>UESW01004248.1:969836-1031671 GCA_900491605.1 Calamus simplicifolius
GGGCGGGGGGGGGGGGGGGGGGGTTTCCCCCCCCTCCCCCCCTGTTAAAAAAATTTTTTTTTTTTTTTTTTCACAGTGGCCTGGCCACCGTGGCCAGGCCACTGCGGCCACGGCAGCGGCCGGACAAGAAAAGAAAGGGGGGCGGGGGGTTTCCCCCCTCCCCCCTGTTAAAAAAATTTTTTTTTTTTTTTTTTCAGTGGCCTGGCCACCGTGGCCAGGCCACTGCCGGCCACGGCAGCGGCCGTGGCCGGACAAGAAAAGAAAGGGGGGGCGGGGGGGTTTCCTCCCCTCCCCCCTGTTAAAAAAATTTTTTTTTTTTTTTACAGTGGCCTGGCCACCGTGGCCAGGCCACTGCCGGCCACGGCAGCGGCCGTGGCCGGACAAGAAAAAAAGGGGGGGCGGGGGGTTTCCTCCCCTCCCCCCTGTTAAAAAAAAATTTTTTTTTTTACAGTGGCCTGGCCACCGTGGCCAGGCCACTGCCGGCCACGGCAGCGGCCGTGGCCGGACAAGAAAAAAAGGGGGGGCGGGGGGGTTTCCTCCCCTCCCCCCTGTTTAAAAAAAATTTTTTTTTTTCAGTGGCCTGGCCACCGTGGCCAGGCCACTGCCGGCCACGGCCTGGCCGGAAAAAAAGGGGGGCGGGGGGGTTTCCTCCCCTCCCCCCTGTTAAAAAAAAATTTTTTTTTTTTATTACAGTGGCCTGGCCACCGTGGCCAGGCCACTGCCGGCCACGGCAGCGGCCGTGGCCGGAGAAGACGGCCACGGCAGCGGCCGTGGCCGCCTTGTCCGGCCGCGGCCACGGCCGTGGCCGGACAAGAAAAAAAGGGGGGGCGGGGGGGTTTCCTCCCCTCCCCCCTGTTAAAAAAAAAATTTTTTTTTTTTATTACAGTGGCCTGGCCACCGTGGCCAGGCCACTGCCGGCCACGGCAGCGGCCGTGGCCGGAGAAGACGGCCACGGCAGCGGCCGTGGCCGCCTTGTCCGGCCGCGGCCACGGCCGTGGCCGGGAAACAAAGGGGGGGGGGGGGTTTCCTCCCCTCCCCCCTGTTAAAAAAAAAATTTTTTTTTTTTTAACAGTGGCCTGGCCACCGTGGCCAGGCCACTGCCGGCCACGGCAGCGGCCGTGGCCGGCCACGTGCCGTGGCCGGAGAAGACGGCCACGGCAAGGGAAAAAAAAAAAAAATTTTTTTTTTTTAACCTTGGTTGAGGCCCCGGAGTCGGATGGATCGCCGGGTAGCCGGAGGACGGGGATGCGCCGGAGAGATCGAGCGTTTTTCACGGCGGCGGCTAGGTCAGACCGGAAGGAGGAAAGAAGAAAGGGGGGCTTTAAATATAGGCAATTAGCGACGCCAAAATTGCGTCGCAATTTTTTTTTTTTTTTTTCTTAGCGACGCACGTGGGCGTCGCTAATCCATCATTAATAAATGTAAAAAATACTTTTATGAAAATATAGCGACGCCAATAAATGCGTCGCTAACGCGTCGCTAAATTGGCGCCATCACCTGGCGGGAAAAATAATTTTATTTTCTAATAATTGCGTCGCTAAGGCGTCGCAATATTTTTTTAATAATTTAAATTGATTAAAAAAAAAGTTATTACATATATTGCGACGCAATAAGTGCGTCGCAATTATTTTTAAATATTTTTAAATGAAAATATTTAAATTTATTATAATAATTGCGACGACGACAATATGGCGTCGCAATATTTATTTGTGTAATTATTTAATAATGATTTATTTATAATTAATGTTAATAATTACGACGATAAATTGCATCACAATTTATTTTATAAAATTTTTAATGATTGCCGATCGACGATCGGCCGATCCAAGATCCTTCTCGGATCGTCCCGATCGATCCAAGTGATCCCGATCGATATCGGCGACGATCCGACGATCGATTGATCGATCGTCCGGACTGATCCCTCGGATCCGACGGTTGCGATCGATCCAAGCCCTGATCCCGATCGGTCGGACCGTGGCGATCCGTCCGATCCGGCGACGATCCGAACGGTCGATCGATCCGACGGTTGCGATCGATCCAAGCCCTGATCCCGATCGGCCACGACCTATCTCGGACAGTTGCAATCCGTCCGAGATCGGCGACGATCCGACGATCGATCCAAGCCCTGATCCCGATCGGCCACGACCGATCTCGGACCGTGGCATCGTCCGATCGGCGACGATCCCGATCGATCCAAGCCCTGATCGATCGGCGACGACCGATCGGACCGATCGGTCCGATCGGCAAAGATCCGACGGTTGCGATCGATCCAAGCCCTGATCCCGATCGGCCACGACCTATCTCGGACAGTTGCAATCCGTCCGAGATCGGCGACGATCCGACGGTTGCGATCGATCCAAGCCCTGATCCCGATCGGCCACGACCGATCTCGGACCGTGGCGATCCGTCCGAGATCGGCGACGATCCACGGTTGCGATCGATCCAAGCCCTGATCCCGATCGGCGACGACCGATCGCGGACCGGCATCGGTCCGATCGGCAAAGATCCGACGGTTGCGATCGATCCAAGCCCTGATCCCGATCGGCCACGACCTATCTCGGACAGTTGCAATCCGTCCGAGATCGGCGACGATCCGACGGTTGCGATCGATCCAAGCCCTGATCCCGATCGGCCACGACCGATCTCGGACCGTGGCGATCCGTCCGAGATCGGCGACGATCCGGTTGCGATCGATCCAAGCCCTGATCCCGATCGGCGACGACCGATCGCGGACCGGCAATCGGTCCGATCGGCAAAGTCCGACGGTTGCGATCGATCCAAGCCCTGATCCCGATCGGCCACGACCTATCTCGGACAGTTGCAATCCGTCCGAGATCGACGACGATCCGACTGTTGCGATCGATCCAAGCCCTGATCCCGATCGGCAACCGATCTCGGACCGTGGCAATCCGTCCGAGATCGGCGACGATCCGACGGTTGCGATCGATCCAAGCCCTGATCTCGATCGGCGACGACCGATCGCGGACCGCGGCAATCGGTCCGATCGGCAAAGATCCGACGGTTGCGATCGATCCAAGCCGTGATCCCGATCGGCCACGACCGATCTCGGACAGTTGCAATCCGTCCGAGATCGGCGATGATCCGATTGCGATCGATCCAAGCCCTGATCCCGATCGGCCACGACCGATCTCGGACCGTGGCGATCCGTCCGATCGGCGACGATCCGACGGTTGCGATCGATCCAAGCCCTGATCCCGATCGGCGATGACCGATCGCGGACCGCGGCAATCGGTCCGATCGGCAAAGATCCGACGGTTGTGATCGATCCAAGCCCTGATCCCGATCGGCCACGACCTATCTCGGACAGTTGCAATCGTCCGAGATCGGCGACGATCCGACGGTTGCGATCGATCCAAGCCCTGATCCCGATCGGCCACGACCGATCTCGGACCGTGGCGATCCGTCCGAGATCGGCGACGATCCAACGGTTGCGATCGATCCAAGCCCTGATCCCGATCGGCGACGACCGATCGGGACCGCGGCAATCGGTCCGATCGGCGACGATCCGAGGGTTACGATCGATCCAAGCCCTTATTCTGATCGGTCACGATCGATTTTGGACCGATCGCTATTTAACATAATTAATTTTTTTAAATATATAACGACGCAAAGGGTTGCGTCGTATTTTTTTAATATGATAATTATAATATATAAAAAATTAACTTTAATTCTAATAATTACGATGCAACAAGTACGTCGCTATATTAAAACATAATTTTCCAAATTAATATTTTGCTTATTACATCGCTAATGCGTTGCTATTTAACATAATTAATTTTTTAAAAACATTGCAACTCACTGTGTTACGTCGTAATTATTTTTTCTCATATTTATAATTTATAAAATTTAATTTTATTTAAAATTATTGTGACGCAGTTATTGCGTCGCTAAATTAAAAATAATTTTAATTTATTTTTTGGTTTATTGCGTCGCTAATGCGTCGCTATTTAAAATATTTAATTTTTTCCAAAATATTGCGACGCACTGGGTGGCATCGTAATATTTTTAAAATATTAGTACTGTAAAAAATATAATTTCATTTAAATTATTTGCGACGCAATTGTTTCGTCGCTAAATTAAAAATAATTTTTCTATTTTTCTAGTTTATTGCATCGCTAAGGCGTCGCTATTTAAAATATTTAATTCTTTTCAAAATATTGCGACGCACTGGTTGGCGTCGCAATATTTTTTAAAATATTACTACTGTAAAAAATATAATTTCATTTAAATTATTTGCGACGCAATTGTTGCGTCGCTAAATTAAAAATAATTTTTTTATTTTCTAATTTTATTGCGTCGCTAAGGCGTCGCTATTTAAAATATTTAATTCTTTTCAAACATTGCGACGCACTGTTATGCGTCGCAATATTTTGTAAACTATTTTTACTTTAAACAATATAATTTCATTTAAATTATTTGCGATGCATTTGTTGCGTCGCTAAATTAAAAATAATTTTTCTTATTTTCTAATTTATTGCATCGCTAATGCGTCGCTATTTAATATATTTAATTCTTTTAAAAACATTGCGACGCACTGTGATGCGTCGCAATATTTTTTTCCGATAATTAGATTTTATAAAATTTAATTTCATTTCAATTATTTGCGACGCAATTGGTGCGTCGCTAAATTAAAAATAATTTTTCTAATTATCTATTTTATTGCATCGCTAATGCGTCGCTATTTAAAATATTTAATTCTGTTAAAAACATTGCGATGCAAATATTGCGTCGCAATATTTTTATTGATATTTATATTTCATAAAAAATTAATTTAAAAATATTGCGACGCAATATTTGCGTCGCAATATTAAAATTTTAATTTTTTTTTTAATTTTTTGGTTAATTGAGTCGCTAATGCATCGCAATATTTTGTTGTCACAAAGGCGTCGCAAAGAGGTCGCAATTTAGCGACGCAATTATGTGTCGCTAAATTTGCGTCGCTATTTCAGTATTTTCTTGTAGTGGGAGGCTTTGCACTTATCATGGATGTCTTAGCCATTGAATAATTGAACATATGATAACCCCGGCTCTAAGCCCTAACCCTCTAATTTAACTTTCCACGTTTGAAAGAAAAAATACAATTAATATAGGGGACCCCAATAGCAGTTCTGAGAATTAGGGAGATCTCGCTCCTTCTAACTTTTGCGGACAGCTGAATAGAGCAGGAGGTTCGGAGTGCAGCGTGCTGCTGGAAATACTCTTAGAATTTCTTCATTCAAAAAATATTGGTCAAAATTATGTACTTGAATCCTGGGGCACCAATTTAAAGATGGATGTGGATCGACTTGAATCTCCCTTAGGTACCTCTCAGTCAGCTTTCTTTTTTTAAGGTTAACTTCGATGAGTCTGGCTCATCCGAAGGAAAACGGTGCAGATTTGACTGTTTGGAGTTTGGTATGAAGTAAAGGTTATCATCATCTAAATATTTCAAACGTCTCATTTAATACTTCAGACAAGATTCGATAATTGTGACATGCTAATTGCGAGCTAAGACATTTTATTGGCATCTTGCCTCATGATTTCGTCGATACCATCTCTAGAGTATTTGAGTTTTATTATCGATATTTTTAAAAAACTCAAGCAGTTCTTTTTTTTTTTTTTTGCCAATTACGCAGCATAAGAGAGAGACTACAGTAGGGTTTTTTGTTTAGGAACGTAGAGTTTTTTTTTTTAAATTGTCAGAAAGAAAGAAAAGAAAAAAAAAAAAGAAGAAAGAAACGAGAGGCCAAATAAGTAGGGCTACGCAAACGACTGATATCCATTGAACTACGTACTACGAGACACGATCACGACAGCAATGGTTGCTAGCTAACATGCGACACGATACATGGAAGAGAGGAAAAAAACAAAACACGGGACGGTGGCGGACCGCTCCCACACCAAAGCTTGGTGTGCAACAGCATCCACCTTATTCTCTACTGATCAAGGAAATGATCAAGGAGCAGACCCTCCGAAGAAGAGCTTAGCTTACCCTGCATGCAAAAAACCAAGAAAAAGAATGGTTCGTTACTATTCTCCTGTCAAATATATATTTCATAAATCTATATATAATCACAACTTATTTTCAGTAGCCCTGACGAAACCAAGATAGCTCGAGAGCTCATATATAGAATTGATTGATTAATTAAATAATCAGAATGCTAAACAGTGGTATAAAATAGCAGAAGACTCTACTGTATTAAAGGAAAACTAAAGCTGTCCGATAGAGTTAATTATAATGTTTGCCAACCCAAGTTAATATACGCGCGAGTTTCATCCAACAACAGTCCAGAGTTACCATGAGTTAGTTTTATCTCGGTCTTAGAATCTTACTCTTGGATTAATTAATCATGGCCAAAGCTGAGGCTGAGCTCTTTCTTTCAAGTCCTATGATTCCTCGTGGATAAATAATTAAAGAGCAAGTTCAAAATATAATTGGGTACGTAGGCACGTCCAGAGTCCAAAATGAAGCATTGGTTCGCATGGCATGAGAAGTTTGCTGTTATTACCTAGAGCAGTCGGTCGAGGCGCTGATGGGGTAGGGGACACGGACGCCGCACTTGCCGGGGATTCCGGAGACGGCGTTGGGCTTGAGGCCCGAAACAGTGGCGGCAGTGTTCTTGACGCAGGTGCACGCGTTCCGGCGGTCGCCGGTGGTCTTCGCTGCGGAGACAAGACCCTTCACTCCACTGCAGCACCCGGCCGTGAGCGCCCCAGAACCCCTGGCGTAGGGGATGCATGGCGCCAGGTAGGAGCTCACCTGACCGCAGGTGATGGCATCCGCCACGTGCGGTGCCGCCACTAGTAGTACGGCCAGCACCACCACCATGTTCAGAGGAGCACCAGAGCGGGCCATGTCTAGCTAGGTCTCTTTACCTCAAACTGTGATGTTTCAGAAGGCTGGGAAATAGGTGAGTGGGGATGGAGGAGAATGCTTGGCCTGGGTGGGATTATATAGGCTTGACTCTTGAGGTGGGGGAGGGGGGTGGCAGAAGAAGTATGGTGGGGGAATGGGAATGGGTAGTTGGTGGTTAGGATCGGACGGCTTCTGATGAGATCTTAGGGAGGCAATAATACCAGTTCATGTAGCAAGCTTTGGGAAAATGAAATGAATTCAGCGCGAAGGCTTCCAAGTTCCAAGTCGACAAGGGAAGCCAGATAAGTATTTATTGCACTGCATGGGAAAGGACACGGGCGACTGTTCCGTGGGAATGGAAGTGCATGCGACTTTAATGCTGGGGCTTGGAGATGTTGGCAGGCAACCGCCAATAAATTGTCCGACTTACTTGTTTGGATTCATTTCAAAAGAGGCGGTCGCTTCTACAGGGGAATCCAAAGCAAGGACGCAAGCGGAAATAGCTGCTGCCATGCTGGCAACTCGAAATGACCGGACCTCACCAGTCACCTCATTCCCATTTTTGAGATGTTCGGCCATTTTTGAGATGTTTGGCACGCAAGTTTTTTTTTTTCTTTTAACAAATCGGCAGTCATACTATTCTGATGCAAAAGTAGCTCAAAAAAATCAAAAGCAAAATACACCTAAAAAAAATTCTATTCTCAAAATACGATGATAATGCTGTGCAACAAATTTTTTTAATAAATAAAAATATTACAATAAAATCATATTTTATTATAATATCTTAAATATTTTTTTTAATAAAAACATTACTTATAACGACACAATAATATTTCGTCATTATATATTAGATATATTATGGTAACCTATAAATGTTGCCGTAATATGTATAATTATAACGATAAAAAACATATTTCATCATTATAAATAGAGATATTATGATAAAATATAGTTTTTCTTAATAACTTAAATTAAAATATTTTTTTTAATAAAAATATTAGTTATCATGGCAACATCATATTTTATCGTTATAAATAGAGATATTACGGTGAAATCATATTTCACTATTATAAATAGAGATATTATGGCGAAATATAGTTTCATCATAATAACTTGAATTAAAATTTATTTTTTAAATAAAAATGCTATTTATTACGATGAAATATTATAAATAGAGATATGACGTCAAAATATAGTTTCACCGTAACAACTTGAATTAAAATAATTATTTTTTTAAATAAAAATGTTATCTATAACGGCGAAATCATATTTTGCCGTTATAAATAGAGATATTATGGTGAAATATAGTTTCGTCATAATAACTTGAATTAAAATAATTATTTTTTTAAATAAAAATGCTAGCGAAATCATATTTCATCGTTATAAATAGAGATATTACGACGAAATATAGTTTCACCGTAATAACTTAAATTAAAATAATTATTTTTTAAAATAAAAATGCTATCTATAACGGTGCAATCTCAGTTCGTCGTTATAAATGGAGATATTACGACGAAATATAGTTTCATCGTAATAATTTGAATTAAAATAATTATTTTTTAAATAAAAATACTATCTATAACGATGAAATCTGAGTTCGCTGTTATAAATGGAGATATTACAGTGACATTTATTTTCACCATGACAAATTGTTATTACGACGAATTTAATTTTACTTTTGCCGTAATAAGTAAACCTATAACAACGAAAATAAATCATCGTAATAAGTTCGCCACAGATAGTCCATGTTCTTGTAGTGTAATATAAAATTATATTTCTATCAGTATACATAATAAAGAACTAGATGTTAATACCACTTAGTTTCTCTTGAACTAAGGGGTGTATTTGTACTTCCCCCTCCCCCTCCCCTTTCTCCTCCCTCCAAGAAAAAAAAAAATCTAATTAACCCCATATGATTTAATCTAGACTACATCACTATCATTTAAATAAATATTAAAGTTAATGAAAAAATGGTTATGTGTAATACTCCGAACTTAAAAGCCTTGTATTTTATTTTATGCATTCATTTATTATTAATTTAGCTTTCTGACACGAGTAATTAGAATAAAGAATGTAAAATTTAAAATTTAATTTTTCTAGCAAATCTTGATGAGACCCTAATGAAATCTTGATGAAAACCGGAATGAAACCTAATAAGCGATGGGTAAAAATGAGGTGTTCCGCATGTAAGCAATATAAAATGAGAAAATATTTGATAGAGAGACATGTGTCTAGTATACAGTAATATAAAAATAAAAAATATGTGAGTGGAAGGGCGAAGTTGAAATTTGGCTAAAGGTCATTTAAGAAATTAGCTAAGGGCATAAAAGAAAAAGCTTTTGAAAGTCATTTGAAAGTTTGCCAAAGGTATAAAAGGAAAAGGTTTCAAAAGTAATTTGAAGGTTTGACCAAGGGTAAAATAGAGATTTACTAAGGGCAAATAATCATGGTGGAGAGAGTGCCACTTGGACTTTAAGAGGGGTAGAATGAAATTTTTTTAAAGCATTAAAAACCCACTAACCACCCTTCTCATCCTTATCCAAATGGTCGAGGAAGAGAAGAAAAAAAATAAGCCATGAAGAAGCCAAGTAGAGAAAGAAGAAAGAAAAGAAGGGAAGAGGAAGAAGAAAGGGAAGAAATTTTAATGGTTTGGTAAGCTTGGAAGAAGAGAGAAGCTAAGGGTTTTCCTGTCTTCTTTAAGGTTAAGAAGGTAGTTTAAGGGAGCCACTATAAAAGGGGTGGCAGCCAATGGAGTGTGCTATCAGCTAAGGTGAGTGAATTTCTCGTCTAGTTTGAATGCTATATGTGAAACTATATTGAAACTTTGTTATAGACTTATGGTAAGCTATGTTGAGTATAGTATTTTGAATTGTTCAAGTATGAAAAATGAGAACCAAGTTTTCTGATGCTTGTTTAAGGCATGTGTTCATAGTAAAGTCGTTTCTAAGAACAAAGTATGTATTATTGGTAAAGTTTGTTTTCCAAAGCGGATTTTGTGAAAAGAATATTTCAAGATAAAGCATGAGTTGAAAGTATGTTTCAAAGCAAAGCATAGAGATTTGTGAAAAGTAATGTTTTTGGCAAAACATATGTTCTAAGTAAAGTATAGACTTGTCTTTTTGGATATATATTTCAAAGAGATGTATGGGCATATAGCAACGTTTCAAAGAAAGTATAGCTTATTTTGGATATTCCATAGCATGCATCATAAAAAGCATCTGGCTACCTATGGGATTGAACACCCTATATACTATGCTATAATATGAGCGTTGCATACACTACTTGTGGTCGGCACTTCCTTACAATTTGATTGTACTATCCAAGGCCAGAGGGAGTACACGTTAGACTAGCCCAGTGGGGCAGGTTGCAAGCAGCCCAGTGGGCAAAGAATCACAACTCGGTAAAGAGATATGTTACTATATAGCCCGAGGGATCATAGTGATATTAGCTCATGGGAGGAGCGATCGGAAGGTCCAAGAAAAGATGCAAGCTCACACCTGGGGTGAACCGCATATGTGAGGGTGCCATATGGTATGAGAATCCTCGGCATACAATTCACTCATTCACTGAGAATATATTCGCAGAAAAGTGACTATAGGAATGTACCTCAGCGGTAATACACACAATCTAGCATCATGAGATTTTGCAAAAGGATGCATTATTTTATCTGATTTTGTATTATTAGAAGTATAAGCTAACATATGAGTTTTCTTATACCATATAAAAAGGTTTTCATTTTTATCTATTTGTACTGTGTTGTATTAGCTATTCAGTATAGTACAATTATGTATCAAGTTTCAATGTAATATGTGTATCAATATGCTTATCAACTTTATGATGTTATTCTCAATTTTCTCATTATTAGATAGTTTTCTAGTTATTGGGACTTAGGTCTCACTCCTTTACCATTGAAATTTTTATATTTCAGATCAATGATAGCTAATTGCAGGCTAGAAGGTCGAGTATTGAGCATATAGCATCTTAGCAGCTTAGCCTTGGTTTTATAGTTTCATTGGGGTTGCTAGCTTTTGAAGAAGTCTTTTGGTGTAATGGGACTATATATTGCATGATTTGTATATAAAGGGTAGTGTTTGAGATAGCTATATATGTATGTGTAAAATTGTAACACTTTGATGTATTTTAAACTTAGACTGAAAGTGAAAGGTGACTTTATTGTAAAATGATTGTATGACCTTTACAACAAGATTGTGAATGAAGTTTAAACTGTCCATAGTCATTTAAATAAAGTGTGAAGATCATGTTTTTATCTGAGCAGGATTAAATCAAATTATGATGTTATCTTGTGAGTTGTATAAATTGATTGAGCACATTAATGCTCTTAAAGGTTGAGCGTTTTATGCATATAACTTGTAACAATTAGATATGATTACTTGTTAGTTAATTTACTCCTTTATGATTTAGTGATTTAAATTTAATGTCTCAAAAAAAAAGGAGAGAGGAAAATTTACCGAAATAAATATCTACTATGTATGGATGGAATCCATATGCATGTTGTTCGTATACTTCTTGCTGCATGTTTTTGTGCTTTTGTGTCACGCGGCAGTTCAAAATATTAGATTGAATGTACGTGCTGAAAATGGTTTGAGCCAATATGATTCATTTTCAATCGAAATAGACCATTAATCCAACACGTCGAGATTAACAGCTAACAATAACCATCATATCAAAGGACCACTTCGTTTAAAACGAAACATGCTAGCGTTAGTTTGGAGGCGGCTTGCCCAACTTGACTTCGGTTCTTTACCTCGGTAAAAAGGTCTGATCTTTACTATATTTTTTAAAAATAATTTAATAGTCCTCATGTTGGAGATAAAAAAATAAATATTTGACTGATTGTATTTTAAAATATAATCCGTTGGATTTGTAGGTTGTTAAATTGTTGATAATCTTTAAAAAAAGGTAAAGGCTGAATATGCTAGCTTAATAAAAAAATTAGAGCCGAGCTCCAGCTTCCACGCATTTAGTTGGGATTTTAATTCTATATCTAGGCTTAAAATTATAAAAAATTACCTCCCAAACTTTTTTTAAAAGTTTATAAACTGTTGTAATGTTTTTTTTTTTTTGTTTAACACAGGATTAAGACTTTCATGCTTCTTTTACGTTGTAATATATCAAGAAAAACTCTGCGAGTATTTGATAATTTTATTATATGTCATATATATCTAGATAAGGACATAAGAAGTGAAAAATTTAAAGATTTTTAAAATTTTATATATCAAATTTTTTATTTAATATTATTATTCAAAAAAAGGGGGAATAGTTGACCGTTTGCATTAAAATCCTTAACAAGTGGTGGTTTTAAAAACCCTTATATGAGGTGGGTATTTATGAAAACTGATATGGTTGGTAAACAGGAAGTAAGATCGGGATCCTAGGCGACCCCCAGCTTCTGGACGGCCCCTAATCCTAGGCGGCCCTCAAGTCCTGGGCGGCCTCCTGCTCCTAGCCGGCCCTCGGGTCCTAGGCGGCCTCCAGGTCCTGGACGGTCCCTAGCCTTAGGCGGCCTCCAGGTCCTGGGCGGCCCCTAGTCCTAGGCGGCCCCAAGGTTCTGGGCGGCCTCCTGGTCCTAGGCGGCCCCCAGGTCCTGGACGGTCCCTGGTCCTAGGCGGCCTCCAGGTCCTGGGCGGCCCCTAGTCCTAGGCGGTCCCAAGGTTCTGGGCGGCCTCCTGGTCCTAAACGGCCCCCAGGTCCTGGGCGGTCCCTGATCCTAGGCGGCCTCCAGGTCCTGGACGGTTCCTAGTCCTAGGCGGCCCCAGGTTCTGGGCGGCCTCCTGGTCCTAGGCGGCCCCCAGGTCCTGGGCGGCCCCTAGTCCTAGGCGGCCCCAAGGTTCTGGGCGGCGTCCTGGTCCTAAGCAGCCCCCAGGTCCTGGGCGGTCCCTGGTCCTAGGCGGCCTCAAGGTCTTGGACGGCCCCTAGCCTTAGGCGGCCCCTAGGTCCTGGGCAGCCCCTAGCCCTAGGCAGCCCTCAGGTCCTGGGCGGCCCCTAGCCCTAGGCGGCCCTCAGGTCCTGGGCGGCCCCTCATCCTAGGCGGCCCCCAGGTTCTGGCGGCCTCCTGGTCCTAGCCGGCCCTCGGGTCCTAGGCGGCCTCCAGGTCCTGGACGGCCCTAGCCCTAGGCGGCCTCCAGGTCCTGGACGGCCCTAGCCCTAGGCGGCCCCCAGGTCCTAGACGGCCCCTAGTCCTAGGCGGCCCCCAGGTTCTGAGCGGCCCCCAAGTTCTGGGTGGCCCCCAGGTCCTGGGCGGTCCCTGGTCCTAGGCGGCCCCCAGCTTCTGGGCGGCCCCTAGTCCTAGGCGGCCCCCAGGTTCTGGGCGGCCTCCAGGTCCTGGACGATCCCTGGTCACTAAGCGTCCTCTAGGTCCTGGACGACCCCTAGCCCTAGGCGGCCCCCAGGTCCTGGGCGGCCTCTAATCTTGGAATCATTCTCGTATCAAAAGCACTAAACGCGAGGAGCTGTCGTGTCCTGAACAGAAATCGAGAATCATTAAGCATCATGACGCTTTAAATAACTCGAATAAGACAAATGCTGGAGCATTACCATCCATCGAAAAGCTCGAATAAAGGAGATACTGAGCACCTGTTTTAGGGCCAGATAACTCTTCTCTGACTCTGACATTCCCACTAACCCTGACATTCCCTTGGGAAAACCAAGATCATCATGAAGATCCTTAGCTTCCGAGCAAGTTTCTTAATACCTTTGCTATTAATTATCGATAGATAACCACGTGGCATGCTCTCGTCTGAAGCTAACTTTTATCTTACACGTTGACTTTCTAGCCGGGAAAAAGAAAGAAAAAATAACTCGATGCTACGATATGATGATGAAAAGGAGAAAAAAATATTTTGGGAAAGGCTCAAAAGATAGGGTTCTTTGGGGGGGGCTCTCTCTTCCTTCAGTAGGAGCTCGTAACAAAGAAAATAGTACTGGCGATTCAGCATCAACAGATTGGCACGCCAGGTAGGGGACGTCGCAGCGGCGAGTAACTCCTGTTCTACGGATATGAGCTCTAGATCTCCGGAAGAGGATCCCTCTGATTGGTCTGGGGGGCATCTCTTGCCTCCCAACCATGGTCGCAAGACTCTTGGCTCTTCTGAGCCAGTGAAGTCAAACCCTCCGGTTTCTTCCTCGCCACTGCCGGCTCCAGCTATTTCTCAGGACCCACTGGTGATCCTTACCCAGCAAGTTCAAACCCTTGTTGGGATGGTTCAGTAGATGCAGGAACAGCATTCTAGAGGAGCCCGGCAACGGCTCGAGCCACCTCTATTGCCAGATCGGCTACTCCTGTCAGCCGACAATCAGCTCGAGGAGATCCCCTCCGACAAAGCCTCTCTGCCCCTATTCCTCAGGAGGGCTTCACTCTCAAAGTTCCCGGGGCGGTTCGTGCTCTCTCACCCATTCCCCAGGCAGCCCACTTGCCGGCGGCGGTGGAGGAAGGAGCCTTATGCAGAGCACCGCTGGTGGCGTCGTCGGTCCGCATCTTATTTCCCTGAGCCAGCCGGGGACATATGGCTGATCAGATGGAGAGGCGACTTGATGAGCAAGATCGAAGGCTGGAGGAGCTTAGTCAAAGAATTAACAATCAGTCGGGGTCAGATTATGATACCCGCCCTCCTCTTACTCGGCGAGTTATGGAGGAACCTATTCCAAGGAGATTTCGGTTCCCCCAACTGGACCCCTATGACGGCACCACTGATCCCCTGGATCATCTGGAGAGCTATAAAGCCATTATGCAAGTCCAAGGAGCGACTGATGCCCTCCTATGCATTGCCTTCCTGGCCACCCTCCGTAAGGCGGCCCGTTTTTCGTACTATCGTCTGGCTTCGCGTAGTATTGATTCTTTTCGACAACTGGAGAGGTCTTTCTTGGCTCATTTCGACGCTTGTCGAAGATTCCTCGAGTAGCAAACAGCTTGTTCTCCGTGCAGCAGCAAGAAGGAGAACCTCTGAAAGACTTTATAACCCGTTTCAAGGTGGCAGCCCTGGAAGTCTATCATCTTGATGATGCGGTGGCCATGCTGGTTTTAAAGTGGGGGCTCCGTCCCTCCCGTTTTACCTATTCTCTGGACAAGAGACCTTCTTGCTCTTATGCTGACCTCTTGAGCCGCGCGCAGAAGTACATCCGCGCCGACGAAGCTAATTCATCAAGGAGAGGTGCGCAGGAGAGGACTGGCAAGAGACCCGCTCGCCCAGAGTTGAGCAGGCCCCCTCCCAAGAAGTCCGAACCTTCGCGCCGACCGATTGACCGCCGCAAGAGCCTGGCCCCCAGAGAAGACCATCTTACACCCCTCCTAGCGCCCCGGGCTCATATCCTTATGGAAATTGAAAACGAGCCTTATTTACGGCGTCCACCCCGTTGAAGAAGAGCGCTGCGCGCGACAGGAGCCGTTATTGCCGTTTCCACAGAGATTACGGCCATAACATTGAAGAATGTCGAAATCTGAAGCAAGCCATTGAAGAGCTCATTCAGAGGGGGTATCTTGGGCAGTATATCCAGAAGAAAGAGGCTCCGCCCATACCAGCCTTGATGGGACCTCCTCCAGCTCAAGCCAATGTTGACAATACCCCGATAGAGTGGATGGTGGGCATAATTTCCCATGGAGGAGCATCATCTTCTAAGAGGCCAAGGGGAGGGGGAGAGCTAGATGATGTAATCCCTTTCAAGGGAGATATAGCGGGGGGTAGTGTTGTAAAAGATGATAGCGTCGTCGTTTCAATGACGGTCGCTAAACACCCTGTAAAGAGGATCTTAATCGACAGTGGAACCTCCGCCAATGTGCTTACTTATGATGCCTTTCTTCGAATGAATTTATCTCCTCATTCTCTTCGACCTGTAGCCATCCCTCTAGTCGGTTTCACAGGGGACTCCATACGGGTGGAGGGCGAGATTACCCTGCCGGCGACGGCAGGATCGCCGCCATATCAGAGTACGGTGATGCTGGACTTTCTGGTGGTTCGGGTCCCCCTGGCCTACAACGCCATTCTTGGCCACCCGGGTTGAATATGTTGGATGCAGTTATATCTACCAAACACCTATTGGTGCAATTCCCCACTAATCAAGGAGTCGGCGAGATGTGGGGGGAGGTGAACTCAGTCAGACCCTATTATCATCTAGCTCCCAGTCCTCAGGTGGGTGGAATTTCCCCGGTCGCCGAGTCGTTTGATCCCAGAGAAATTGAGCGGAGAGGAGAGCCAGCGGAGCATCTTTTATCTTGCCCCCTGGGGGGCGATTCTACCAGGACCGTGCAGATTGGTGAGTTCCTCCCCCCTGAAGCCCAGGATCAGCTCCTAGCTTTCTTATTGGCGAATGCGGATGTCTTCGCCTAGAAAATGATGGATATGCTCGGAATACCCCCAGAGGTGATCACTCATCAGCTTAATATCAACCCAAGCTGCCGCCCCGTCCGCCATAAAAAAAGGAGTTTCGCTCCTGAGCGGCAGAGGATCATTGATGAAGATGTGGATAAATTGCTTACAGCTGGTCATATTCGAGAGGCACAATACCCTGATTGGCTAGCCAATGTGGTCATGGTCTGGAAGGCCAGTGGAGGATGAAGGATCTGCATCGATTACACCGATCTTAATAAGGCTTGTCCTAAGGATAGCTTTCCGTTGCCGCGGATCGACCAGTTAGTAGATTCTACCTCTGGCTATGAACTTCTTAGCTTCATGGATGCTTTCTCGGGGTACAACCAGATAAAAATGAGCCCTTCGGATGAAGAGCATACTTCTTTTATCACTGAGAAGTGCATCTATTGCTACAAAGTAATGCCCTTTGGACTGAAGAACGCAGGAGCTACCTATCAGAGGCTGATGAACAAAGCTTTTAAAGACCAGCTCGGCCGCAACATGGAAGTATATGTAGATGATATGTTGACAAAGAGCACCTGTGCCACTGGCCATGTCGCCAACCTGCAGGAGACTTTCCGCAACCTCCGGCTTCATAGAATAAAGCTTAACCCACGCAAATGTGCGTTTGGGGTTACCGCCGGGAAATTCCTGGGTTTTCTGGTGACCCGGCGGGGAATTGAAGCAAACCCAGAGAAGATTCAGGCCATTCTTGATATGAGGCGGCCAGCATGTAAAAAGAGGTACAACAACTCACCGGGAGGATAGCAGCATTAAGCCGATTTTTGTCAAGATCGGCAGAGAGGTGTCTACCCTTCTTCAAGGTCCTACGTAAAGCGGACGGTTTTGAGTGGACGGAAGACTGTCAACGGGCTTTCGAAAAACTTAAAGAGTTCTTGTCCACACCGCCCCTGTTGTCTAAACCGGAGGAGGGAGAAAAGCTCTTCCTCTATCTTGCAGCTTCCTCAGAAGCCGTCAGTTCCGTTCTGGTGCATGTCGGCGACCACGCCGCTCAGAGACCCATATATTATACCAGTAAGGTACTTCATGGTGCAGAAGAGAGGTATTCCAGGACGGAGAAGGTCATCTTTGCTTTGTTCATCTCTGCCCGATGACTTAGACCCTACTTTCAGGCTCATCCTATAGTCGTGCTCACTGATCAGCCTCTCAGAGCCATTTTGTCTCGCCCTGATACCTCTGGCCAATTGGCCAAGTGGGCCATCAAACTAGGGGAATTTGACTTGTCATTTCAGCCCAGAGTATCTTTGAAATCCCAGGTCTTGGCCGACTTCCTAGTAGAGTGCACTTGGTCTGAAGAGCATCGAGAGGAGTCCCCCCAGATTCTTTTAGATGTCGACGAAGAAAATAATAAGGCGTGGGTCCTCCATGTCGATGGAGCCTCCAACTCCCAGGGGAGTGGGGGCTGGTCTTATTCTCGCCAGCCCAGAAGGTGTGGTGCTGGAGTACGCTCTTCGTTTCCTCTTTGAAGCTACTAACAATCAAGCCAATATGAAGCCTTGTTAGCCGGAATCAAACTAGCACATGGGATGGGAATCAAGCATCTCCGAGCTTTCACTGACTCACAGCTTATTTCTGCCCAGGTGTTTGGGGAGTATGAGGCTCGGAACCCTGTTATGTCCCAGTATCTAAGCAAGGTTAAACTACTAATTCCCTTGTTAGATCACTTCACCATTAGTTACATCCCTAGAGGGGAAAATGCTAGAGCTGATATGTTGGCCCGACTTGCTACGTTCGCGGACAGCTCCATGGGCAAAACCTACATTGAGTATCTGGAGACACCTAGCATCGAGGCCGCGGAAGAAGCTTTACCAGTTGCCCAAGAAGAAACTTGGATGGACGTTTATATCCGATACTTGAAGGATGACGTCCTCTCAGTTGACCATGAGGAAGCCAGGCTACTCAGGCGGAGGGCCTCTAAGTTTGTACTGCTAGATGGCCGACTCTACAAGAGATCCTTTTCCCAACCTCTCCTCAAGTGCGTCAGCTCGGCAGACGCGGATTATATTCTTAGGGAGATTCATGAAGGCATTTGTGGGAATCATTTAGGAGGCCGATCTCTGGCGCGTAAAGCCCTCCGACAAGGATATTATTGGCTAACTATGCAAGAAGATGCAGCTGAACTGGTGAAAAGATGTGACCAATGCCAATGGTACGCCTGCATTCAGCGACAACCGGCTTCTCAGTTGAACCCCCTTTTTGCTCCCTGGCCTTTCGCTCAATGGGGCATGGACATCCTCGGTCCTTTCCCTCCGGCATTGGACAGCGAAAATTCCTGCTCGTCGCCGTCGATTATTTTACTAAGTGGGTCGAAGCCGAAGCGCTCGCTAGGATCACTGAAGCCAAGGTCAAAGCCTTTTTCTGGAAAGCCATTATTTGTCGATTCGGCATACCACATACTCTTGTCACTGACAACGGCCGACAGTTCGACAACGTTGCCTTCTGGACTTTTTGTGCCGATCTCGGCATTACGCATCGATTCGCCTCCGTCGGCCATCCACAATCTAATGGAGAGGCCGAGGTTACGAATCGTATGATATTGCGGGGACTGAGGACCAGACTGGATACGTCCAAAGGAAAGTGGGTGGAAGAACTCCCGAGTGTGCTCTGGGCATACCACACAACCCCTAGGACACCGATGGGAGAGACACCATTTAATCTGGTTTTCGGTTCCGAAGCTGTTATCCCAGTCGAGATTGGCATGCCGAGTATTCGAGTGGAATCATATGATGAAGCTGACAACCTCCCTAATTTAAGAGCCAGTCTTGACCTCATTGATGAAGCGAGAGATCGAGCCCAAATTAAAATGGCGGCCTATCAGCAGCGGGTGGCGAGATATTATAATACCCACGTCCGCTCGAAAAGCTTCCGTCAGGGAGATTTAGTTCTGAGAAAGGCTTCGGTGTCTAAACCGACGGAAGGGGGCAAATTATCTCCAAACTGGGAGGGGCCTTACCAAGTAGCGGAAGTCCTTCACCGTGGAGCGTACCGACTTGAAGATCTGAATGGGCGACCGATCCCCCGAATGTGGAACGCAGATAATCTCCGACAATACCATCAGTAATGTAATGGATGTACTTACCCAAAAATTAATAGACGCACATGTTTGGAGATTTCCTGTAGACAATTCTTCAAAGGAGCTCGGCGGCCCCACAGTCCTAAGGACACCCCCGGGCTGGTATCACCTACCCCTGAGGAGGTTCAAGTCCATGACTTAGGCGGCCCCGAGTCACACTCTTAGGCAGGTACCCAACTACCCCCGAGAGACAATTCTTCAAAGGAGCTCGGCGGCCCCACAGTCCTAAGGACACCCCCGGGCTGGTATCACCTACCTCTGAGGAGGTTCAAGTCCATGACTTAGGCGGCCCCGAGTCACACTCTTAGGCGGGTACCCGGCTACCCCCAAGAGATAATTCTTCAAAGGAGCTCGGCGGCCCCACAGTCCTAAGGATACCCCCGGGCTGGTATCACCTACCCCTGAGGAGGTTCAAGTCCATGACTTAGGCGGCCCTGAGTCACACTCTTAGGCGGGTACCCGGCTACCCCCGAGAGACAATTCTGCAAAGGGGCTCGGCGGCCCCACAGTCCTAAGGACACCCCACAGTCCTAAGGACATCGTACCTCCTCGAGCCCAGGTTAAACCCCCCTACGGGGGTCCCTAAACCGCCTGCCCTATCGAAGTTTCAGGACTTGCATCCTGAGACAATATACCAGAAGAATGACCCTAAATTCGGACTTAACACCGACTTGCGAGTGGATCTCCTATGTAATGGGTAAAAATCAGGAGTTGAACAATCGAAACATCGAGTAAGTAAAAAGTAGTATTTGCTCGTTCAAAGTCAGATCGCTATAAAACTTTATAAAGTATTGTCCGTGAGCTGACATCGACTGATTTACAAAAAGGAGTCCCTTAAGGACAAAGTCAAGAACAAAAAGTTAAAACCAAGGTAAGCCTGGACACCTTCCCTTAATCCTCGGGACGGGACGCCCCCTCTCGGTAGTCGGACCGGAGGCCGGCTCCTCAGTAGTGGACGCTTCTGTGACGGGGTCTTTAATTATCACCGCCCTACCCGCCCCGCCGCATCTTCAACCTCAACATCAGATGTTTCTTCGTCATCCTCGGGTTGAAAGCATCCAAGGTTTTCTAATTTGAAGTGCCGGGATAGTCTCCGCTTGCACCTCTCAAAACCCTGAATGAAAGCGTCCATAGCGGCCTCGTGGAGTTCCAACGCAAAGTCCGGAGAATCTTTATATTCTTTGATGGCCTCCTGAACCTTACCTTTAGCCGCAGCCACCTTTTCCTGAGCCCTAGCCTCGGCCGCTGTCATCCTCTCCTGAACCTCCGTCTCCATTGCCGCAACCTTGTCCAGAGCCTCCTTCGTATCCCTCTCGGCCAAGGCCAATTTTTCGTAGCGTCGCGGGCTGCGGCCTCTGCGTTGTCGGCTCGATTCTCAGTATGCTCTAGCCTGAGAACCGCTCCCTTTAATCTTTCTTCTGTTGGCAACAATTTTGCCCGGACTTCAGATAATTGGGCATCCAGGCTCCGCAGCTCCTTCTCAGCCCTCTTCCGCCACGCTCGATAATCTTTCTGAACAACCCGAAGGTCATGTAATGCTTTCGATTCCCGGGCCTTTGTTTCCATCAATTCTTTACCCAAGCTCTCACTATGAGACTTGGCCTTGGTCAGGTCCTCACGTAGCACGAAGAGACCGTTAGACATCTGTAATATACGATCGATAAATGCTAGAACTTCGTAATTACAAAGGAGAAAAAGGGAAAAGGTCATGACCCTACCTGAAGTGCAGCTGTGAACATAGTGTCGAAGGACTCCTCCAATGGTAGTTTCCTCATCTTGGCTTGGAACCCGGGCAAGATCGAAAGCTTGAGAACTGTCTCCGATAAACAACTTTTATATGGGGCGCCCAAGCTAGACGTTCGGGAAGGTGGAGACGGACTCCTTAAGGCATCCGAGGGAGCGGGGGCGCCTGCTTCTTTTGGCGATGATGGGCCAGACGGGTTGGTCTCGACGACCTCTGTGCTCCCGAACGACCCCCCGGCGCCCCTAGCAGGAGATGAGGCGGCCGCCAGTAGGCTCCCCTCGGCAGGGCCCCCTATCGGTATTCCATCGGGAGGATTTTTCTCTCCCTCGCCCTCCTCTATTAGTGTTGCTTCAGGAAAAGCCGTTAGAGGCTCAGTGCGGCGACCCGGTTCCTGCTGACAGGGCCTCTTAGGCTCAGCCCATGTCGTGCCACGGTCACTTCCCCCTCTCTTTCGAAGACCCGATATCAACGAATCTTGAGAAAACCTCATTGCTGCAATACAGAGAGCACGAGGTTAGCAAAAAAAAGAGGAGGGCACAGAATATACTAACTGCGAAAATAATATGCACACTAAGGGACATCTATTTAAATACCAGATGCCCAAACAAGCAAGGAAATTACGATAATAATAAAACTCTTCGAGGCTCATCGGGCGCTGCAGCCAGCGACACCGGCACGAATGCGATCTCCTAAAGATTGTCCTCCGATAGCAGTTCTCTACTGGGGGGCACGATGGTGGAAATCAAAGTGTCGAATAGTTCACGGTCTCTCTCATCGACACTTGAGTTCTGGTTAGAGCTAGTATCCGGAATACCCCAGTCTACGCCCACCCCCTTCAAATGTGCATAAAAGAACCGTGACTTCCACCCTTTGATTTTGGAAGGAAGATTAAGCTTAAGGACTCTCTTAGGCCTCGACGCAAAGCTCCACCACCCATCCCTTACAGGATTTCGGATCCTATACAATGCCCTAAATAAGGAGAGTCGGGCGGAAGCTCCGTGAAAATAACAAAGCACCAAAAATGAAAAGACGACACGAATGGAGTTGGGGTTAAGTTATGCGGGAATGAGGTGATACCTATTCAGCAAGTTTATAAAGAAAGGGTGCAAGGGCAATCGTAGACCGCCCTTAAAAAATTCTTCATACAATGCAACCTTTCCTGGTTGCGCTAGGGTAACCCTATCCTCGGGGAGGGGAACGGAAAGCCGAATGTTGCTGGGAATCCCAAACTGAGCCCTAAGGTTCCTAAGGTCTTGGGAAGTTGTAATTGAAGCGACCTCCGCCGGGCCGGCTGATTTAGAAGTGATTGCCGGGAGCCCTACCTCACGGCTGGTGGATGAAGAAGAAGCCCTAGGAGATTGGGGTAACGACCTAGACACAGGCCGCGCAGGCCGGGCGGCAGGTTGATCCCCGCGGATGACCACCCCTCCGAGGGCCCGGCGACGCGCCTGAAGAATCTCTTCACGGGAGGGCTCGATCATAGGGCTTTTACCTTTCCTATCTTGGGAGGGATCCATGGAAAAAGAAAAAGGAGAAGAAGGAGTCAACTAACCTGGACTTGGAGAAGTAAGACCGCGGAAGAATCTACAAAATAAAAGACAAAGGAATAGAGGGGACATGCCCTTTTTTATATTTTGGAGGCAGCGCCTCGAGCGCCGCAGAGCCACATGGCGATCCCCGAAGGGGACCGGACAGGCGAAAAGACACTATCTTCCTAGAGATATGTGCCCCCCCTCCCCTTTTTTTTCCTTTTCATGAAACGACACTTATCGAGTGCAGAAATTTGAAATTCAAACTTTTTCGCCCCTCTCCCTTGCGCATGTGCGACGCACCTGAGTACAAGGGACATGGGCGAGGGGGCATATGATATGGTTGGTAAACAGGAAGTAAGATCGGGGTCCTAGGCGGCCCCCAGCTTCTGGGCGGCCCCTAATCCTAGGCGGCCCCCAGGTCCTGGGCAGCCTCCTGGTCCTAGCCGGCCCTCGAGTTCTAGGCGGCCTCAAGGTCCTGGACGGCCCCTAGCCCTAGGCGGCCTCCAGGTCCTGGGCGGCCCCTAGTCCTAGGCGGCCCCAAGATTCTGGGTGGCCTCCTGATCCTAGGCGGCACCCAGGTCCTGGGCGGTCCCTGGTCCTAGGCGGCCTTCAGGTCCTGGGCGGCCCCTAGTCCTAGGCGGCCCCAAGGTTCTGGGCGGCCTCCTGGTCCTAGGCGGCCCCCAGGTCCTAGGCGGTCCCTGGTCCTAGGCGGCCTCCAGGTCCTGGACGGCCCCTAGCCCTAGGCGGCCCCTAGGTTCTAGGCGGCCTCCTGGTCCTAGGTGGCCCCAAGGTTCTGGGCAGTCTCCTGGTCCTAGGCAGCCTCCAGGTCCTGGGTGGTCCCTGGTCCTAGGCGGCCCCTAGGTCCTGGGTGGCCCCTAGCCCTAGGCGGCCCCCAGGTCCTAGGCGGCCCCTAGTCCTAGGCGGCCCCCAGGTTCTGGGCGGCCTCCTAGTCCTAGCCGACCCTCGGGTCCTAGGCGGCCTCCAGGTCCTGGACGGCCCTAGCCCTAGGCGGCCCCCAGGTCCTGGGCAGCCCCTAGTCCTAGGCGGCCCCCAGGTTCTGGGCGGCCCCCAGGTCCTGAGCGGTCCTTGGTCCTAGGCGGCCCCCAGCTTCTGGGCGGCCCCTAGTCCTAGGCGGCCCCCAGGTTCTGAGCGGCCTTCAGATCCTGGACGGTCCCTGGTCACTAAGCGGCCTCCAGGTACTGGACGGCCCCTAGCCCTAGGCGGCCCCCAGGTCCTAGGCGGCCTCTAATCTTGGAATCATTCTCGTATCAAAGCACTAAACGCGAGGAGCTGTCGTGTCCTGAACAAAATCGAGAATCATTAAGCATCATGACACTTTAAATGACTCGAATAAGACAAACGCTGGAGCATTACCATCCATCAAAAAGCTCGAATAAAGGAGATATTGAGCACCTGTTTTAGGGCCAGATAACTCTTCTCTGACTCTGACATTCCCACTAACCCTGACATTCCTTTGGGAAAACCGAGATCATCATGAAGATCCTTAGCTTCCGGAGCAAGTTTCTTAATACCTTTGCTATTAATTATCGATAGATAACCACGTGGCACGTTCTTGTCCGAAGCTAACTTTTATCTTACACGTTGACTTTCTAGCCGGGAAAAAGAAAGAAAGAAAAAATAACTCGATGCTGATGATATGATAATGAAAAGGAGAAAAGAACATTTTGGGAAAGGCTCAAAAGATAGGGTTCTTTGGGGGGGGCTCTCTCTTCCTTCGGTAGGAGATCTCGTAACAAAGAAAATAGTACTGGTGATTCAGCATCAACAAAAACCAATGATGAAATTCCTAATATAAACTTATTTTATTCCCAAATTACAATCTAACCTAATTAAACCTTCAGCGAAAATTCACATTAAAAATTTATACGAGATTATATATCAAATAAAAAAACTTTCAATTTGATAGTTTTATTTCTATTTAGAGAGAGCTAGAGAAACGCAAGAACCTTCTCTTTTATAATCTATCTTCAGTCTATGCCTTGTAAAATCTTTTATACTTCTGAATCTTAGCTAGTAGGCTATGATATCTTGAATTCTCTTTTCCAACGCTCTTAACTTGAACGTTCTGCTTCTCTTGTACCTTTTTTTTCTCCCAATAAATAAATTTAGGAGAACTTTCTCATATTTTCAGTCAATTTTTTTATTTTTTTTTTATTTTTAGCTGTTCTCTCATTCTCAGATTTTTGACTGTGAGATCTGAACATTAATGCGGATCTGAACATTAATGCCATGGACCCAAGGGAACCTTCATCCGAGACGTGGTCATAACGTTGCCGTTGTTTGGATGAAAAATGAAATCGTGTTAATTGAGGGGGCCCATGTAACCAGCACTGATGGATCAGTGCCTGCCTGTTGCTCACTTGCGTCGCACAATCCACCAAAACAAGAGACCAAATTTGTCACAGCAAAAACTGAGATACTATAGATGATAACAGGGCTACAAAGCTCAATCACCACAGCCATGGACAGTCACATGATACAACAGCACAAGAAAACAAAAACAAACGTACGTTGATGGCTGATCACACTGCAGGCACGGTGGAGCTGCCATCTTATTCATCCTGGTCAAGTATGTAGCACCCAGTAGTTATTTAGAAGCAAGTCCACCCGAGAAGAGCTCACTTCACCCTGCAAATAAAAACCGAGGGAAAATATATAGTTAGTCCCTAGTAATTAATACAGCAATCCAAAATATACATTCTTCTATGAACCATAAATTACAGAGAGAACTAATTAACAAACTAATTATGAAAATATAAAAAAATATAGGCTATCTCTTATAACCTAGTGAAATAAGAAATCAAAACAAAAATTTTTGTGAACAAGATTTAAATTGTAATTATAAAATTAAAGATATATGCCATGAAAAAACACTTGCTTAATTAGAGGCAGTTGTGAAAACTTAATCAAGCTAATATTAGATCATGCTAATATGAAAATTAGCAACCCACCAACAACCAAGCCAGGATGAAGCAATCCTTGAATCTTTTCAGCAGTTTTTCTTTTTTCTTTTCTTTTTTTTAAAAGAAATGTATCGCCTATTTTAGCCAGGATGAATCATACGAGGGAACTCAATAATTAATATGAACGAGAAGTTGTCAATAATTAATATGAAAGTATGAGCGGAGACGACTCTTTCCTCCCTCCAGGTTGCAACTGGCTCTGGTAAGCCATCCGCAAGAAGCGGTTGAGCCTCAGTCTATGCTTGATTGTATAACAAAAACAAAAACAAACAAAAACAATGATCAGGATGAATAAGATGGCAGCTCCACCGTGCCTGCAGTGTGATCAGCCATCAACGTACGTTTGTTTTTGTTTTCTTGTGCTGTTGTATCTTGTGACTGTCCATGTGGTGATAGATTGAGCTTTGTAGCCCTGTTATCATCTATAGTACATCTCGGTTTTCGGATAAGCCATTGAAACGTTATTTTTAAAAATTAATTTATAAATTATTAAACCTTTTATAATTATTTTAATATATAAATGTATAATATCAAAAATAATATTTTGAAACTTACCGAAATGTATCGAAAAAAGCTAGATTTTTTTTGACTATTTCGATGCATTTCGGTGAAAAATCTAGTTACCCTACTTTTACTATTGCATCTCTTAAAAAACTCAAATTCTTTATTTTATATTATTATTATTATTTATAAAAAATATAAATTATGAATAAATTTTTTATTATATATATATATATATATATATATATATATATATATATATATATATATTTTAAAATCAGGCATCAGGCATTGAAACGTTTGGATACCAAAATATTTTGTTTCATAAGCTAAATCAAAACATAATTCAAAACACAACTTTAATTCCTGAGTCCAAAGCTTCATCCTGAGAAGTCCGGTCGTTCTTCTGAGAGAACTTGAGAAGTAAGTTTTTTTGTTTTTTGTGAAACAAAAATAGAAAATTAAGCCGAACGTATCTATTGGCGGGGGGGGGGGGGGGGGGGGTGGGGCGCGCCCAGTACGTGTCCAATACTATGGGCAGCGGTGGCTTAATTTAATGCCAACCTCTCTAAGGACTTGGCGAGTAGGGATGGAGGAAATACTCGGCAATGGGCTGGGTTTTATAGGCGTGGGGATGTGGGGGACGAGGGCTAGTTAGTTGGGAGCTAGAGAGGGTGGCGAGATCTTTGTAAGGATACGGTAAAATCGGACGTCGAAAATCACGTCATTATGGTGTTCGTGAGGTTAGGTTTCAAGTGGGTTTCTTATTAATGTCGTCAGTCATTCAGAAAGAGAGGCGTGGGAAGTCATCCTAAGCAACGGCGATGAAACCTATGAGAAGGATTTTAATGCTGCGGTATATATCTCAGAAAATTCACTCAGAGAGGTTGCTCGGTTGTGGGCCGGGGCGGGTAGTCTCTGTACGTGAGGGAGAAAGGACTTCGTGTCAGCTGGATCCACCGCATGCTGAAAAAGGTGAAAAGAAATGGTGGTTGCGCGTGAAAAGGACTGGAGAATGGTAGACAGACTGTACTCTATGTGAAGTACTTGAAGGTCAGAGTGGAGTTACGATATCTATCTCTACCATATAAAAATACAAGTTTAATTTTACAAACTAACAATATTATTTGCTGATTCCATCTATCATTTTTTATTTCGAAAATATCATTGTATTTTTTTTATAATATCTATATATTCTTGGCTATATATAAATAAGGAGAAAAAAAAAAACTAAATTCTCGTTTTTAGATAAATAAAGAAATTTTACCTAATCAAAATCCTACCATAAACAAATAAAAAATAAAAAAGTATGGAATTCCAACAAAATTAGGAAAAAGTAGACATGATTAACGAGTAAGAAAATTGTTGCATCCAAAAATTGTGATAAATAAAAAATAAAAATCTATAAATATATAAGAAAAATAAATTATAAAATATTATTTTTGCTTAAAATATCCTTTCTATTTATTATTATCTCACTAATATTTGTGAGAAAAAAAAATAATTTAAAATTATGTTACAAATAAGAAAATATTGCATAGAAATTTTGGAGTGAACAAACTAAAAATTAGAATCACCAATCTTAGATGGTTAAGAAATAACTAGTTATAGCATTTGTAATAATAGAAAAAATAAAAAAATATGAAAACAAATAAGGAAAGTATTCTATTCATTAATATTTTTTATTTAAATATATGATAATTTATATATTATTGCTAAAAAATATTTATTAATTTTTTAAAATATGCATCATACATGTTCGAGTACAGGTATAATGTTTCAGAAATCAAAGTAATAAATGAGTTTGGATATACAGCATTCAATCAGATTTTTTTCAATCAAACTCATTAGTTGATGCATGAACAGTAGTACGTAGCTATTTGAAATAAGCTCACGTAGCGACACATACAAGCATTGAAAACTACTAATATAGTTCTTGTAATTAAAGTCAACATTTTTATAATAAATAATAGAAGAAATATGTGTGGTTATGATTTGCCTCTCCTTCTATACCTAAAATATTAATTAAGAGGTGGTTGTGACTTGAAAATGAGAGCGGTTCATATCAACGACTCATTTATGCCTCTTAGAAGACTCATATTAAGGGATGGTTATCCCTTTAGCTTTTATAATTTTGTTTCATTATATACATGTATTCATTACCTCTTATATCCTTTAAAGGAGAAAACTAAAAAGTGCATCCGCCAAGAAGGAGAACGTATAATTATTGAATCTTGCCGACTTGCTGTCCGTTTAACTGATCATTTGTTCAAATAAACTTCAAAAATACCTCTATATAAAACTATTGGAAGAGAAAGAAATACATAGACTCAGGTAGACTGAACAAGAGATTATATTTGTCATATAAACTCTAAATAGTTATTGTAAAATATATTTAAACAACTTCTACCAAA
Source organism: Calamus simplicifolius (assembly GCA_900491605.1). NCBI lineage: Eukaryota > Viridiplantae > Streptophyta > Magnoliopsida > Arecales > Arecaceae > Calamus > Calamus simplicifolius. Next base: position 998,324 of record UESW01004248.1, read on the forward strand.
AAGAAAATTTCCAAGTAACATGCGGAATCACAAGCAGTCACTGAATACTTCTTTTCACCAAGAAAACAGATACACCGCACAACCCCATCTGGTGTGAGCAACTGTGCGAAAATGTTGACACGATGGTTTGGTATCTACCACGAGTGCATAAAAAATTTAAAATAAGAAGATAGGTTTAAGACAAACCTGTTGGGTTTGGAACTTTAATATTACCCAAAAAGAGAGAAAAGTAGGTTAAATATGAAGCTATGGTTTCTACGTACAGACAAGACAACCCCCCCTCCCCCGAAAAAATAGAAAAAAAGAAAAAAATTAAACCTCATATAGAGTAATTTGTTTGCGAACTTCAAGTGAGTAATTAAAGTTTGAAAGGCCTCCCTCGCCCTGGGAGAGTTTGAGTATACTAATATTTCGATTGTTTTTTTTTTTTTTTTGAGTAAATCTTTGTATTTCTAGAAAAAAAAACAGATGTTAAAAAACTCAGCATGCACGTTTACTTTAGGAATTTTGTTTGGATTTTGATTGTTAAATTTAATTGATAAATCTGTAATGATTAGGGTTTACGGTATCTACTCGTTACAAAAATAATAAAATGAATAATATTTATATCAACTTGAATTTTTCAATTCAAAAAAAATTTAATTAATACTTATTCAATTAATACTTTTATTGCACTGCATGGGAAAGGATACGGGGCGACTGGTTCGTGGGAATGGAAGTGCATGCGACTTTAATGCTGGGGCTTGGAGAAGTTGGCAGGCAACAGCCAATAAATTGTCCGACTTTTGTTTGAGTTCATTTCAAAAGAGGCGGTCCCTTCTACAGGGGAATCCAAAGCAAGGACGCAAGCGAAAATACCTGCTGCCATGCTGGCAACTCGAAATGACCGGACCTCACGAGTCACCCCATTCCCATTTTTGTGATGTTTGGCCATTTTTGAGATGTTTGGCACGCAAATTTTTTTTTTCTTTTAACAAATCGGCAGTCATATTATCGTGATGCAAGAGCAGCTCAAAAAATCAAAAGTGAAATATATCTTAAAAAAATTTGATAAGAAATAAAATCATCATTGCATTATTGATTGCTCACATCAGCGATGAGGTCACGCCCAATCCAAATACTCTGCTTGCTAGCTGGCCTGCTGGCGTGACGTTCTAGTGACAAGGTCAAATCAGCTTTGATAGAGTCGGATCATCCTGACAACCCAAGCTATCCTTATTCCTCGATAACCCGAGCTATCCTTATTCCTCGATAACCGAGCTATCCTTATACTTCGGTCGTCCGAGCTGGGTCATCCTTATTCCTCGGTCATGCGAGCCGATCCATTTTACAGTTCGGAAAATCAAGCTATTCCTCATCCAGGCCAACCACGGCATTCAAAATACCTCTGCGGAATCCAGCGCGCAAGAGTTCAAACCCACTGTAATAGAATAAGATTCCAAACAGAGAATCATACCAAGAAGTGACCTAGAGCCTACGCAATCGTGGAATCCCAAGGCATCGACCAGCTCTCCTAACCGTCGATCCTCTAACTAACAAGATACAGATCCTACTGATCTCGTAACAAACTCGATTCGAATCCGTTTCAAATCATAACAACTTTCGACCCCCATGATGCGCCCAGGGAATCAGGTGATCCTCTATAAATACCACAGCACTTCAACCTCTCAGGTACGCACAAATTACCTTGCACATTCACTTGGCTTTACGGAATCAATTACTCCATTAAAGCTCCTATCGAGAGCTTGGAGGAAGATTCTTCTGTGAAAAGTCTTCTCCTCATATCTGCCTGCTATGAATCTCCACTGACTTGGGCATCGGAGGGTCCCCCACAGAGGATAACCCCAAGGAAATTCTTTGCGAGCACGGACTGTCTTACAGGTTTTACCCCGGACATCGAGATCGAGTTCGGACCCAGAGCTAGAAGTGCACCCAAGTCGAGAATGGATTTCCGTGGCAACAGATTGGCACTAGAGGAAGGGTCTCAAGTCTCATAAACTTGTAATCCAGGAGACAAGACTAAAAAACCAGAAGAAACATCCTCTAATGGCCAATCGAAAAGGAGCCACCTTTGAGGCTCAAGATCAGGCCGCATCTCAAAGGCCAGATCCAATTAGTGATGTAGCACCTCCGCTACCACCACCAGCTGAAACTCCTTCTCCACCGGCAACGGCAGTAACCCTAGACCAGTTCGCCACTCTGGTTCAGCAGTTCAAACATTGACCAAGATGATCCAGGAATTCCAGGCAATCCCTGGCCCTGCCGTTCCTGCCTCCCAGCCTCGCGAGGAGGCTGCTGCCCCCGCTTCACTTGCAATCTCCTCTTCCAATCCGCTTGGGGCGGCGGATCGCGGTCGCCGGCCTGCAAAGATGAGACCGGCGCTGCAACGAGCTGGAGGGAAGAGCCCACTTAGATCCAGGTGGGTTCGCTCTCCCTCCCAGTATCCTCTCAGGATTCAATACCACTGCCGCCTTCTCATCGCATGATCCCTCCTACCACTCTGGATGAAAGGATCAGGTGGTAGATGTAGGAGATGCGTCAGGAGTGGCGTCAGGAGTTAGACGCCGTTAGACAAGCCCATCCGCTTCAGCATAGGGTAGAGCAGGGCATTCCATTCTCCAAGGAGATCATAGGGGAAGTGATTTCCTCCCATGTCAAGCTGCCCGCCATCGAGCCCTATCACGGATCTTCCGATCCCGACGACCACCTCAGTAGTTTCCGATCGATCATGATGTTCCATGGGGCATTAGATGCGATTCTCTGCCGTGCCTTCCCCTCCACCCTTAGAGGGTCCGCTCGAACCTGGTTTAATGCCGTAAAACCAGGTTCCGTTGATTCATTCGACGAGTTGAGCCGCCTTTTCATCAGCCAATTTGTCAGCAGCCACCGTCACCGGCAGAGATCTGATTCCTTCTCTGAGGTTAAGCAAAGAGAGGGGGAATCCTTGAAGAACTATCTCGGTCGATTTAACACAGCCATGCTAAAAGTAGATCACCTTAACCATGAGATGGCCATGTCAGCCCTAGCGGGCGGGGTGTTAAAGGAGAGTGACTTCTACCTGGTGTTGGAGGTCAGTTACCCTCCGAACCTCTCCAACATGATGGCCCTGGTGGACAAGTATGCTAGAGTCGAGGAATTGCGGAGAACTGCTGCGCCGAGCTGGCAAGAAAGAAGGAGTCCAAGGGCTCGGACAAACACCGATCTATCCGTCAGCTAAGCCCACCTTGCTGCCAAAGGGTTCCTTCACCACCGCCGAGGAACTGCACCCGGAGCCCGCCTAGAAGGTTCAATCGATTCACCCCGCTCACTGCCCTAAGGACTCATATCCTCATGGAAATAGAGCATCAACTCCCTTGACCGCCTCCTCTCCGAGGGGATGCAACCCGGAGAGACCTCACCAAGTACTGCCGCTACCACCGGGACCATGGCCATGACACCAAGAATGCTGGCAGCTAAAGAATGAAATCGAGAGGCTCATCCAGCGAGGCAGATTGAACCAATTCAGGGGAGCGCCCGAGCCAAGAAATGGGGGTAACTATCAGCCCGAGCCTCAGCAGCCTCCTCCTCTAAATCCCCCGGTTGTTGGCCATATCAACGTGATCGATGCGATCGGAGTCTGTCGGGCCGATGGGATGATGAAGAAGACTCGGCACCAAAGGGAGCACGGACTGATGGGCTCTCCTTCTCCTATGATGATTTCTAGAAGATACAGTTCCCGCATGATGATGCGCTGACTGTATCTCTTAATCTAAACAATTATGATGTAAGTCAGATTCTTATTGATAGTGGGAGCTCTGTCAATGTTCTGCACCTCGATGTGTTTGCAAAAATAGAACTGCTCATGGAAAGTCTTCAGATGTGGACTCCACCCTAATGGGGTTCACCGACGTTGTTATTACCCCAGAGAGAGTCGTGACCTTGACGTTCCAGGCAGGAACTTGGCCCTGTGTTGCCACTATTCACACAGATTTTTGGTGACCAAGCTTCGATCGCCCTACAATGCAATCTTTGGGAGACCCGACCTAATGTCCCTGAGAGCTGCTATCTTCATCCTGCATCTAGTCATGAAGTTCCCTACCGAACAGGAAATTGGGGGAGTTCGAGAAAGACAAGCTATGACTCGGCAATGCTTCGTCACCAGCCTTCAGTCCAAACTACCCGAGGTTGACGGGCTGGACGCTCGGGAGGGTTTCGCTGAGCATCGAGGAGAGCCAGCCGAAGAGCTAGAGGAGATACTGCCAAACGAAGCCCAGCCTGACCAAACTATAAAGATCGGATCGCTACTGAAGAGGAAACCTCAGCTAGAGCTGGTCGACTTTCTCCGACCAAATGCTGATGTCTTTTCCTGGTCCGCTTTTGACATGCCGGGGATCAGCCTAGGTGTTCTCATCTACCGTCTCAATATGGACGAGATATCCCGGCCCGTTAAGCAAAAAAAAGAAGCTTCGCCTCCGAACACCAGAAAGCCATCGAAGAGGAGGTGGATAAGCTTATCAACCAACTTCATCCAAGAAGTCAATTATCCCGATTGGCTGACAAATGTGGTTATGGTAAAAAAGTCGAACGGCAAGTGGCGGATCTGCATCAACTTCATCGACCTCAACAAAGCATGCTGAAGGACAGCTTCCCTCTCCCTCAGATCGATCAGCTTGTAGACGCTACTTCGGGTCACCAGATGCTGACCTTCATGGATGCCTATTCGGGCTACAACCAAATCCGAATGGCACCCGAGGATGAAGAGAAGACCGCCTTCAAAACCGATCGAGGTACGTATTGTTACCATATCATGCCTTTCGGTCTGAAAAATGCAGGTGCTACTTACTAAAGGCTAGTTAACAAGTTCTTCAAGGAATAGGTCGGCCGTAACATGGAAGTGCACATCGACGACATGCTGGTGAAAAGCAAAAAAGCCTCGGTCAGGGCTGAAGTGCATCTGTTATTATGGTAAGCCTTGACTAGAGCCGAAGTGCATCTGTTATTATGGAAAGCCTCGACCAGAGCCAAAGTGCATCTGTTATTATGGGAAGCCTCGGCCAGAGCCGAAGTGCATCTCTTATTATTAAAAGCCTCGGTCAAAGCCGAAGTGCATCTGTTATTATGAGAAGCCTCGGCCAGAGCCGAAGTGCATCTCTTATTATCAAAAGCCTCGGCCAAAGCCGAAGTGCATCTATTATTATGGGAAGCCTCGGCCAGAGCCGAAGTACATCTATTGTTATGGAAAGCCTCGGCTAGAGCCGAAGTGCATCTCTTATTATCAAAAGCCTCGGCTAGAGCTGAAGTGCATATGTTATTATGGGAAGCCTCGGCCAGAACCGAAGTGCATCTGTTGTTATGGAAAGCCTCGGTCAGAGCCGAAGTGCATCTCTTATTATCAAAAGCCTCAGCCAGAGCCGAAGTGCATTTCTTATTATCAAAAGCCTCGGCCAGAGCCGAAGTGCATCTGTTATTATGAGAAGCCTCGGCCAGAGCTGAAGTGCATCTCTTATTATCAAAAGCCTTGGCCAGAGCCGAAGAGCATATATTATTATGGAAAGCTTCGGCCAGAGCTGAAGTGCATCTCTTATTATCAAAAGCCTCAGCCAGAGCCGATGTGCATCTGTTGTTATGGAAAGCCTCGCCAGAGCCAAAGTGCATCTCTTATTATCAAAAGCCTCGGCCAAAGCCGAAGTACATCTGTTATTATGAGAAGCCTCGGCCATAGCCGAAGTGCATATGTTATTATGAGAGGCCTCGGCCAGAGCCAAAGTGCATCTCTTATTATCAAAAGCCTTGGCCAGAGCCAAAGTGCATATGTTATTATGGAAAACCTTGACCATAGCCGAAGTGCATTTGTTGTTATGGAAAGCCTCGGCCAAAGCCGAAGTGCATCTGTTCTTATTGGAAGCCTCGGCCAGAGCCGAAGTGCCTCTGTTGTTATGGAAAGCCTCGGCCAGAGCCAAAGTGCATCTATTGTTATGGAAAGCCTCGGTCAGAGCTGAAGTACATCTCTTATTATGGGAAGCCTCGGCCAGAGCCGAAGTGCATCTGTTATTATGAGAAGCCTCGGCCAGAGCCGAAGTGCATCTCTTATTATCAAAAGCCTCAGCCAGAGCCGAAGTGCATATGTTATTATGGCAAGCCTCGGCCAGAGCCGAAGTGCATCTCTTATTATCAAAAGCTTTGGCTAGAGCCGAAGTGCATCTGTTATTATGGAAAGCCTCGGCCAGAGCCGAAGTGCATCTATTATTATCGAAAGCCTCAGCCAGAGCTGAAGTGCATCTGTTATTATGGGAAGCCTCAGCTAGAGCCGAAGTGCATCTGTTGTTATGGAAAGCCTCGGCTAGAGCCGAAGTGCATCTCTTATTATCAAAAGTCTCGGCCAGAGCCAAAGTGCATCTCTTATTATGGAAAGCCTCAGCCAGAGCCAAAGTGTATCTGTTGTTATGGGAAGCCTTGGTCAGAGCCAAAGTACATCTCTTATTATCAAAAGCCTCGAACAAAGCCAAGTGGCCCCGGCGGTTTTGCACTAATGGCAAGGCCGGTTAACTTCCCAGACATTTTAACACAATTGATACGTCTTATCGTACTTCGGTGCAAATAAACAATCCCTCTCTCTGCCCATCAGCAGAATTATGCAAATCTTTCCTCCTTAGGAAAAGACCTACATAGCCCCTTTTTATCGGGCCACGCCTATCTTGTGAACTGGTAAGGTCACCTAGACCTCCCTCTGACTTGAACAGAGGCCAATGCCCCCTTTGAAAGGGGGCAAACACTATGAAAATACCTAACGAAGGCAGTGCTACCCAAGCACAGTCGAAGGTTTACGAGCCGAACATGACTCGGTACGCCTAAAATGAGCAAGACTGCATAGTCACGCTAAAAAGGAAAAGCAAACATCTACAAACATTTGACAAAAGAAGAAGAACAAAAAACTTTCTTTACTCTGTTAATCAGTAAGAAATACAATCTCTGAAGAGATATGTATAGCCCAGCGCGCCGGCGCAGGAAGTAAAATCAATCAAATGAATTAAAAAGTAGTTTCGACCTTTAATGTCGCTGCGGCATCCAAGAATCAAGGAAACCAATCAAGAAACTAATCGACTCCAGTTGAGTCATTGATCCCTCGAACGAACAGGACAAAAGACCCAAACTGGGCCGAAGAGATTCCTGTGGACATTAAACCCATTGCTAGTGAGGGATTCCTGAGGGTTGAGGGCACCTTCCCTATGGTGGGATGCTGGGATGCTAGCTGCTATCCAGAGATAAAAATAGACTAGGGTACCACGGCTAGCAACCAACACCATCCCCTAACTATATTGGATCCCTCAGTTCATCCTGTGAGGGGAGGGGTAAGTTCATGTAACCCATGAGGACGGCATGTGCTTTATTCATGTAGCTAACTTTAAAGATAGGCTTATAAGCCCCCATGGCGAACCACAAAGGAGACATCCAGGAAGCGCATACGTGCGCAATCCCCATATGACTAGCTAACTAGCGGATGCCATCCCGTTAGCTGCTAAGCTAACCATAATGACAGAGAAGAGAACTAGCTAGAACTAGAATTCCTTAGCTCATCAGCTAGAGGCCAAGAATCCTGCATAGTTAGCTGCTAGCTAACTTCTAGCTAGCTGCCTAGCTCCATCGGCCACAGCCTAGCTTACAAAGGTATCTAACTCTAGCTCCCAAGTCAACTCAATTTATGCACGAGGCTCATTGCTAGCAAGTGGGGAAAGCTAGCTAAGAGGAGAAATAAGGTAACTCACATATTCATGCAATAATTCTAAGCAATTAAAGAGTCAATTAAATGTTTTGTAATCATCAAAATCAATTTCAACAATCTCAACAAGAGATATTATAAGCACGCCACGACGCAGGAAGTAAAACAAATGAATTAAAAAGTAGTTTCAACCTCTAATGTCGCTGCGGCATCCAAGAAATCAGAAAAATCATACGACTCCAGTTGAGTCATTGATCTCGAACAACAGGACAAAAGACCCAAACTGGGCCGAAGACCTATGGACGCCGAGGTTGAGGGCACTTCCCTATGGTGGGATGCTGGGATGCTAGCTGCTATCCAGAGACATAGATAGGGTACCAGCAACCAACACCTCCCCTCATATTGGATCCCTCAGTTCATCCTGTGAGGGGAGGGGAAGTTCATGTAACCCATGAGGACGGCATGTGCTTTGTATATTTTGGCTATCCCCATGGTGAACCATAAAGGAGACACAGGAAGCGCATACGTGCGCTCCCCATATGACTTCTGCGGGCCTTCCGTGCGCTCTCCATATGACCTCCGAGAATTCTTCCTTGAGGACTATCTGCTTTTCAGCAGCTTCTCCATCACCCCAGCTATCTGGGACGAGCCAGCTTTCAAAAGGGAAGCTCAGCCTACTCTCAATTTCAAGGGAACAGATGCCATGGAAACTCTTACAACTCACATAAAAGAAAGTCTTGGGAGATAACCTAACATGGCCCGCTCCTCCCATTTTATAGGCAAACGGACCAGGGGCGGCTATTAAAGCAGGAAGCCCCGGGATTCAAATCGATGTGGCCACTCTACCACATGGCGGTTCATGATAAAAGGGCGCTTTCCAAAGCGCGCCGGATGCATTTCCCAGGCCATGACGCACGACAACAAATTTCTCTCTGATCTCAAATCAAGAGCCTTAAATGCAGAAAATCGTCCGTCGGTCCTTGAGATACGGGCAGGCCTGGGAAATTGCCTTGTGAAAATGATGCCATCTAATGGCAATCGAATGCTTATCACGTACGTTAAAAAGACCCATATTGGAAAAGACCAACGGGATAAATGCCTTGCGTGAAAAACAAAGCGTCCTTCGGCGAATTACAAATCCGTCTCATTCGCTCAGGCAAAAAATGAAATGACTTCTCATAGACCGGGCTATCTGCCAAATCTCGACCCCAGTCAAGATACTCAAGCAGTTTTTGGTCATATCACGCCGAACCATTTTATACCTCGGCCTTGACTGAGACATTTCCTTAAGTTCAAGCCGAGCTAGCGTACGTCAGCAAAGCGAATCGGTTAAACTCCGAGTGAACAGGGCATCCAATCCATAAAGGATAAACCGATCTAAGAACATGAATTGATTCGTTCGCCGTTTGGAAAAACCCACAACAAAAAGATCATCCAGAAAAGACAAGCAAATAGGAGTCAAAGATCCATTTTACTAAAAAGTTTCGACCAGGTTGCAAATTTGGAGCACGAAAATACACAAGTAACCCTCAAGAATCAAGATTCGGATCGGTCTCAGGAACCTCCTCGATAGCGCCTGGGAGGACTTGGCTTGTTTCACCAACTTCAAATGCCGAAGGAAGAGCTTCGGGTACCTTGGCAGCAAAACTGAGGACATTCCTCGAAAGCCACGGCCTCACTGGAGCCCAAAATAGCGTCAAGATCGACATCCGAGATGTCCTTATATTTCTCTTCTTCGCCCCCCGGGGTACAACATCAAAATGTTTGGCATCCAAAAAAGATAAATCCCATTCGGGATGCACCTGAGATATCTTTGCTCGAGTCTCCTCTTCGCTGAACCGAAATGCATCGGCACAAGCCCCTCTACGTTCTTCAAAAAATTGGGCAGAATTTTTATACTCCTCCACAGCTGAAGTGAGCTGTTCTGGAGTTCGAAGTTCATTCGGCGACTCGCGGATAACTCTGCCCTTAAAGCTTTAAACTGCTGCTGCACCTCGAGCCCAATTCTACCCATCTGTGAAATACTGGAATATTTGAGCCCACTAGCAAAAAAAAACATCGAAAAACAAATAAGAAGGAAGACACCGTACCTCTTCCTCCCGCCGAGCCATCTTATTGTTCAGCTCCTGGACCTTTTCCAAGGCCTTCAATTTTGCCGATTTGTTTTCTCGAAGGCCCTCCTTGAGGTCATTAATTCGGGACTGATAGTCCCCAACCTCTCACTGCTACTGGTCAAGATCAGCAGTAAGCCGAGCAACCTGCTCACTTCGCCATTTCAGCCGATTCTCCGTATAAGCAAATTCCTTCTTTAAGCCAGCAAGCTGATCACACTGCCGCCTGCACTTGTGCTCCTCTTCCTCAAATTTCCTGCTCAAATTATTTTCTCCTCAGCATGACTAGCCCTCAGTTGGTCCCACCTCTTGTCAAAATGCCGTTGCAAGGCACTAAATTCCTCGGCGTGTTTAGCCTTGATCTGAGACAGCTCTAGGCAGGCCTTATCCGACTTTTCACGGAGCTCTTTAACTTGTGCCTCAAACTGAGAGGCCCTCTCGGCGGCAATTCGGCGGGACTCGGTCATCTTTTCAAGATCCACCCTGGCAGACTCAAAAGCCCTAGAAAGCTGATTGGTCGAATCCATCCTCGACCGAAGGTCGGCCGCCTCCTTCCTAGCCTGGGCGCAGGCCCCAATGGCCAAATTTAAACGCCAGTTCAATGCTCTTATGACCAGGGTAATCTGTGGAGAAAACATAAGTTAAAAGCTACGACCCAACCGACAAATCGGGGATTATAATCTTAGCACAATAACTTACCCGGAGATGTAGTTCGAAGACATCGTCATGAGGGTGGTGTTACTGATTTCGGGAAGAAGGAAAGCATCCTGCGGTACCCGAGCCGACCAAAAGCCGCCTCAATGATGTCCCTGACTGCAGGCTCGTTCGTCAAGGAACTCTCCTCAGCATGCAAAACGGACCTCATCAAGGCGATGATCATATCATCCACCTCCGGGCCATGGACAAAAGAGCTCGTGGCCGAAGAACCGGCCCGGGGGACTCCGACCTGAGAAGCCATCTGTTCGGATTCCTCCACCAGAACTCTAACATGCGAGGCCTCAGATACTTCAGCCCCGACTGAGGGAGCCCTCGCCCGAGCATCCCCTCCATTCAATGGTTCTTCTCCTTCTTCTTCTACTGATGCTTCTTCCTCCTCTGCAACGTCCCTGGGAACCGCAGAGGGGGGACCTTCAGCGGGAGGAGGCACGACCTCCACCAACCTTTCGACGGGTAGCTCCACTTGAGTTTCGGCAGCCGTCACTGCCTCTTCTGACCCCTCCGCCCGAGCAGAAGTCTCCTCCATACGCAATGGGCTCTCCACCGCCGGTGATAGAAAGACATCCGGCGGAGGGATCGGCGACGTACCAATGACGTCTCCTCTGCGTCGTCTGATACAATTACTATTTGGAGGGGAGAAACCTCGATAGCTCCCCCCAAGCTCCCCCCAAGCTCTCCCCAATGATTTCCTCTGCTACTTTGCTCCCCTCCAGTAGGGGGGCTCGTCGACCACGGTTTGCACTTCCGCTACCTCCCTTATTGGGGTGAGAGAGCATGACTGGTGCCATCTTTCTTCAGCCCCTTCAAGCGAAGCCTGGAGGGACGAGACCTCTTCTTGGGTTCGCGCCTATCCCCAGAGCTGGAGCCCCTTTGGCGCTTGCCCGATTCTTTCCTCATCTGGCCCACAAACATCGACCTTTCAGCTGAAAATGCAGAAAATGGTTCAACCAAATGGGAATACCCCAAACAAGCCGACCGTCGTGATAAAAGAAAAATGGATACACTTACCTTGAGGGTTGACAGAGCTAATCCCGGTGGCGAAAAGGGCATCCTCAGCTAACAGAGTGCTAGTCGATACCTCCTGACCACTGCGAAGGGTAGCCAGATCCCTTTTCTCCCGATCACTCAACTCCAAACGTGCCTCCGGGTCCTTCACATAACTACCCCATCCTCTCGAAAAATCCGAGCCGATATTCCCTTCGGCGATGAGAAATCGGGACTTCCACCCCTTAATCGAAGAAGGGTTATCGGAAATCATCTTGAATCACTTCCGGGGCCAATATAGGGCCACTCAGAGCTCCTTCCGGAGACCAGGTTGTAGCAAACGCGGAATAGGGGAAGAGTTGCATTCACCCCAACACGACTGCACATCGAGACGAACCCAACAAGATTTGCTAACTGTTTGGGGCCACCATCGTTGGGCATATGTTGTAAAACCTCATCACCTCCTGTATCAATGGGTGAAGAGGGAATCTGAGACCTGCCCTCAAGCTCTCCTCGTAGAAGAAGATTCCTCGGCTCAACTCGGTGAAACCCGGTGCTCGGTCCTCGGCACCCATAAGGCTACATCAGGGGAACTCTATAATAGTGACGGATTCTATCTATATCATCTAGGGTTACCTCAGAAGCAACATCGCCTGGGCCACTCATATTGGCTAAACCAGGGGGTAAGACACGAACAACAGGCAAGGGTATAAAGAAGGAGTGGAAAATCTTTGCGGCAGGGACAGAGGCATTGCAGAAGGAACGCCCCCAGTCCTCTTTAAATAAGCACTTTAGAAAGAAAGCCCTAGACGCCAAAGGCCCCGATATGGGCGCCAGAAATAAAGGAGTCCCGCCACATGGAGCTCCCACAATCGCAGCTTGCGACAAACTAGATGTCTTTTTCTCGAGCCACAGCAGAAAATGATGACGAAACAACGGCCCGTCATTTATGAGATCATCATTGCCCGCCTTTTCGAATATCCTAAATAAGATTGCTCCATAATTCTACTTCCTATATCCAAATTACACTTCGGACTAGGGAGTGGGGGGCATGTGATAGGGGTAAAATCATCATTGCATTATTGATCGCTCACATCAGCGATGAGGTCGCACCCAATTCAAATACGCTGCTTGCCAGCTGGTCCGCTGGCGTGACGTTCTAGCGACAAGGTCAAATCAGCTTTGATGAAGTCGGATCACCCTGACAACCTGAGCTATCCTTATTCCTCGGTAACCCAAGCTATCCTTATTCCTCGATAACCCGAGCTATCCTTATACTTCGGTCGTCCGAGCTGAGCCATCCTTATTCCTCGGTAACCCGAGCTATTCTTATACTTCGGTCGTCTGAGCTGGGCCATCCTTATTCCTCGATCATGCGAGCCGATCCATTTTACACTTTGAAAATCAAGTATTCCTCATCCAGGCCAACCATGGCATTCAAAATACCTTGCGGAATCCGGCGGGAGATTTTAAACCCACTGTAATAGAATAAGATTACAAATAGAGAATCATACCAAGAAGTGGCCTAGAGCCTAGCAATCGTGGAATCCCAAGGCATCGGCCAGCTCTCCTAGCCGTCGATCCTCTAACTAACAAGATATAGATCCTACTGATCTCGTAATAAACTCTATTCGAATCCATTTCAAATCATAAAAACTTTCGACCCCCACGACGCGCCCAGGAATCAGGTGATCCTCTATAAATACCATAGCACTTCAACCTATCAGGTATGCACAAATTACCTTGACATTCACTTGGTTTAAGGAATCAATTACTCCATTAAAGCTCCTATCGAGAGCTTGGAGGAAGATTCTTCTGTGAAAAGTCTTCTCCTCACATCTGCCTGCTGTGAATCTCCATTGACTTGGGCATCGGAGGGTCCCCTGCAGAGGACAACCCCAAGAAAATCCTTTGCGAGCGCGACTGTCTTGAAGGTTCCACCCTGGATGTCGAGATCGGAGTTCGGACCCAGAGCAGAAGTGCACCCAAGTCAAAGAACGGATTTCCATGGCAACAAGATCTTATCTTCGAGATACGATGATCAACTAGCAAATACTGTGCAACGAATAAAACAATCCTCTGTGTTCACCTTTCGATAGACATGGCGGACTGACACTACCACTGAACTTTGCAAAAATCTTCTGATATCATAGAGGAGAAGGGGTGTGTCGTAGAGGACCAGTCTATTCTAAATCCAGCTGATGACTACCGAAGAATCTTCCTCAATGATGATCCTCTCAGCCTGCAGTTATTGGGTCGCTCTAGTGATGCCATCCCATGTAGCTCTGAGCTTTGCACCTAGGATAGAAGGCTCGTGAAGGAAGATTCCCCGGCTGCCAGAAGCCTCCCCTCGTCATTTCGAATGCCATATCCTGCTCTGCTAATCTCACCTCGGACACTACCATCAAAATTCACCTTAACAAACCCCAGGGGAGGGGGCTCCCAGAAGATGTCGATCGCCCTGTGGGCCACTACCGAAGCAGCATGGGAGTCCCAGGAGTTTGGGGTAGCTAGAGGTGACACCGCATCAAAATGATGATACTTTGCCGCCAAGCTTCTGGCTCTCTGGAGCACCCGATGGGCTGGGGTGGTCTCAGCCTGAAAAAACATTGCATTCCTGGATAGCCAAATTTGATAAGCAATATAGGCTGTATAGCTAGCCCCCCTAAGTTGGACTCTAATGAATGTACTAAAGGAAAGGACATCGTTGCTCGCCATCAAGGCATTCCAGGGCCAGTTCCCGGCAAGCCTCCAAATCAGCCTTGCCCAAGGATAGCTCACAATCGCATTGATGCGTGTCATAACGCAACGATTAAAACACCTTAATTTCACTAATAGATAGCGAGAGTAAGGGATCGAATCCACATGGACTTTAGTGGTTATTTTGAATTAAAACTATGCAATTAGGAATTTAAATAAAGATAATGATAATAATTAAGATATGATTTATCTTATGAGAGCACAGCCCGTACCCGTAGATCACGGCCCGTTCCTTTTAAGAATGGATTAGTCAAGAATTATTTTCAGTTAAAAAGAATTCACTAAGAACTAAACATAAATAAATATTTTATTGTAAAGCATTCGAATACATAAAAATTAAAACATAAAAATTAAAACTAAAAAAAATCTTCTTCCTTGACATCAAGAAGGCAACAGCATCAAGAAGGCATCTTTGAATCTATTTCCAGACTGAACTCCCCAAGATCCTTGCTTCCTGAATCAGATTAGCGCAACCCAATCAGATTAGCGCAACCCAATCAGATGAGCGCAAACCACCAGAACTCTGAACCGAGGGAACGTCTTCCTGTCTCACGAATGCCTCTCCTTCTTTCTCTATTTGGGGCTTGATCTCACATATGCCTAGCCTATGCGGAGAGGACGCGAAGTGAACACGAAGAAATCACGGAGAAGTCGTGCCTATCCATTTCCATACCATACGTGGCTTCCTAACTGTTTCGGATCTGATTCGAAGCCTAAATGAATGCGGATGATTTGTTTGCTTGATCCATTAACGCGGAGGAGACGCGAAGAAATCATGAACGTCCATATCTGCTCAGTTTCTTTGCGTGTTTCACAAATACGGAGAGATTGCGCTGATTTTCTTTCAAATTTGAATTCTTTCCCGATTTGGCATCTGAACAAAACATGAAGAGATTTTGGAGAGATAACGGATGATTCTTCTTCCAATTTGAAAGTCTTCAATCCAATTTATTCCCTGATTGGTTGGTGGAGTGATGGAATAAAAAGGGAAGAAAAATCGAAAGAGAAAAATGAATATGAAAAATCTGCGATTGAACTCGGCAATTGGTTTACCGAGTTTGCTTTGAGATGCATGCGGATAAAGATAAATCCTTGTAAATTTAATTTCGAGCTCATTTTAAGTCCGATTTGAGTATCGTTTGCATCGTTGGACTCCTAAAATTGAGCTCTTTAAGTTGATAAGGTTTTACCTAAAATATTATATAAAATATTTAAATATTAAATAATAATAGGTACTTTGACTTATTAATTAATAGGTTTATGATGATTATTTGTGCATTTATCACTCCTCCCAACTTGAATTTTATTCATCCTCGAGTAAATAAAGAATATAGAAATATATACCAAGCTAGTCCAAGAATTGATAGTTATCTTACAATTCTAAAATCAAAAATTTTTGGTTAGATCATAAGAAAGGTGCTTTATTGGATTATCAAGTTTACCCATTTAGTGATAGAATGCAGCCCATAAAAATTTATAGAAGTCTTCCTTCACCAACTTTTCACTTCTCTGATTAAGTCCTCTAACTTAATTTGGGTTGGGTGTAGTGTCTTTTTATAATTTAGTCTCCTTATTTATTTATTTATTTATATGTAAAGTCAGTGCAATGTCCTAACCCCTTGCTTTCTAATTGACCCTTGTAGTGAGCTTTAGGCCAATGGCTCCAAACCAGTTGGTTTTAAGGCATTAGGTGTAAAACACCCCTCAAACTTACTGACTCGAGTCAAAAAGGCTTTAGGTAGGACTAACTTTACTTAGGTTCTTTCATATTCTCACCTTTTTACGTGAACAACATCACTTGCTTAGGTGACGGGCCCCGGTTACTTAGTGAAAGATGCTAAGAACCTAATTTATTAACTTTAAGAGACTCTCTTTTTTTTCTTCTTTTTTTTAAAATAACATTTTTACCCATACCCTTATTAAGTAGATTGTACTATTAAAATCAGTGGTCATGAGGGTCTAAAATTATTCTAAAATTTTTGTGGGCTAAACTCTATCTTTTATTAGGTTCCCTTAATAATTTGTTCCTTAGTATCTCTAAAATAATCTAACTGTTAATCGTTCATTGATGATTAAAATGCTTGATTAACTTTAAATCGAGACAAAATTTGGTACATAAATACTGATTATAGTTTTACTCGAGGATTTACTTATTCTACCCCCCAACTTAATTTCCATTGTCCCTAATGGAAGAAAAATTAATTTCAAGGAAAGATACTACCTGGTTGAGTATTTGAAGGTTGGAGGTTTCATTGTTGCCATCTTCTTTCGATCTACTTCTGTTGTTCTTTTCTGGACTTACTAAGAAAACATAAAGTTAAAAATAACTAATAAATTGGGTTTCCTAGCTCCCAAGAGCGCTAAGTTTAAAGTCTTCAGCTAGACTATGCTACTCATTACGATAGTGTTGGTTCACAAGATCAATTGATTCAACAACTTCTTCATCATTAATTTCTATATATGGTTTCAAACGTTGACCGTTTACCTTAAAAATATTCCCTTGCTTAGGATCTTTGAGTTCTATCACCCCATGGGAAAATACTTGAGTTACTATAAAAGGTCCATTCCATCGTGAACGAAGTTTTCCAAGGAAAAGATGTAATTTGAATTGTAAAGCCATACTTTTTGATTTGGTTCAAAAGTTTTTATATTAATAAATTTATCATGATATGCTTTGGTTTGTTCTTTATAAATTTTTGAGCTTCATATGCGTCATTTCGTAGCTCTTCTAACTCATTCAATTGAAATTTTCTAGTAACACCTGCCTTTTTCATATCATAATTAAATTGCTTGATGGCCCAAAATGCACGGTGTTCCAATTCTACAGGTAAATGGCAGGCCTTTCCAAATACGAGCCGGTAAGGAGACATTCCTATTGGAGTTTTAAATGCAGTACGATAAGCCCATAATGCATCATCCAAACGTTCTGACCAATCTTTGTTGAACAAAGGTGGTTTATTTGTTGATTGTCCTTTGATCAATATAGATCCCATTTGGATTACTACTGATCTTTAGCTCCAAGATTCTCAAAGCTATAGAAATCAAGAGCACGCTGCTCTGATACCACTTGTTGCCTAGATGTAGCAACCCAAGAGGAAGGGTGAATTGGGTATTTAAAATTAATTACTAATGCAGATATGTGCTTAATCACTAGTTAAAAAATTGGTTCGCAGCGGTGTAGTGAAGTGCACGAAACAAAATCACACAGAATAAGCAATCACAAACACAATAGGGTTTATAGTGGTTCGGTGCCAAACTCGGCTCCTACGTCCACTCCCCAAAAACCCTTTGGGAATTTCACTAATCGTATCACAACGATTACAACCCCTAGCCTTCCCGGCTAGTCCTCTTGTTTCACGGCACAAGGCAGCCAAGCCCCTAGCCTTCCTGGGTAGTCTTCTTATTTTACGGTACAAGGCAGCCAAACCCTAGCCTTGTTTAACGGCACAAGGAAGCCAAACAACAAACTAGGGTTATCCTTAACCCTATTACAAGAAATTTTAGAATAGATAACAGATAGCTCCTAACTTGAACAAATATTCAAGGAAAACTTTACAAATTTGAAGCAAATCTTCAGTAATGAATGTGGATCTCCGAGGTAGCTGAAACTTTGAATGCTTCACCAGATTTGGACGACTTGAGCAAGGATTTTGTCAACTTCACAGCACAAGAACTTGCTTTCCAACACTCCGAAAAATATGCAATGAGCACTCTCTTTCTTGATTTCTTTCTCCTCTTTTTCTTTTTTAGATTCGTTAAAATTCGTCATTGTGTTCCTCTAATCACAACTATTTAAACCAAACAAAATATGTCCGTTAGATACGTTGGTAATAAGAGGAAATTAAAATGGAAGAAAAATGTAACCGTTTGAATTTATTTCCCTAAACGTTGATTGCATTTAATCCTTTGGCAAAGAAAGATCTCTGTCAAACACCAAAAGAAAAAAGTCAGTAACCATGATAATAGAAATATAATTAAAGAGAGAGAGCATTTAATATTTGAGAGTGGTTGGCTGGAATTAATTTCCAGCAGCTAGCTCTTGAAGTTGTGCGGCCATGGAAAGAAACAGAGAAGAGCTAGAGCTAGTCAAGCAAGCTAGCTAAACAACTCAAGCTAGCTAGCTAGCAAACAAGGCTCCACGGCAAAAAAAATCAGCCCTAAAAGTGGAATAAAGTAGCTAGCAAATGAGTTAGCTCCTTCCATCATGCACACGGCTAGACAAGGTATCCAGGATAAAGTAGTTAGCTCCTTAGGTAGCTTGCTTGGATGAATGAATGGCTTGGAGATAAAAAAAAATCTGCTATATAGAAAAGTAGTTAGCTTCTTAGGTAGCTAAGGCACAAACTAGTTAGCTCTTTAGCTAACTAGCTCAAAAGTAAGAACCAACGTTTCATGAACATAGAGCCCTTTAGAAATAGTTAGCTCTTTAGTTAACTATCTCAAAAGTGCATGAGGCCAGGATAAAAATAGTTAGCTCTAGAGCTAACTCAATTTAAAAATTTCATGCGGCTGGAAGAGGGAATGAATAAAGTGGTTAGCTCTCCAGCTCGCTAGATAAAAAGGTGAGTGCATCATGATAAAAGTAGTTAGCTTCCTAGCTAACTCTATGAAAAGTTTCATGCGCCCAGGGAAGAGAATTTATAAAGTAGTTAGCTTGTTAGCTAACTAGATAAAAAGGTAACTCTATCATGATAAAAGTAGTTAGCTTGTTAGCTAACTCTATTCAAATTTCATGCAACGTGGGAAGTGAGAAAAGATAAAGAGTTAGCTGTTAAGCTAACTGCTTTCAACATGCATTCGGCCAAGAGTAACAAAAGAACAAAATAGTTAGCTTTTAGTTAACTCAGTTTAAATATCATGTAAACCACCCAAGGAGAAGCTAGCTCTCCAGCTAGCTTGATTCAAACTCCATTCGGTCAAGGGTAACCTACAAGAAAAAATAGTTAGCTTCAAGGGATATCAAGCCAACTCATTAAGCTAACCAACTAGCTGCCTAGCTAGCTGATTTTAAGGGGCATTCGGTCAAGGGAGAATTCTGCAATAAACAGTTGGCTCTTGAGGCCAATAAGTCAACTAGAAGAGGGAAGAAGTTAGCTAACAAGCTAACTAATCCCAAGCATGGTTCGGCCAGATTCACTGTGAGAGAAAAATAGTTAGCTAGCAAGTGGAGGAAGCTAGCTAAGGAGGGGAATAAGCTAGCTCTCATAGTCATGCAATCAACCAGGGAATAATGTATCAATTAGCTATATTCAAGATAAGAGAAAACAAGCTTCCATATAACAAATAAAATTTTGCTTGATAAGACTTACCTGTACGACACTACATCCTGCAATAATATTAATTCCCATAATAAACTTAGTCTTAATTATTTTGTAATCATCAAAATCAATCTAGGGGCCAACACTTTCCTATCGGGTCTCACCGTTTTCTCAAGGATATGTTTAATTTATCTATTTGATATTTTAACTTGGCCACCAGTTTGGGGATCATAAGGTGTAGCTACATTATGAGAAATTTCATATTTGTTCATTAATCCTTCAAAGTATCTATTTGTGAAATGTGTACCCCCATCACTAATTATAGCCCTTGGGCATCCAAAACGACTAAGGATGTTATGCTGAATAAACTTGATTACAACTTTATGGTCATTAGTTCGAGTTGCCATGGCTTCAATCCATTTTGACACATAATCAACTGCCACTAGAATGTATTCGAATCCGAAAGAGGAAGGAAATGGGCCCATAAAATCAATACCCCATATATCAAAAATTTCTACAACCAAGATAGGGTTTAGGTGTTGGGAATTGTATCCTAAAGCCAATCATTTGATGATTGTGTTGATGTAAATTGTATATAAATTGATATATTAATAAAAGTTATTTGGCAGTTTATTCATTACAAGAACATCTTCTTAAAACTCCTAATAGTAATGAAGCCCTCAGGATCTTCCTTCACGATAAAGAAGGATTTATCTTTGAAGGTCCTTAAAAGAGTTTGCGACCAAATGATATACTATGATAGGACCATAGTACTATCAATTATAGGACGTTGTATATCATATTGTTGGTTGTCCTCTTAACCAAGGAGTGTAGAGACACTGGTATGACATACAGGTGAAAGTGTAGGAGTACATTTCATCGAACGTGACTCATTTCTGGATACTCTACTGTCAAGAGTTAATCCGAGAAGATATAGGTATAAGTATCCTTCAGACCTGAAGATCACAACCAGTGGCTTACAAGAAACTCATTGTACTTAGGTGCCGGACCACCTGGATTTCTAATCCAGCTACAAAGGTTACTGGGTGCAGTCAAGTACTTATGGTAGTCAGTTATGGATCAAGATGGAATTTGACCTATCCCATTAAAAGGAGAAATGCTTGTGTTTCAATTTAGCAAGACCTTGGCCAAGGCACTTCATGTGAAAGTCACATGATCACTAAAATTAAAATCACTTTATGGATTTGTTGTTTAGAGTTGATAGGCTCTTAAGCCATCCTTAGCATTTGTGGTCAAGAGGATGAATTATACGGTAACTGTTTCTTAGGGTTCTTGGAGTTTGCTCGGTAACTCTTCGACCTATTCGGACATCGGGTTCCATTGCTAGATGGGCACATCGATTAGTATAAAAAATTGTTTCTATGCTATCGGCTTATGTTCGAACCTAGAGAGTCACACGCATAGAAGTTTCCTAGGATGATCTATTTGTTGATCAACGATTGAGAATCGTATATGATTTAATTAATCAATTTGATTGATTGAATTATCTCAATTGGATTAAGTACAAGTGAATAAGATTCAATTTGGTTTAAGTACTAGAAGGACTAATCAATTTTAAATATTGATTTGAAATTAGATTTGATTTGGATTTAAATAGATTCAGGATTAGCCAAATTTAATTTGGGCTAGGACCATGATCTATATTGGTTTAATCTAATAAATTCAAATTAGCTTAAAACCAAAAATTCAAACCCCATGTGTGAAAAGATTTTCTCGCATGATGAGATAACTAAAATCTCATCTCATGAGAAATTAAATTCTCATGCAAAATTTAATTTATAACTTTTAGTCTTTTTCAAATGATTCCCAAGTTCAAGAAAATTAAATTTTGCTAAAAGGTGCCTCTTTGGAAGAGCACTCCACACAACTCTCCGTGCATTGACAAGTGTGTGAATTAATGTGCCTTTTGGAAGAGCACTCCACACAACTCTCCGTGCATTGACAAGTGTGTGAATTAATGTGCCTCTTTGGAAGAGTACTCCATACAACTCTCCGTGCATTGATAAGCATATGAATTAATGTGCCTCTTTGGAAGAGCACTCCACACAACTCTTCATGCATTGATAAGTGTGTGAATTTAATATGTCTGTTTGGTTTTCACAAAACAGCGGAATTCTAAATGTTAGAATTCAATAGGCTGGCTAATATGAAACTATAAATAGAGGACATCCCTCACCAGATAACACAACACAAGATCAAAAGAGATTAAAAATTCTAAACAGTTAGAACCAAGTGTTACAGTTCTAAGAGTTAGAACAAAAATTCTGGTGTGATTTTAGTGTTAGCAAAAGCTTGGTGGATCTTGGAGGAAGATTCAAGTGGAAGAATTCAAGATCAGCAAAATTATTTTTCCGCGAGCTAGTACTCTCGGGAATCCGATCATTCGGGGCTTCGCATGGACAATACTAGAGGCCGAACGATTGAACGGCTGCAGAGCACAAAGGATTTACCTACTATTCTTAAGGTGAGTGATTTGATCCTTAGATCTTAAGGCAGGCTTCAAGATGAGTAGTATGACTTCTCATCTTGAAGATTAAGATATGATCTTAATTATTTAATTTATATGCAATACTTAGATCAAACAATCTTATAATATAAGGCAAAGATATGATCTTGATGCATGTTAGAAAGATTAATATGTAATCTTTAAATTTCCGCATTGATAATTGTTATCAAATTTTAAAATATGCATGCCTCGGGGATTAACTCTCCCAACAAATGGTATCAGAGCAATGGTTTCTTATTGATCTAATTTATTGCATGTAAATTAATGTTCTTATTAATTGTGTAATTATGGCTAAAACTAATCGCAAGGCTATATGGTCATAGATGGATTGAAAATCCAAATTACCCATTCAATGAGGTATTCTGGGACATATTATCGTGCTATTATTTTATTATTGATGCTCAATCCAAAGATAATTTAAATTGAGCTTATGCATCAAAACATAGATTACACGCACTCTCAAAAGATGTTTTATATTTGATACATATTGATGTTGTATAAAAGCATTATATTTGCATGTTTAGTATAAAACATAGATATGATATATGATGGCATGATGTCTATGTTATGAAACATACAAATATTTATGAGAGTCTAATTTGAATGTCAAATGTTAATTCATAATCTCTTTTAGATATGATCTAAATATAGGAATTATGAGTAGTAACATAATACATGTGATGCTTGATTGAAATATATGACATGTAAACATGAAATATATTTAATCTTTTGGGTTAGCTAAATCGGGTCCATAAAGGGTTAGACCCTAAGGTTTAAATCAACTGGACTAAAAGAGTATTTGAACAAATCTAATTAGATTAGGTTAAGAATGCTCTAAATCAAACAATAGTTGTAGTTGATCATGTCCTTCTCTTTGATTAAACCAAATGGAAGTAGATTAGGCTCCGTGGTTGAGCATGAATCTCTTAGATGGTCAAATCAGAATTGGTTAACCATATGATGTCAAGGTGAGTTGGCAAGTTGCTCTAGGATCAACGATCGAATGGTTTTTAATTGGGAGCTACTCGTATTGATGCGTCTTTAACGAGTTAATGGCATATCCCTCCCATCGATCTCACTCACCTGGTCAATGTGGTGAACCATTTATGATTCAGATCATTTACCTGATTCGGGTTGACCCATGCCTGTAAGGAAATCAGTCTGACTGATTTAGGTGCCACTTAACCTGACTTAATCTTGTTTCATTCTACCGATTTCATAGATTCAGTGGGAGAACTTGATTAGTCAATTTATCTTCAAATTATTAAAATCCTCTAAAATTATTAGGTCCTTAAAATGAAATAGTTATATGATAACTAGATCATAGCCTCCCATTAAGGTGGGTGATAATGAGTCCGATGTCTTGATAATCATTGGAGGCACTCCATGCCTGGTGCTTGTCAACCATCGGAATTATCATTCATTATATGATAAGTCAGCGTAACTATTAAATAGACAGTCAGGTGAGCCGAGCTTCACTCGGGCTTGGTTGTCTATTGATAGGTTACACTGATTATATCATTTAATGGTTGGACCTAACCAGAACTTTCAGTGGAGGCACTCCATGCCTGCTGAAGAGGTACATGGGGCAAAACTGAACACTAAGAATTGTTTGGGAAAACAATTGGTTTTGAACCTACTCTTAGATGCATATGGGTTAGCCAAGCTTCACTTGGGCCTGTATGTAGTTATGTAGATCTTAGTGCCCGCTAAAGAATTAAGAATAATTCTTCGAATTGGGGTGTAGAGGCTGCCAATTTGAACAAAATAGTGGGAGAATCTTTAGACTAAGTCCAAGTCTTTAGACTGAATCAATTTATATACTAATAAACTTTAGTTTTTCCTTATGCAGAAAATGGCCACTAATTTATCATTAAGGTCCCTATTGGATAGTGACAAGTTGAATGGTTCCAATTTCAATAGCTGGTTCAGAAAACTTAAGATCGTCCTTGAGCATGAGAGGATTCTATATATTCTGAATAATCCTGCACCAAAGATACCTGATGCAAACACCCAAAGTTCTGAGAGAGACACTTATCAGAAGTGGCTCAATGATAGAACTAGCGTGCGTTGTATCATGCTAGCAGCAATGAACGATGAATTCGGTCGCCGGTTCGAGAATGCTCAGCCAGAAGAAATCATTCAAGCGTTGAATGAATCTTTCGGCACACCCGACGATGTTGAAAGGCACAAGACTAGTTGTGCTATTTTTAATGCTCGAATGAGGGATGGATCTCCTGTCACTGATCATGTATTGTACATGATCGAGAAGATAGAACTCCTAAGCAAGCTCGGCTTTCCCTACATGAGCAGTTGGAAAAGATGCGATCCTGAATTCCTTGCCTCCATCCTTCCGACCTTTCCTTACTCATTTTCGAATGACAAAGCCTGCAGTCAACTACCACGGTTTGTTGGGGTTGTTACAGAACTTTGAGAAGGATAACCAGCTCTCTAAGGGTTTGGTTAATGTGGTTGAAGGATCTAAGGTAGGGCGTAAACCCTTTGGGAAAGGGAAGAAGAAAAAGAATAATAAAAAGGTGCAACATGCTAGGACATCTATAAGGGGTCAGATGCAGAAGAAGAAAGTTGATAAAAGTCAAGCTGAATGCTTTCATTGCAAGATGCAAGGGCACTGGAAGAGGAACTGTCCTCTTTACATTGCCACACTTGATCCAAACAGGCCAAAGAAGAAAAAGGAGCAAGATGTTGCTCAACAAGGTATTTATATGATAACACCTTGTAATTTTTCTGTATATGATAATCAGACCTGGGTATTGGATACCGGGAGTCCTTTTAACATTTGCAATTCATTGCAGGGACTACAGGTCACTAGAAGATTTGAGGACAATGAAAGATTCCTTAATGTCGGCGATGGAAGATTAGTTCCAGTTCTGGCATTAGGAGTTCTTGAAATAGTTTTCAATAGAAATGTCATTATACTAAATGATTGTCATTTTTGCCCAACGTTCTTGTTGAACGTAATTTCTGTAGGCCTTCTGGCCAAAAGTCATTATGAAATTTCAATAAAGGATGTTACTTTGAATATCATTATGAATGGAGTCACTGTAATGACTGGGCATTTATCTAATGGCATTTATATATTATCACAGCCTGTGAATGTAGTGTACAAATCAAGTAAGCGCCCTAGAACAACTGATGTCACAGACATTTATCTTTGGCACCATCGGCTGGGTCATATCAATAAGAACAGATTAAACAGGTTAACTCAGGAGGGCATCCTTCGAGTTGATGATTGTGAATCATTAACTACCTGTGAATCCTGTCTTCTTGGTAAAATGACCAAGTCATCTTTTACTGGAAAAGGTGAAAGAGCCAAAGAGCTATTGGGTCTAGTACATACTGATGTATGTGGACCAATGAGCACTTGTGCCAAAGGTGGATATTACTACTTCATTACTTTTACAGACGACCTTTCTAGGTTCGGTTATGTCTATCTTATGCGACATAAATCTGAATCGTTTGAAATGTTCAAACTATATCATAAAGAAGTAGAAAAACAAACAGGAAAATGTATTAAGACCCTTCGATCAGATCGAGGAGGCGAATACCTTTCCAATGACTTTATGACATATTTAAGGGAGAATGGGATTCTCTCCCAATGTGTTGGCCCAGATGGCAACCCAAGAGGGGGGGGGGGGGGGTGAATTGGGTTCTTAAAAATTTAAGACTTTTTAACTTTAAAATTAGAAGATGTGCAAGTGAGATTAACTAATAAGCAATGCACAAGCAAAATAAAGAGAGATAGAGAGAGAGAAATTAGCACGGCAAACACAAGATAATTTTATAGTGGTTCGGTGCAACCAACACCTACGTCCACTCCCAAGATTCACTTGGGTCCACACTATAATCTCTCTAGATTACAGCCGAGTTGTTTTCCAAGCTCACAACTCAAACTTGTTGTTTTTCCGGGTGCACAACGAACCCAGCTGGTTTTAACTCGGGCTTACCAGCACAAAACCCTACACGTTGTTTTTCACGGGCTCACAACTAACCCAACACAAGCACTCCGGCTTGTAACGAGGTATACAACCTCCACTATTCAATCCACTGATTGAATCAGCAAACAAATAAATAAAAGTGTTTGAAATAAAATGCTCCCCTTGAGCAAATATACAAATGAAGTACAAAATAAAGGTTAGAAAAGCCTGATATTGCAGATGGTAGTGGCTTGGCTTTCTTCCTTCTTCTTTAACTCCTCTTGAAGTGTTGAATCAGCCTCAGCAAGATTCTTGACCGTTGAAGCTTTGGAGTTGAGATGAAGCTTTTTCTCTTTTGAAAATCCTTGATTTGACTTTGAAAGCTTTGGATTTTCTTTTGACTTTTGTGGATTGAAGATCTGGAGTAGACGAATCTTCCTCTTGGATTTCACTCCTTTTGAATCACTCTTCTTTGAGCTAAAGATTTTTCCAATAAGCTCTGTTTTTCCCTCTTTTCAAAAGATATTCTTTTCTCTCTTTTGATTTTCTTTTTGATTTGAAAAGAGCTCCTCTATTTATAGATTCTGCAAAAATATATCCGTTAGAGACAAAGAAAAATAGCCGTTATTCAAAAATCTTACCGTTGGGCTGATGTGTCATCGTAAAAAATCGCGCCCAGATTTCGGAGTCGACTCGGGAGTCGGCTCGAGCTCGATTACCAAAAATAGAAATTTTAATTAGGGGTCGACTCGCGAAAAAAGTGTCGACTCTGAAAGTCGGGAGTCGACTCGAAACTGGGGTCGACTCGAGAAGTGCTCAAAAAACATCTTCTGTGTCTGAGCGGAGTCGGCTCGCACAGTCAGGAGTCGGCTCGAAGAATCAGGGGTCGACTCGAGGGGGGAGTCGACTCGAAACTTGAGTCGGCTCGGATACAAAAATCAGAAAGATTGACTTAAAATCAGATTCATTTTAATTCATTGTTTTGACTTGAATTAAAATGACATTTAATTGATTCAAGAAATTCCATCATTGATTTGTTATAAATTTCTTTTCAAAATTTGAAATTGCTCATTTCAAATTGATTAAAAAATTGAATTATTGATTGTTCAAAATATTATTTTAAATTTTTTAATAAACTCAATGGCTTTTGGAAATCATCAAAATCAATAAGTTGGGGCAATTATGTTTCAATAATTTCTCAACAATCTCCCCCTTTTTGATGATGACAAAAACATTGAGTTTGTTCATGATTGATTAGTGAATTATTTTGTTTTCATAGTTAAGGCTCCCCCTCAATGAGGTAGCTCCCCCTATGAAACTTAATTAATAACATTGTTTATCTCACACAATCATAAAACTATAAAATTCTCCCCCTTTTTTGTTATCAACAAAAAGATAGAGAATCATAACATTCATTCAAATTTCATTGAAATAAGGAAATAGAGAATTCATTTCATTAAAGGTCTAATACATCAAAATGTTCAATACATTGATTTCAAAATGAAAGCATAAAAAACTTCATACAAAACAAATTGAAACTCTAGTAACTCAAAAATGAGTTCTTACAATTCTAGTTAATGATCACAATTTTTCATTCCTTCAGATTGAATTTTACATAGTCTTGAGTTTTCATCAACAAAGGTGCAAGCACTCTGAATTTTTCTTGAAGCTCTGCGTTGCTCTTGGTATGTCTCATCTCCACAATATCCTTAAGTTCTTCAAAAATATTCTTGAATCACCACTTAAGGATCCGATGAAGAGCCGAGAGTGGACTCAATCTTTGAATACGATCATCAAGAGAATAAAGTGTCTCTCTCAAATTCATAAATTTATTCTCAAATTCAGTTTTCTTTCAGATTGATCTTCAAGTAAGCTTTGAGTTGCATAATTGTTGATCTGAAAAACTAGCAGAAGATGAAGTCTGAATTGGAGGGGCTGGAGCAGAGGCAGAAATCAAAGGGCTCGGAGGTCAGGCGAAGGATGTCTAACAGAGGGTCCTGCAGCCTCAGTATCTAAGCTCTATCCTCTGTCACTCTTTCCTTTCCCAATTCCATTTTTTTGAAAACCCATCCGATGAATAGTGCCAGGTATAATAATCAGTATGTCTTAATTTTCTTGGCTCACTATCACTAAATCACACCCTTGGCTTCGAAAAATCTAGTCAAGATCATGCCATAGGGAAGACTGATTTCCTTTTCCCTCCACAATCTGCTATATACCATAAATCATGCTGGGAAGATTGATGGCTTGCCTGAACAATGGCATCCATGACAAAATATCTCTTCAGAAACATAGTCAAATCTACCTGTCTTAGGGAAATAGAATCCTACTGCAATATTGTGTAGCAATCTTAACTCCAATGGCAGCTGATTAGCAAAACTTCTTCAAATCCCCAATCCCTGTTCAATAATCTGGATAAAGCTGGGGCCTATCATCAGAAGAAAAGGTGGAGGTCCAGACAAGGGTAATTCAATAATCTAGAAAGAATGAGTAACAAACTTCCTCTACATTGCTAATAAGCCATGGTCTCCTCTAGACAAATTCTTGTAAAATTCTTTAACCAATGCAGGGATAAGTCGGGCAATCTAAGAACAAATTTTCTCCCAACCCATCTCGATTAACTGTCTTCCAATGAAATCCCTCATTCTCAAACAATTCAAAATCCACCTTCCTTCCAGTGGTAATGATCCTACTGCTAGAGATCTACCTGGGAGAGTGGCAGCAGGAGCAGCAGGGAGAGAAGCAGATGAAGTGGAGTCCGGCTTGGACGGGTCACGCACGGACGCTTACCGTCTTCTTCACGGAGCGCTTCCTCGCCCCGCCACCACTAGATCCTCTAGTTTTGGTGCCATTTGATGATTGGAGGTTAAAAGGGATTTGGAGTTTTGGAAGGTTTGGAAGAGTTAGAGAGTATTTTGAAAGATTTCGAATGGAATGACGTCGAGTCGACTCGCCCTAAAGGGACCTCGAGTCGGCTCGCGCAAATCACAGACACAGAAATCCCGACTCGAGTCGACTCGCGGAGGGGTCGACTCCGAGAGTTTCAGGAAACTCGAGTCGACTCCGATACTCGAGTCGGCTCCGAGACCATTTCAGACAAAAAATGAAATTTTCTGAAATGTGTCCGGAAATGATCATAAAAATTGATAAATAATCATTGATATGAGTGAATCAATTAGATATGAATTCTAGATTTTCCTTAAGATTTTTGAAAGAATTCTAGATAAAATTTCCTTAGGGGTTTCAAATGGATTACAAATTCCTAATCTCCTCTAAGATAACAAAATCTTTCTTCATTTAAAGGTTTTGTAATATGTCAGCTAATTGTTCTTCAGTGTTTACATAATCTAAACAAATTTCATCATTAGCTACATGTTCTCTTATAAAATGATATCTAATTTCTATGTGTTTTGTTCTTGAGTGTTGAATTGGATTTTTAGTTAAATTGATTGCACTAGTATTATCACATCTTATGGGTGTCTTATCAAGTGTGATACCATAGTCTTCAAGTTGTCGCTTAATCCATAGGATTTGCGCACAGCAACTTCCAGCTGCTACATATTCAGCTTCAGTAGTTGATAATGCAACTGAATTTTGCTTTTTGCTAAACCATGTGATTAAGTTACTTCCTAAGAAATGGCATGCACCACTTGTGCTTTTTCTATCTAATTTTACATCCGGCATAATCAGAATCTGAATATGCAATTAGGTTTAATGTGGAGTCTCTAGAATACCATAAACCTACATTTTTGTTCCATTTAGATATCTTAAATTCTTTTAACAGCTATTAAATGTGATTCTTTAGGTTCAGATTGAAATCTAGCACATAAACATACTGAAAACATTATATCTGGTCTACTTGCTGTTAAATAAAGAAGGGATCCGATAATACCTCGATAATACTTTTGATCAACCTTTTTACCTTCTTCATCTTTGTCCAGCTTGCATGAAGGACTCATTGGTGTTCCGAGGGGTTTCATTGTTTCCATACCAAACTTTTTGAGTAGTTCTCTTGTGTACTTGGTTTGGTTGATAAAGATTCCCTCCTTGCATTGTTTGATCTGGAGTCCAAGGAAGAAGTTGAGTTCTCCCATCATGCTCATCTCGAATTCTCCCTGCATTAACTTTGCAAATTCTTGACAAAGAGAATCGTTAGTAGCACCAAAAATAATGTCATCTACGTATATTTGTACTACAAGTAAATCTTTACTTTTTCTTTTCAAAAACAAGTTTTATCAACATTTCCTCTTGTAAAATCATTTTCTATTAAGAATTTACTTAACCTATCATACCAAGCTCTAGGTGCTTGTTTCAAACCATATAAAGCTTTGTGCAATTTAAAAACGTGATTTGAAAACTCGTGATCTTCAAAACCTGGTGGTTGTTCTACATAAACTTCTTCATTAATAAATCCATTTAAAAATGCGCTTTTTACATCCATTTGAAATAAGTTAATGTTCATATGACATGCAAATGCAAGTAAAAGTCTAATGGCTTCTAATCTAGCTACAGGTGCAAAGGTTTCATCAAAATCAATACCTTCTTCTTGATTATATCCTTTAGCAACCAATCTAGCTTTGTTTCTAATTACTATGCCATTTTCATCTAGTTTATTTCTAAAAACCCATTTTGATCCTATTACTGAATGGTTTTTAGGTCTTTCAACTAAGTCCAAACATTATTTCTAGTAAATTGATTTAGTTCTTCTTGCATTGCTAACATCCAATTATTATCTTTTTCAGCTTCTTCTATAGTTTTAGGTTCAATTTGTGATACAAATGCAAGATGATTACTAATATTTCTCATGTATGATCTAGTCCTTATTCCTTGAGATGGATCGCCTATAATCAATTCCTTAGGATGACTATGATATCTCCAGTCTCTTGGAAGATCTACATCATTATGATCATATTACATCATCGTCCTTATGTGAATCATCATCTTTAGCTTCTTGTTCATGATCAGAAGATACTTCAATATTAAGTTTTTCAAGATCTTTTTCAATTATGTTTGTATCTTCCTCATCATCAATCTTTTCAGATCCAGTTGCTAAAGATTCATCAAAAACTACATGAATGGATTCTTCAACTACTAAGGTTTTCTTGTTAAAGATTCTATATGCCTTACTAGTTGTTGAATAACCTAGAAAAATTCCTTCATCAGATTTAGCATCAAATTTTCCTAAGTTGTTTTTACCATTATTATGAATGAAAACATTTACATCCAAATGCATGAAAGTATTTTATATTTGGTTTTCTTTCATTCCATAATTCATAAGGTGTTTTCTTTAATATTGGTCTTATTAAAGCTCTGTTTAAGATGTAACATGCTGTGTTAATTGCTTCCGCCCAAAAATACTTTGGTAAGTTGCTTTCACATAGCATGGTACGGGCCATGTCTTCTAGAGTTCTATTTTTCTTTCAACTACACCGTTTTGTTGTGGAGTCCTAGGGGCTGAAAAATTATGATTAATTCCATTTTCAGTGCAGAAATTTTCAAATAAGTGATTTTCAAATTCTGTTCCATGATCACTTCTTAGAGATACTATAGTAGTGTTTTTCTCATTTGTGACTTTCTTGAAAATTTCAGGAACATCGAGAAAGTCTCATCTTTGTGAGCTAAAAACATTACCCAAGTATATCTAGAATAATCATCTACAATCACTAGACCATATTTCTTTCCTCCTAGACTTGTGGTTCTAGTTGGTCCAAAAGGTCCATGTGAAGTAGCTCTAGTCCCCTAGAAGTTGAAACAATGTTTTTAGATTTAAATGAACTTCTAGTTTGTTTTCCAAATTGACATGCATCACATATTTTATTATTTTCAAAATCTAATTTAGGTAATCCTTTAACTAAATCCATTTTAATTAGTTTTGAAATAAGGTGTGTGCTTGCATGACCTAATCTACGATGCCACAACCAACTAATATCATTATGTTAGCATTATCAGCAATTAGGCAATGACTACTCTTAGATAATTTTTCTAAGTCAACTAAGTATACATTGCCAAATCTATAACCAGTAAAAACAATGCTATCATCAATAGAATTAGTTACAGTGCATAAAGAAGATTTAAATGAAACATTAAAGTTTTTATCACATAATTGACTTATGCTAATTAGATTATGCTTCAAACCATTAACATAAAGTACATTATCAATAAATATAGATGGAGTTATGCGAACTTTACCAAGGCCCATAATTTGACCTTTACCGTTATCGCCAAATGTCACAACTCCACCTTTCTTTTTCTAGGGTGATGAATTCATCTTTGTCACCCGTCATATGTCTTGAGCAGCCGCTATCAAGATACCACTTTTTGTTTGATCTTTTGGCTACAAGACATTCCTGCAATATCATCAAACTTTATGTTTAGGTACCCAAGCTTTCTTGGGTCCTTCATGGTTAGTAGCACAAAAATTGTTCCTTTCGGAACCCATATTTTCTTAGCTTTAATATTTAACTTGTTGTTATTTTTAATGTTTTGCATTCAAAGGATTTGTGACCTTTTCATTACATTTAAAACAAGTTATATTACCTTGGTTGGCTTTTACAAAAATATTCTTTAGTGATTTCTGTTTTCTTAATGTGTTATATCCTAAACCAGCTTTGTCAAAAACAGCTTTTTGACTATCTAGGATCATGTTAAGTTTAGTTGAACTTAAAGTGAATTTCTCAACAATGTCTTATATTTTTTAACATCTTTCTTAAGAGAGTCAATTTCTTTAGCTTGCTGTTCTTTATCTAAAGCTAAAGTTTCTATTGATCTTTTAAATCTTTAGTTGAGTTTTAGTTTCAGATTTTAATAAATCTATTTC
This sequence comes from Calamus simplicifolius, assembly GCA_900491605.1. NCBI lineage: Eukaryota > Viridiplantae > Streptophyta > Magnoliopsida > Arecales > Arecaceae > Calamus > Calamus simplicifolius. The sequence continues at coordinate 1,031,132 of UESW01004248.1, forward strand.
TTGATTAAGATTATCTCTTTCTTTCCTAAGTTCTTCTTTTTCATTAGTTAAGTTCTTAACTTCTAAAGCTAATTCATTTTTACTTTTAGCTAAACTAACATTATCATTTTTCAAAATTTAAATTTCTTTTTCAACAATTTAAAATCTATCATAAGTTCATTAAAAGCTTCAAACATTTCATCAAATGTAAACATCATTGTCGGAGGTTTCGGAACTTACCTCATTGTCATTGTCGTCGTCGTTGGCCATGAAGCAAATATTGCAACTTCCTTTTGTTCTTCTTCTTCGGAAGAAGATTTGCTGTCAGTCCATGTTGCCATATATGCCTTTTTCTTTTTCTTGAAGGTCTTTTTCAATTGTGGACAATCATATCGATAATGCCCCGGTTTTTACACTCATAACATATAAGGGGTCTTTCTTTTCCTTGTCCTTTCTTTCTTTTCCTTTTCTCCTTCCATTTTTGCTCCAAATTTCTTTTTTGGAAGGGCCTTTTTTCATAAATCTTCTGAATTTCTTGGCCAAGAGAGCAGTTCATCATCA
>UESW01004249.1:0-27124 GCA_900491605.1 Calamus simplicifolius
TCTTGGTCGGCTAGGAGTGACCAGCCTCGTTAACTAAGCTAGGGAGTTGGTCTCTCTCAACTATGAGTTGACTTTGGATTTTCTTTTGACATGAAAACTGGAGGTGGATGCCCATCAACTGTGAGTTGAAAAGTTGGTCTTTCCCAACTGTGAGTTGACTTGGGGCTTCATCTTGGATGGCTGAGGGTAGCCAATAATCTGTTGTAGGTGTATAATTTGAGTTAGGGCCTTACCGGATTAGCCGTTAGCTACTGAGGTAGAGTTGAAGCCGCTGAGGCTGAAATGAAGCTGTTGAGGCGGTGGTAATGTCGTTGAGGCAAAGTTAAGGCCGTCGAGAGCCTTTTGAACCCCATAGGGTGATCCGAGGGTGCTGGAACTATGCTCGGGAGCCTTTTGAACCCCGGAGGGTGACCTAAGGGTGCTGGAACCATGCTCGGGAGCCTTTTAAATCCCAGAAGTGACCCGAGGGTGCTAGGACCATGCTCGAGAGCCTTTTGAACCCTGGAAGGTGACTCGAGGGTGCTGGGACCATGCTCGGGAGCCTTTTATAAGCTGAAGGGTGACTTAAGGGTGTTGGAACCATGCTCGGGAGCCTTTTGAACCCCAAAGGGTGACCCGAGGGTGCTGGGACCATGCTCGGGAGCCTTTTGAATCCCGAAAGGTGACCCGAGGATGCTGGGACCATGCTTGGGAGCCTTTTGTGAAATGTCTTTGAAGGAATGTCTCCTTTTGCTGATTTGAATATTTCAGCATGTTGGCGATCTGTTCCCCAGGAAATCATGTCGACTAGAGGTGGAAGGTGCCAGTGCTCTCGCTTGAGGGGCTTCATGATTGTGATGTTTGTTGGTGAGCTTGATGGTGCTTTTGTTGATCAGCTTGAGCTTGTTCTTGCTAATGAGCTTGTGGATGCTCTTGTTGGTGAGCTTGATGGCGGTGAGTCTCTTGCTGGGGAGATCTTCCGCGGAATGAAAGATGGCTGGCCTGAGCAGCAACTAGAAGGGGAGCCGAAGCTCCTGTTTGCTATCGTGTGGCCATAGAATATCGCTCCAACAGCTTCTGGACAGCTGCTATCAATGTTTGGATTTGCAGGATGAGGGTGACATGTTGTTTTGCTTGAGTGGCCTGAAGTGGTGGTGATGGTAGAGTTAAGAGACTGGCTTCCTATTGCTTAGCTTATTGTGTGGGGATTCTCCCACGCGACTGGTAGAGATCTTTTGGGATCTTGTCATCACCATTTTTTTTTAAATCCATCATCTTGATATAAGGGGAACGAAGATCTGCAAGCTAGCATTGCTGATGATCCGTGCTTTGCCCCCTTACCTGGCGCGCCAATTTGTTGTCAGATCATCCTTCTCAAACGTCCGTGAGCATCTAGTCGCCTTCTCCGGCGAGCTAAGGATCTTCCGATGAGCTTCTCTCATTCGGGAGCCTGCAAAAAGTTTCGAGGACCGAAGTTTCTGGCAGGGACCCTTCGACGCTCAATTCAGTGCTCTGGGCAATAGTCGTGAGCTTGAGAAAGCTCGAAAGAGAAAGATAGGCTTAGAGAAGTGCTCTCTATGAGCATGTATGAGCGTGTAGGAGTTGTGTGTTACCTGATCGGGGGTTCCTTTTACCCATTTTATTGAAGCATGGAGTCTATGAGACTTGAGGTGTAACGACTTGTTAGAGCATTTATGGAAAAGGCAGCAATAGTGAGGCTTGCTTCTTAGTGGCATGTCAGAGCTGCAGGTCGTGTCCCATCAAAGGTGGGTAGCTGCATAGTTGGTGGGTCAAGTTCCGTCAGAGTGGGTGGCCACTTGATTTGGATGGTTGTTGCAGGCTTGCAGGGCGTGAGCGGCCATTACGACGCTTGCCAGATATGTCCCCCACGTTGCACGTTTGTCGTCTTGCATGGACAGTGGTGAGCGGTGGATCCAAGTACGTGGGCCCTGCAGGGTGGCTGTGAAGGTACTTTAGAAGGATGATCACCATCGTTGATCGGATGTGATCTTATCAGTTTCATCATCAGGGTTATTGACAGAATATTGCTAAGAGTAACCTCCTTCGGCACGTAGGCCCATGCACGTTTGAGCCACCCTCCCGATTCCATTAATACTAGAATTGATGAAGGAAACCCTGTCTTCTCGGTGTTGGATCGCCTCCCATTGGATTGCCTTCCATGGGCTGTGATACATCCACTGATAGGTCCCACGCCATCAGGCTTTGGCCTTGCCATGGAGTTAATGGTGCAGTCCCCATAAATGGTCCTGGCATTGTCAAAGATGAAGTCAATGGACCCCTTCCCACGCCATCAGGCTTCGGTCTTGCCATGGAGTTAATTGGCTTGGTCTCTAGCGATCCTAAGAGCAACCACATGTCCACTGACGTCCCCAAGCGAAGCTGGGGTTACCATGGGGAGGACGCTTCGGGCAATAAAGGACCAGCGCTTGGCAACGTCGACGAAGCGAGCGTTGCTGTTTCAGACTGTCTCCAACCTTCGGATGCGACACAGGGAGGTGAGCTTGATGAAGAGGTTGGTGCCGGCGTGGAGGATGGAGCCGGGGAGTCCGAGATGGAGGCTGTAACCGGGAGCTGGGTCCATGCTGATACAGAGCCGAAAGCTTGAGGTGGGAACCTGGGAGCAAGGGAGTTAGTTGCTGTGGGGAGCGAGGCCGAGGCCAGGACGACGTCGGTGCCGGGAGCAGGAGGCGGAACGTCGATTGTAGCTAAGATGGTGCTCTCGGAACTGGGTTCATGCTCCCGGAGTCGAGAGCTGGAGCTGGGCTCGGGGCCGTCCGCGCCGTGGAGGGCCGAAGGCGGCTATTTGGAGCCGGAAGTTGTCCGTAGAGGTCAGGACGATGCCAGGGAGACTGTCCATGGAGTCCCTCATACGGGGCGGTGGAGCAGGGTCCGGCATTAGGTGCCGGACCAGGACACCCACGGGGAGAAGTCGGAGCAGAGCCGAGGGAGGTGGCTGGGTTCTGTTCTTTCAGGATCGGATCCGGCATGATGCTGGGTACTCCTGGCACGGATCCGGCTGCTCGAGTCATGGGAGTCGGAGAGGATCAAGGCGAAGCCAGAAGGGATGGTGCCGAGAAAGACCAGGACGGGCTGGAGCCGAGTCCGGGACAGCCGTCTGGGATGGAGTTGTTGGGGACGGCCATGAGGCATGGGGTCGGGAGTCCGTCGTCCTGGCTTCCTCGCCTCCCACGCCATCCTTATTCATCCAAGGGGGCCCAACGTGACAGCCATAAGGCAATAAATGCCTTAGTGCATGCATACAGGAAGGGGCCAACGTGGCTGCCATAAGGCAATAAATACCTTGGTGCATGCATGCAGAAGAGGGTGCACTTGGCTGCCATAAAGGGCAGCCGGATCCGTGGGGGTTGGGGGGGGGGGGGGGGGGCGCTTGGATGGGATCGCACCGTCAGCACCCTCAGACGCGGCCAAGGCCGAGGCTAACTTGGACGAGGCCGACTCCAGTGGCTGATGCCAGAGGCCGAGGCTGGCCCGAGAGCCGACTGGGTCCGATCTTGGTGAGATTACCATTGCCTATGGGGCTTCTTGGCTCCATCAATGGCCATTAAATTATGTGTTATAGCTCAGATGGTTTTATTGAATTCTTACAAAAAGGGCAAGAAATATGATAAAGTTATAATGACTTTAATGCAAACTTTACTATGTGGTATATGGGACATATCTGCTAATACTCTACTGCTGTATGGATAAGGTGACTTGAAATGATTTTGTCATCACCACTGTTTCCATCTCCACGACGCCTAGGGCTGATAAATAAACCGAAATTATAATTGAAGGAAAGGTTTTGATGTGATTTCTCCTATCCATGATGCTACAAATTTTGATACGCTTGGTGATTATCTTCAATGCCAAGATTAAAATATCAGCAGAAAAAGAAAAGAGTAAACAGAGCGACACCTCTACCACTAACTTGGCCATTATCACCATGAATGCTTCTGCATCGTTATCCTCTCTGCCACCATCTCTGACTCATCTCCATTTCTGTCTGCGCTATGGGCACCATTGTTATTAGTTTCTCTATGTCTAACTAGGCTTTGCATCCAATCCACTCCCTCATTGGACATTTCATTTTCTTGGCCATCGAAGACTGCATGTACTTTCTTTTTTAGCAACATTTGATGGGTTGCTTTCAGTCTTATAATGCCCATAATTAGTAGCTTCCCTTTATCTTTGTCACAGTTCAATTTTCTTTGCATTATCTCACATAATATGCTGGCAATTAACTTGTTGATGTGGACTCATGGATGTCAGTTTTTTTGGGGAGCTTTACCATCCATCTGAAGCACATACATTCCTATGATAATGCTGGATGTTAAATGATTCAAATGCTAAATCTCTCTCTCTCTCTCTCTCTCTCTCTCTAATATAAAGTGAGAGAGAGATTAAATTTCTGGGATGGCATCTGTTTTGCTAAGTTGGACATGAATATAAAGTGAAACTTTCCAACAGATGGTAGGTGGTGCACAATGGAAAAGCACTAATTGTATAATGTTTATTTCTTCCGGCATTAACCAGCTGGTTTTCATGGAAGATTTCTGTTCGGGATACAGGTGATATCAGCACTGCAGGAACTAAAAACCTCTTTTATGGTCAACTTGCATTGACTATGTTGTCTCTCTGTTCATCCTCGAAATCAAGAATGGACTGTAGAAATGTTGGTTTTCTTGATCAATATTGTGATGCAATCCTGAATTTGAATATAACTTAATGAATGCAAAGTTGATTGTATTATTATTATTATTATTATTTTATATTGCCTGTTAACAACGTTAAAAAGCAACTTCTTTTTGCGTTAAGCGTCCTAATCCATAGTTGTTAGACCCGGACTGGACATCGACCCGGCTAAGGGCTCGAGTCACCGGGTCACTGGTTCAACCGGTTGGATCACTAGTTGAACCATCGGTTCAATTATTTTAATATAAAAATATATTTATAATAATAAAAATTAATTTTTAATAAAAAATTAAGATCAATACGATAATAAACTTTAACATCTAGATTCTAATGCCATAAAAAAAAACTTCAAATTATAATCATACAAACACATTAACAATCTTTTAAAATTTAAATATACCACTTCCAGAGCCTTCCATGTGTCCCAATCTAGCCCTCTTCGCCAAGAAAACCCTTCGACCCCCACCTCCCTTGCCAATCTTCCATCCCTCGATGGTTTTATCTCCTCTCCTCGCCTTCAAATTAGGGTTCGGGTTAGGGTTTTAAAACCCTTTCCCTATCAAATCCCAAGGTTTTTCCTCCAATTATTCGCCCAGAAATGGCGTCATCTTCGGTTCAGATTCACGTACTCAGCTCCGTCGCGGCGTTTCCCTCCTCACGAAAGCCTACCGCCGGAGTCTCTTCCTCGAAGTCCCTCTTCTTTGGCCACCGCCATTCAAATGGCATTAATGGAGCATTTCTTAACGTAAGAAGGGGAGCCGGGAGGGGGAACCGGGGCTACGACAGCCCTCTCCGGGTAGTGAGCGAGAAGGTGGTAGGGATCAACCTAGGGACCACCAACTCTGCGGTGGCGGCCATGGAGGGCGGGAAGCCAAGGATCGTGATCAATGCCGAGGGGCAGCGGACCACGCCGTCGGTCGTGGCGTATATGAAGAACGGCGACCGATTGGTGGGGCAGATTGCGAAGCGGCAGGCCATGGTGAATCATGAGAATACTTTCTTTTCGGTGAAGCGGTTTATTGGGAGGAAGATGTCTGAGGTCGATGAGGAGTCGAAGTAGGTATCATATCGGATCGTCAAGGATGAGAATGGAAATGTCAAGCTTGCATGTCCAGCCATTGGGAAGCACTTTGCTGCTGAAGAGATCTTAGCTCAGGTCGTTTTCCTTCTTTCTTATACCTTTGTTTTAAAAGATTATAATTTGCTGCAGAAGTCGAAGGGACGAAGCTATCAGAGAATTTGAAACAGCCCGTCGAGCATTGATTATTGATAAACCCGTAACCCATCGTTCAGCCGGGTTACCGGTTCACGGATGAACCGGATGGGTTAACCGAGTTAATTCGGATGACTTGCACATCCGGTTTTCTGCTAGAATTGGACCGGTTTAGCCTCCGGGTCCCGGCTCAACCGGTTGAACCGGCCAGTCCGGTCCGGTTTTGATAACTATGCCTTAATCAGTTGATGACAGTATTTAAAAGAGTTGTCTATGTTGGTCTTGCTTCTGCTAACGACAATCCTTGGACCTGAACATTGTTATTGTGAACTTCAGAGTAGTCTCTCTGCATAAATTGAGGAGCTAGTCAACTGTATGCATGGATAAGATGCTACAAGTTATGATGTCTTGTATCTCTTTGTAACCCAGTTTTGATTATAACAGAGTGATTGACCTCACCAAGAGGCCTGATGGGATGATATAAAGTTACTGATATAGTTCACTAATAACTTTGCATACATTGCAGACATCATCCACATCTTGCCAGCTAGCTGATCCAGGCCATATAATTTATGCACCTCATTTTGCAGTAGAAATATCTGGAAAAAACTTATATAAAGTTACTGATATAGTTCACTAATAACTTTGCATACATTGCAGACATCATCCACATCTTGCCAGCTAGTTGATCCAGGCCATATAATTTATGCACCTCATTTTGCAGTAGAAATATCTGGAAAAAACTTACATTTCTTTGTTCTTCTTAGTCTCAGAAATGATCTCTGCGCTATCCTCATCTTTTAGATAGCTGGCAATTGAAGCATTAGTGTAACGATCTTGGTCCTGGGCCCGCAACACCCACGGACCCGTTCCGTTACAAGAAAGCACTATGGACAAGGCACACACCAACTTGGGCCATCATAGCCCAAAAGGGATCCAATTAGTGCCTTGTTCTTCTTGCTTTACTATATATAAACCATTCAACCAACTCCCAATTTTTCGATGTGGGACTATTGGGAGGGGCATCACAATCTATCTCCCTTACAGATGCGACGTCCTCATCGCCAGGGGCAACCACCAGGCAGGCAGGGATCTAGAGGTGGCCCCCACAAGTCAAGAGGTGGCTCCCATTCCCCATGGATGTAGCACTTTGCCCTGTGTGGCACTTAGATCTCGTACTTCTGACTGATGTATGGCTCTGATACCATATTGTAACGATCCGGGCCATGGGCCCGCAAGACCCACGGACCCGTTCCGTTACAAGAAAACAAGACGGACAAAGCTCACACCAATTTGGGCCACCACAGTCCAAAAGGGATCCAATTGATGCCTTGTTCTTCTTGCTTTACTACATATAAACCACTCAACCAACTCCCAATTTTTCGATATGGGGGACTATTGGGAGGGGCATCACAATTAGTGTCCACGAAAGGTCTCGCAACAAGGATTCTTTATTGATGGTTTTCAATAACCTTCTCTTTTCTAGCAGTGATGAAGCATGGGTTACACCGGTCTCCATGAATTTATCACAGATCCTTCACATAGGGATTTGATCAAATCATCATCTATCAAACATGCACATGCCCACAATATGAGTAAAAAACAGAGTTTAGTGAACATGATTCTTGAATATGTAAAAGTGTTTTCTCGTCCATTCACTATTTTTCATAAATTTTGTTACTGCATGAGTGAATTTCTAATGGCTGAGCATAAATGAGTTTGATTCCTGCAATTTATTGTTGTTTTTATGAACTCAATACACCACATCATATTATTGAAACATCGTCAACCTTGCTTCCTTCACCCTATCCACCTAGAGACTGTATACAGCACAGACATGTCAGACTAGCGAAGAGGTGGGATAAATTGATTAATAATTTCATGTGGATTAGTATTCTGTATTTTGGTTCATTTCTTCGTGAGTTTGCATGGATGCTAGACTAGGATAAATGAGTGAGGACAGCTTACTGTAGGACCAAAAATTCATGGGACCCTGCACCAGCAAATGGTTGTTCTATCTTGTTCTAATCTGGAAGTAGCACAATAATGTCTGGTAACAAGCAGTGAATCAAGTATTTCCTGTTTCTTACACTTATGAAATTGTCTTAGACATTTGAGGTTGTAAGCTGAGTCCAGGCTTTTCACGACCAAGTCTTCCAGTACTGATTGACAGCTGATAAGATTCCATGAGCTGTATCATACACTTTGTTATAGATGCTAAAAATCAAGGTCTTTATCTAACTTGTTGATTTTCTGTCAAAACATTTATAGGTTCCTTATGTGCCGGAAGGCCTTGAGGCCATCATATTCACTGCTGATGGTGATATGAGGCAGGCTTTGAATAATTTGCAAGCGACATTCAGTGGGTTCCGGTTTGTCAATCAGGAGAATGTGTTCAAGGTTAAATTTAGATATTTAAGTTTCGCCATCATTGAACATCACTTTTTTAATCTACTAATGGAGGGTTCTTTAAAATACTAACCCAGGTTTGTGATCAGCCTCACCCTTTGCAAGTTAAGAATATGATCCGTAATGTGCTTGAGGGGAAGTTTGATGATGCCTGTGCTGGTCTGAAGCAGCTCTATGATTTGGGCTATTCTCCTACTGACATAATCACCACTCTCTTCCGAATTATTAAAAATTATGACATGGCCGAATATCTGAAGCTAGAATTCTTGAAGGTAGTTGGCTGCGCCTGGTAATCTTCCATCCTATATTGTGTCCAGCTTTCATATTTGACCATTATCATTGTGTTTCTCCGAGTTCAGGAAACTGGATTTGCCCACATGAGAATCTGTGATGGAGTAGGCTCTCTTCTTCAGCTCTCAGGTCTCTTAGCCAAGCTTGCATTGGTCCGGGAAACAGCAAAAGCTCCGTAAATGTTTATTGTTGCTAAAGATAGCTTGTCTTTCTTCTTTGTTGGAAATTTTGAGAACTCTGAGCTGTTAACCAAACCTTGATGCTTCTGCTTCACTAGTTTTCAGTTATATTGTCAAGTGCATGACTTGGTTACACTTATTATCAGTCTTGCAAGTTGGAATTCATAGGAAATTCTATCAGTGTCTGATACATATTCTAGTTTTAAATTTTAGTTGACACTAAAATTAGGCATGATGGAATAAAAAAACTCGTCCTATGCCGCGGTGATGATTTCGCATGCTTACCAAATAACGTGTGGTCAAAGGTTTCATAACTTTTTTTGGCCCATTTCAGCAACTTTAGGTGGAAGTTTATTTCCTTAAAATTTTGTTGGTTGTTTAGCTTTGTGGTAGCGTTGGTCTAGCACTGTCTAGTTTGTGATGGTGAACTTCAGCTTCCAAGCTTAAGAATGAAGTCATCTGTAGGACAACCTCTGCATGTTCTTTATGATAGACTAGCGTTATCAGATCAGATCATAAGGGGAAATCAACCTACTGGTACCAAATTCTGATGTTTAACCCGTGGAAGCATTGACTTGAATACTGGTGGTTTGCTGGTGGCACCGTCCTTTTCCATTTCGTTCCTGGTTTGCCACCATAGCAATTGAATTATAGAATAAGCCATATCTTCTTTGATCACTCTGCAGAATTATGCTTGTGGTAGCATATAAAAATATCAAGGCTAGAGACTACACCATATGGGTTTCCCCATCAAACCTGATTTCAGGAAAGGCTCTTTCCAACTCTGTAGTTGCTTAAAGGCTCCGATCCATTAGGTCCGCGAGGAATCTCAAAGTGCTCTTTTATCCCGTCTTTCAATCTCATAATCTACTCTTCTCTCATAACCAATCATTAGTATCACGGTTCACTGAGTCAAGATTCCATCGTCTCCACATAAATTTCCTTTTGGAATACCATCGCTTCCTTCGCCATGCTGAAAATCTGGAAATATATATATATTTGCTGTCAAGGAAGCACTTCATTGGTCGTTGATATTTGATAAGGAACAAGATTAAAAATCATTGCCGAAAAAGATACCCTTTGCTGGATGTATGGTTGATATTTTGCTAGGTTGTTGATTAGGGATATCGTCACGCCTGATAGCCTGATGTAAAGGCTTTATTATGCAAATGCTATTATTTTTTTTATTTTTCATAGTAAAAAAATAATTTTATTTTATAATTTTAAATGATAAATATGTTTGATATAGTTAATTTTTTAAAAATAAAATATAATATGATATAGTTGTCACGATTGTGATAGTGGTCGTTGAGATAACGAAGGCAATATGTAAGAACTACGATGTTACTACTAATAACATCTGGTATATGCCGTGATGGTATGGTAAATTTAATAGCAAAAGTCTTAGTGACTATGATAGTGTGCCTATGTAGACGATAATAATAATAATAATAATAATAATAATAATAATAATGATATAAATGATGATAATGATGATGACAATAGTGATGATAAAATAGCAATAACAATAATATTAGTGGTAGCTATTGCAGTGATGATTGTATCAACAATAGCAGTAGTAAAAGACATGATTTTTTTATTTTTAAAGTAGTAAAAATAAAATTTATTTTAACTTTTCAAAATATAAAGAAAATAATATTAGTAAACATTTTTTGTATTGATTCCTTGTGATTTTATTTTATTTTTAAAAAAAGTAAGCAATAGAAGTGATGTCAAATAAGCTCTCGCTTTTTTTTTTTAATTAAGATTAAGATGGATTCCATATGGTGGATTATTTCCCATATGAAATATCTAAGCTAGTTTCGGGCTCAAACCTAACATTTTCGTTGGGAAAGAAATTCCACCATGAAAGAATTATTTCGGCCAAATTTTTAAATAGTGGTAAAAGGGTATGACCATCGAGATACATCCGAGGTACCATACAAATGCTTAGTTAGCAACGAAGTAGCATGAGTTCTATTTGGATGGGCACAAGCAGCACCCTTTGATTTAAGCTATTGTGGCTTGGTTTACTTCCACACGTTTGTTAACACCGGTTGGGTCTGAATGGTACACATGAGCTGATTTGTCTTTGTTCCTTTCTTTTTTTTCTTTCTTTTCTTTTTTATATATTATCTCTTTTTATAAAGTAAAAAATATAATTTATAGATGTTCTTATATAGAGGTCAGGACTTCAAGCCAGAAAATATTCACACAAATGATTTAAAGAGTGGCCCCAACCTTTTGATGGCTTATGGACCGGACCACATCGTTTTGAAGTTATCTGGTCCACTAATTCCATAGTCCAGACATCAACCACTTGGTTGAATACATTAACTAAGGGCCCGTTTGGCTGCCGGTTTGAATTGAATACATTAACTCCTAGCATAGATAACGCATTTGGTTGGATCATTTTTAAAAATATATTTTTTAAAAATAATAATCTGAAAAAACGTAACATTTTCTTTGAATTTATATAAGACATTTTTAATTTTATTTTTTTTTTTAAAATTCAAAACTCGTGGATTTATCTTCTTTTTTTTTTTCTGACAACCTTTCTTCACGCGATTCGTTACTGTCTATCTCCAAAAAAGAATAGTTTTCAAAACATCAACCAAACATATTTCAAATACTAAAAATCAATAAAATACAACTTAAATTTTTGAATATAATTTATATTTTTAAAAACAATTTTTTGATCACTAATCAAATAGATCCTAAATTACTTTTCCAAAGGACAAATCTTATATTTTTAAAAATAACATATAGTAAATACTGCTCTTTCTATCTTTTTTTAATTGAAAACAATTTGTTTACTTTATGAAAAGATGCTTTCTATTGCTGTAGATTTCATTTGTTGCTATAAATTTTCATTCTCCAATCTGGGACCGAGACGATAGCGTAGGTCGAGATCTGGATTGTGTTATCTCGTCCTTGTGGACCTATAAAATAGTCTTCTCGCAATAATTGAGATAGGTAGTCGCTCCTCTTAGATGATAAAGAGGTGGGCTCTACTACTGCTATATTCGTCCATTGATGCGAAGACAATTTTACCCTACATCACATTCCATAACCTTTTTCCTTCAAAATAAGGCATATTGGATAAACAGCTTTACAAACGTTAAACTATAACGTTTAGTCTCTATTGATTTATTATATAATTCTTAATCTTTCTACATACTTATCTACTGCTCAGTGTTTACATTTTTTTCTATTGATGTACGTGCTTATCTTCTCATATACATACTTGCATTCTTATTGTACATGCTTATTTGCTTAATGTGTGCATATTTATCTACTTATCCTATCAACATATATACTTATCTATCCATCCATCGTACACCATATATATACTTATTTATTATTGTATATACTTGGCTGCCCATCATACATACTTATCCGAGAACCTCAGACAAAGGGTTCACCAGTAAAAACTCAGAAGTCCCCTCTCAAGCAAAACGTAGCCCCTAGGAGGGGGCACGATGAGACTGGCTGCTGAATCCTATTTATTGTAGAATGAGGTGTTTCATTTTCACTCAATAAATCCAGTTGCCGACTGATCGCTAACTACTCCATCCAACTTTACGATGCATTCTTGTAGAATGAGGTGGCTCATTTTCACTCAATAAATCCAGTTGCCGACTGATCACGAACTACTCCATCCAAGTCTACGGTGCAGACAAGCAAATGAGCCTCGTCCTACCCAGGCCATGTCAAGGGGGAATCGAGGATGGTCCCGGGTTCACGTTGCGTTAAAACGAGTGGACCGCGCTCCGTACGTGCGGATCACCTCTGTGAGTGTTGAGAGTGTTTGTAAGGTAGCCGCCGGACTTTCTCGTTTAGTCCTAGAAAGTGTTTGAAATCGGAGATAAGAAGATATTCTTTGGACATCTTTTTTTTATTTTTAAAAATTATTATTAGAAGGGATATATCTGAAAATATTTAACCAGAGAGGATAACTCATGGTTAAGGATAACTCATGTTTAACCATGGGTTATCCCCTGAACTTATTCTCTAGAAAATCTAGGAACAACTAAAGTAATCCCTTGATGACAGACTTGTAATTTTAAAAAGTTTCCTTCTTTCTCGAGCTTTGCAGCCTTTTCCATTAGATGAGCCACTGAGGGTAAGGGCTATGACCTTTTGGAGAGACTCGTCTCATTCGTGACCTTCTTATATAAATAATTATTAGCATTACAATTAATTAAGAAGCTAACTCTAATCTTAACTGATGACGCCAAGTCATCTTCTTCAAACGTCGGGAAAAACGGATGTCCTTCTCCTCGGACCCCTGCAAGAAAAGTCCCTGGAGACCGGTTGCTCCGGTAGGGACCCTCCGACGCTCAAGTCAGTCACTTGGGATCAGACAAAGAGCCGCTCAGCGGAAGGGAGCTGAGGCAGTTAGGGTTTTGCTAGGAGGAAGAAAACTAGAAAATCAGAGTTCGGATCCCTACTTACAGTGCGGGTACGTGTTTTTATACCTGTCCGAATATCCCATCTTACTGTTCCGAAAGATCGCTGTCGTACCATCGCTGTGCGTGCCGGAGGCATCCCGTGCTACCTATCAACGTGATATCATACGTGTCTAACAGCTGCAATGGCATTCGGTGCGCACCGTTGTTTGATAAGACCGCGCACAGTCGCAAGTGGTAGTGAATCATACGCCGTAACGGAGCATGGCCACGCACAGGAACATGCAGTGCGCCATACGCCGTTATGAGGCATGGCCCTCCGTAACGGAGTGCAATCACGGGCGTACAGAGAATCACGTGGGCGCGCCATGTGGCCCGGAGCTGTCATTCCTTTCAACGGTTGAACTGCATGCTAATCGTTGATGATACCCACGTACCCCAAGACCGGAGGGGGTCTCGGGGTCAAGAGATGATGATCCCACCCGAGACCGGAATGGGTCCCCGGGGTGGGATGATGCCGGTGCACCCCGAGATCGGAGGGGGTCTCGGGGTCGAAAGATGACGATCCCACCCCGAGATTGGAAGGGTCCCGGGGTGGGATGATGCTGATGCACCCCGAGATCGGAGGGGGTCTCGGGGTCAAGAGATGATGATCCCACCCCGAGACCGGAAGGGATCCCGGGGGTGGGATGATGCTGGTGCACCCCGAGACCGAAGGGGGTCTCGGGGTCAAGAGATTATGATCCCACCCCGAGACCGGAAGGGGTCCCGGGGGTGGGATGATGCCGGTGCACCCCGAGACCGGAGGGGGTCTCGGGGTCAAGAGATGATGATCCCACCTCGAGACCGAAAGGGGTCCGGGTGTGGGATGATGCTGGTGCACCCCGAGACCGGAGGGGTCTCGGGGTCAAGAGATGATGATCCCACCCCGAGACCGGAAGGGGTCCCGGGGGTGGGATGATGCTGGTGCACCCCGAGACCGGAGGGGGTCTCGGGGTCAAGAGATGATGATCCCACCCCGAGACCGGAAGGGGTCCCGGGGGTGGGATGATGCCGATGCACCCCGAGACCGGAGGGGGTCTCGGGTCGAGAAATGACGATCCTACCCCAAGACCGGAAGGGGTCCCGGGGGTGGGATGATGCTGGTGCACCCCGAGACCGGAAGGGGTCTTGGGGTCAAGAGATGATGATCCCACCCCGAGACTGGAAGGGGTTCCGGGGGTGGGATGATGCTGGTGCACCCCGAGACCGGAGGGGGTCTTGGGGTCAAGAGATGATGATCCCACCCCGAGACCGAAAGGGGTCCCAGGGATGGGATGATGCCGGTGCACCCCGAGACCGGAGGGGGTCTCGTGGTCGAGAGATGACGATCCCACCCCAAGACCGGAAGGGGTCCCGGGGGTGGGATGATGCGGGTGCACCCGAGACCGGAGGAGGTCTCGGGGTCAAGAGATGATGATCCCACCCCGAGACTGGAAGGGGTTTCGGGGTAAGATGATGTTGGTGCACCCCGAGACCGGAGGGGGTCTCGGGGTCAAGAGATGATGATCCCACCCCAAGACCGGAAGGGTTTCCGGGGGTGGGATGATGCCGGTGCACCCCGAGACCGAAGGGGGTCTCGGGTCGGGAGATGGTGATCTCCGTTAGCTGCTGTTACCTTTTATTCTGACGACGCTGGATCAGTCATATCAGATGCCCCCCACCCCTGAGGCGAAGCGGGTCCCACCGTTGAGGCGCAAGGGTGTTCTCCACGTGGCTGATCCCCGTCCACATCTCTATGCGGACGGCCTGGGGAATGTAAGAAGGCGGCCACCTTCGACGTTGTGCCCGCCATGATCGACCTCGAGAGAAAACTGGCCCTTCGAAGTCTGCGCAAAAAGCTGCATCATCATTACCTCTCATAACGACGACGTTAGCGGGGTCCCATCATTGGCCGGAGGCGTGCCGCACCATGCGCTGGGCATCCCTCGAGGCGAGCCAGCCTATGGTAAGGGGCCATGTGGCTGACGAGACGAGGCAGGACGATTTGAAAATCCAATAAAGCCAAACGAGGGATTGAATCTGGCCATACCGCTTCCGTTGTCATCGTCTTCCTTTGTGCCTGCGCTCCGATCTCCCCTGCAACCTGAGAGCCTGTGCTTGGTTTCCTTTCTTCCAGGTAAGTTCTTTACCCATTCCAGACTTCTCTGTCCCTTTGCTCATGAGCTCGCCATCTTGGACCTCGGAGGACGGTTCGGAGGACCGTCCTCCTTCTGAGATGTATTGTACCTCTCCCGCACCTTCTCCTTCTCCTTCACTTGAGTGGTCCACTGATTCAGAGGACCGCATCCCCTTGGCCCAGCGACGGGTCGCCGGCGGAGCCCCATCGAGGGGCCGCCGGTCAGAGGCCGGCACCTCCTCGATGGTGGAGCAGTCCCCGGAGGGGATTGCCTCCACGGTGACACGTCTGGATTTGGCAAAAATCCGGGCCCATTACCAGATTCCCCGGGATGTTGAGCTTTTTCTGCCAACTCCCGATGATAGGGTCATCTCCTCCCGACCCGGTCGAGTGGCCCTTTATGAGATTTGCCTAAAGGCAGGTCTCCGTCCACCTTTTCCCCCCTTTTTCATCAACCTTCTCAACTACTACTCCTTGACCCCATCTCAACTGGTCCCGAACTCCTACCGCGTTGTCAGCACCTTTGTCATCCTTTGCCATCGTCTGGGTATCACCCCCCGAATCACTCTTTTCCGATCCTTCTACATCCTTCGAGCCCAGAAGGGTTGGTGGCTATTCCAACCCCGACCCAATCGGGTCCTCAAACTTATTCTTCCCTCTTCAATCAAGGGATGGAAATCCCGATTCTTTTTTGCAAACATTGACCAAGTTAGGCCCCGGTGGGGAGATCCCGACCTCCGAGGGAACGCGATCGCCATTCATCCTGGGGATCGGGAGGCGTTGGTCAATTGCTGGCCGCTGAGATCCCTCGGTACACCCTGTTATTGAAGGATGATAATCTCGAGTCGGCGGGTCTTATCTCCCACCGGGGTAAGCCATCTCCACCCTTAGCTAAAAATTTTGCTTCTCTTTTTCTTTTTATTTTTTTTTTTACTTAGACTGATATTGCGCAGCTATGAAGATACCGGCAGCGAAACTCCTGAGGGCCGCCTCTAAAAAGAGGGCCCAGGAAGGGCCACCTGGAGGTCAACAAGATCCAGCTCCAAAGTGCCCGATGGCTCGGGCCTCCCCACCACTGGCACCGCAAGATTTCCCGGCTGCTCCAAAAGTCGATCTCATGGTCGACACTCCGCCAGAGATGGCGGCGACCGCGAGAGTCCCAGTTGAGGAGCCAGTCGCGGAGGGGCCCACATTGGCCAAAGAGCTTCCTGCTCCTGGAGAACCGACCCCGCCGGAGGCTGCCATGGATTGGGGCGAGGGGCCATCAGGTGCCGTGAGTCCACCCCCCGAGAGGTCGCCTAGGAGCAGCCCGCGCACCGAGCCAGGGACTGCCGAGATGGCCGAGTGGAGTGGGGTCAAGCCCGGGCCACCCCGAGACTCCTTAAACGATGGTTGCTGGGTTGAGCGGGTCCTTGCCCCGGTCTTTGTGCCCGAGATCCTGGAGGACCTTAGCCACCAAAAGGCGAGCGCATTCTTTCAGGATTCCTACGCGGCTGTCATCAGGGTAAGCGGTCTTTTCTCCCTTTGCCTTCATATCTTTCTCTTGTTGCTAACCTGGAGCTTACGCACTCGCACACTCCCTGAGGGCCGCCAAGGATGTAATTCATGGTGGGAAGGCCCTCCTGCGGGAGGCGCAGAAGGAGGCTGAGGACGCTCAGCGCCGCGCGGAGGCGGCCGAAGAGGCGCTGGAGTTGGCCAGAAGCGCCTGGGCAAGTGAAATAAAGGCCGCTGAGAACCGGGCGGAGGTCAACGCCAACCGTGCGCGCGCGGCACTCCTCCAAATGACGGAGGCCGAGAATGCTATGATGGCCAGAGATCTACACATCTCTGAGCTAACCTTAGCCCTCCAGGAGGCCGAAGGTCGAGCGGTTGCGGCGGAAGAAGAGGCGCGGGCGGCGAAGGAGGAAGCCAGCCAATCCGGAGAGGAGGCGAGCACGCCCGGGAGGCCGAGAGGGTTGCAGCGGCAGCCCTCGCCGCGGAGAAGGCTCGGGCCGCTGGGATCATAGAAGAGTACAAGGCATCCGAGCGCTTTACAGATGATTTGGCAGAAGCCTCGGCGGCAGTGTTCCTCGAAGGGTTCCAGCATGGGAAGGAGAAAGTGGCCAGGGATTTGAACATCCCCCAGGCCCTGGAAGTTGAGCTAGAGTGTTTATCAGATTTGGCCCCCTCCGATGATGAGCCCGTGCCAGCAGAGCCGTGAGCTCGTACTTTTTTTGTTTGTTTTGTTTTGTTTGTTTTTTTTTTTTTTTTGCAAGTCCGACGATGTCGGCATTTTGTAATCCCTTCCAATCAATGAGAATATTCTTCAAAATGCAGTCTATTTGTGACTTACCATGAATTCGTTGATTGACAACACGCGGCACCGTGGTCCCATTAGTCCCGATAGCGCCAGGGGATAACTCTCAACTCGAGCTATTCCGCCTTAGCCGTCTAGGCCAAAATTGGGGCCAGGGAGGATAGGTTTCTTGGAGTTGAAACGCCGGTAGTTGGAGGTTAGGTAGGCGGGTTCCTCAAGACCATCGGCGCAACGCTTTGCCAGGAGTGTCGGGCCTTGTGCTAAGTAGGCCTGTGGCTTTTAGCGCCTGTGGGGGTTGGTCTTTATCTGACCGGCGGGACTTTGTGCCATCGGGTGTCGGACTCCATGCCTGGCTGGCCCAAGGATTTAGGTGCCGACGGGTGTCGGGCTTTATGCCTGGCTGGCCCAGGGCTTTTTGTGCCGACCGGGGTCGGGCTTTATGCCTGGCTGGCCCAGGGCTTTTTGTGCCGATCGGGGTCGGGCTTTATGCCTGGCTGGCCTAGGGCTTTTTGTGCCGACCGGGGTCAGGCTTTATGCATGGCTGGCCCAGGGCTTTTTGTGCCGACCGGGGTCGGGCTTTATGTCTGGCTGGCCCAAGGCTTTTGTGCCGACCGGGTCAGGCTTTATGCCTGGCTGGCCCAGGGCTTTTTGTGCCGACCGGGGTCGGGCTTCATGCCTGGTTGGTGCAGGGCTTTAGGTGCCGACGGGTGTCGGGCTTCATGCCTGGCTGGTGCAGGGCTTTAGGTGCCGACGGGTGTCAAGCTTCATGCCTGGCTGGTGCAGGGCTTTAGGTGCCGACGGGTGTCGGGCTTCATGCCTGGCTGGCCCAGGGCTTTTGTGCCGACGGGTGTCGGGCTTCATGCCTGGCTGGCCTAGGGCTTTAGGTGCCGATGGGTGTCGGGCTTCATGCCTAGCTGGCCCAGGGCTTTAGGTGCCGACGGGTGTTGGGCTTCATGCCTGGCTGGCCCAGGGCTTTTCGTGCCGATCGGGGTCGGGCTTTATGCCTGGCTGGCCCATGGCTTTTGTGAAAAGATCTCAGTAGCTAAAATCAATCTTGTTAATATAGAATGAGGGGTGAAAACCCAAGTGAATACAGGCATGATACTTGACATGAGAGGAGGAATACATTACTGATAATACCGGCGAAGGTTATATGCATTCCATGTCCTAGGGAGTGGCTTCCCATCGAGTTCCTCAATCTTGTAAGCTCCGTGGCGGAGTGTCTCGGCGATCCGGTAAGGTCTTCCCAATTTGGAGCTAGCTTGCCTCCCTCTGCTGGCTTCGAGACCTCAGCCCGTCGAAGGACCAGGTCTCCTGGCAGAACGTCCTGGGGCGCACACGGGCGTTGTAATATTTAGCGGCCCGTTGCCGATAGACCGCCATCCGAAATCGCGCTCGGTCTCGTACTTCCTCCACCAGGTCGAGGTTGGCTCGCAGCTGGTCTGGGTTACCTTCCTCGCTGTATGATTCCACCCGAGGGCTTGGTGAGCCAACCTCTACCGGGATAACGGCTTCGGATCCAAAGACTAAGCTGAATGGCATCACGCCGGTGGGGGCTCACGGCGTTGTATGGTAGGCCCATAGCACGTTGGGGAGCTCCTCCACCCATCGCCCCTTGTAGTCATCTAGTTGAGATCTCAGCCCCTGGAGAATGATTCGATTAGTCACCTCGGCCGCCCTGTTGGTCTGAGGGTGCCCGACGGAAGTGAACCTCTGATGGATACCCAGCTCGGAGCAGAACTCTCGGAAGGGTGCATTGTCAAATTGCCGGCCGTTATCAGTGACTAAGGTGTGCAGTAGCCCAAACCGACATATGATGGACTTCCAAAAGAAGGATCTCACTTTGCTTTCGGTAATCTTGGCAAGGGCCTCGGCTTCAACCCACTTGGTGAAGTGATCCACCGCCACCAAGAGGAACTTTCGCTGCCCGGAAGCCGGGGGGAATGGTCCTAGGATATCCATGCCCCACTGGGCAAAGGGCCAGGGTGCTACCAAGGGGGTTAGGTGAGACGTCGGCTATCGCTGGATATTAGCATGACGCTAACAGCTATCACATCTCTTAACAAGCTCGATCGCGTCTTCCTTCATTGTCAACCAGAAGTACCCCTGCCGCAAGGTCTTGTAGGCTAGGGCTTTGCCCCCTAGGTGACTCCCACAGATGCCTTCATGGATCTCCCTGAGGATGTAATCTGATTTAGCTGGCCCCACGCACCTGAGGATTGGGTATGAGAAGGATCTCCGATAAAGCTTCCCGTCCATCATTAAGAATCTCGAGGCCCTCCGCCTGAGTAGCCTGGCCTCAGCGGGGTTCTCTGGGAGAGTGCCGTCGGTCAAATATCGCATGTAGGCGTCCATCCAGGAGGGCTCTTGCTCCACTGGCAATACTTCATCCGCAACTTTGATGCTCGGGCTTGTAGATGCTCCACATATGTTCTTCCCAGCGTCCCGTCGGCCGAAGTGGCTAAGCGGGATAACGCATCGGCCCTAGCATTCTCCGCTCTGGGGATATAGCTGACGCGGAAGTAAGAGAAATGAGACGCTTGGGACTGTACCTTGCTCAAATATCGGGACATGGTTGGATCCCTAGCCTCGTACTCCCCGGTGATCTGCCCAGAAATAAGCTGAGAGTCCGTGAAGGCCCTCAAATGCCCAGCGCCTAACTCCTCAGCTAACCTCATCCCCGCTAACAAGGCTTCATACTCCGCCTGGTTATTAGTTGCTGGGAACTGGAATCTGAGAGCGTACTCCACTGCGTCTCCCTCCGGGCTCGCGAGAATGAGTCCGGCTCCGCTTCCTTGAGAATTTGCGGCTCCATCCACATGCAAGATCCAGTCCTCTGCCTCCTCAGTTGAGGGAGGGTCCACACACTCCTTCGGGCGCACCCCCTCCATATCTCTCTCGGTCCAGGAACACTCGACCAAGAAATTAGCAAACAACTGAGACTTCATGGCTGACCTTGGCTGGATGGACAGATCAAACTCACTTAGTTTAATGGCCCATTTGGCCAACCGATCGGAGGTGTCGAGGTGAGATAAGATGGTTCGAAGAGGCTGGTCCATGAGCACCACGATGGGATGAGCTTGGAAATAAGGTCGAAAGCGTTGAGCAGAGACCACCAAGGCAAAATAATCTTCTCGGTTCTCGAGTACATGGTCTCGGCGTCATGGAGTACTTTGCTGGTGTAATAGATTGGCTTTGAACCCCATCGGCATCCATGCGCACGAGCACAGAGCTGACAGCCTCGGGGGAGGCTGCAAGATATAGGAAGAGCTCTTCTCCATTCTCAGGCTTGGACAACAGCGGGGGAGTGGATAGAAACTGCTTCAACTCCTCAAAGGCACCCTGACACTCCTTCGTCCATTCGAAGCCGTTGACCTTACGCAACACCTTAAAGAAGGGCAGACACCTTTCTGCCGACCTTGACATGAAACGACTCAAGGCCGCCACTCTCCCCGTCAGGCATTGTACCTCCTTCTTGTTGGCTGGGGGCCTCATCTCCAAGATAGCCCTGATCTTGTCAGGGTTGGCTTCGATCCCTCGCTGGGTCACCATAAAACCCAGGAACTTGCCTGCTGCCACTCCAAAGGCACATTTATGGGGGTTAAGCCTCATCCGATACCGGCGCAAGTTGTTGAAGGTCTCCTCGAGGTCAGCGACATGGTCCGCTGCACTGATGCTCTTGGTCAGCATGTCATCCACATATACCTCCATGTTGCATTCTAGCTGGTCCTCAAAGACCTTATTCATCAATCTTTGATAAGTGGCCCCGACATTTTTCAACCCAAAAGGCATCACCCTGTAACAATAAATCCCCTTTTCTGTGATAAAGGAAGTTGCTTCTTCATCCGCCGGGTTCATCTTGATTTGATTATACCCCGAGAACGCATCCATGAAACTAAGAGTCTCATGCCCGGACGTGGCATCCACCAGCTGGTCGATTCGGGGCAGCGGGAAGCTGTCTTTAGGGCATGCCTTGTTGAGGTCGGTGAAGTCCACGCACATCCTCCAACTCCTGCTGGCCTTGCGAACCATTACGACATTCGCTAGCCAGTCCGGGTAATGCACCTCGCGGATGTGATCGGCCGCCAGCAGTTTCCGCACCTCCTCATCCATGGCCTTTTATCGGTCAGGGGCAAAACTCTTTTTCTTCTGCCGGATAGGCCGACACCCCGGCCGAATGTTAAGCTGATGCGTGATTACCTCCTCCAGAATCCCCGGCATGTCGGACGCCGACCATGCGAAGACGTCCGCGTTGGCCCGCAGAAAGGTGAGGAGTCGGTCACGAGCCTCCTCCGGAAGTAAGGCTCCAATCCGGACCGTTCGCGCGGAGTCCTCCCCGAGGGGAAAAGCAAGCAGCCGCTCGGCTGGCTTTTCTCCAAGTCTCGCGGGTCAAGCGTCTCAGGTGTCGGTGCAGGTGCCATCCCCTGTGGACTAGGAGCCAAGTGATAGCAAAGTGTTGGCGGATTCTGCTCTCCCCGCATCTCCCTGACTCCTCTGCTGGTGGGGAACCTCATGAGGAGCCTCTTAGTGGATATGACAGCATCTAAGAGGTTGAGCCCGGGCCTCCGAGGATCGAGTTATATGCGAGGGGCACGCGAACCACCAAGAACTTCATGAAAATAGTGCTCTGACATGGGGCTGTACCAGCCATCACAAGGAGAGTGACCTCCCCCTCAACTTTTACAGAATCTCCTGTGAATCCCATCAGAGGCGTGGCAACAGGTCGAAGCAGATCAGGTGACAAGTTCATACGAACAAAGGCATCGTAGTTCAAAACATCTACGGAACTCCCACTGTCAACTAGAATTCTTTTTACAGGATGCTTAGCGATCGTCATAGACACGACGATGCTATCATCATTTTTATTCACTACCCCATCTAAGTCCTTTTGAAGAAAGGAATTACAGACTCCGACTCCCCCTCCCCTCTTGGCCTCTTCGACGGGCCTCCTGCCCCCCAGAAAATCATCGCTATTGTCTTCTCCGTCGGGGCATTGTTGATCATCGGCGGCGGGGGCGCTGACGGGCCAGGAGCTCCCGGGTTGTTTCTCTGAATGAATTTTCCCAGGTGGCCCCGCTGGATAAGGTCTTCAATAGCCTTCTTCAGCTGACGGCAGTCGTCGGTGTCGTGGCCGTGGTCCCGGTGGTAGCGGCAGTAGAGGTTCTTGTTCCGGGGGATCTTCGGGTTGATGGGAGGAGGGCGCTGCAGATAAGACTTGTAGGGAGAAATAGTCTCCGAGGCATGCATATTTTTAAAAATTGATAACTATATCATTGCGGAAATTAAAAGATTACATATTAATCTATCTAATATGCATCAAGATCATATCTTTGCCTATATATTCAGGGTCGTTTGATCTAAAATATGCATATAAAAATATCAAGATCATATCTTGATCTTCAAGATGACTAGTCACACTATTATCTTGAAGCCTGCCTTAAGATCTAGGGATCAAATCACTTACCTTAAGAACAGTAGGTAAATCCTTATTGCTCTGCAGCCGTTCAATCGTCCGGCCTCTAGTATCGTCCACGCGAAGCCCCGAATGATCAGATTTTCGGGAGTGCTAGCTCGTGGAAAAATAGCTTTGCTGATCTTGAATCCTCTCACTTGAATCTTCCTCCAAGATCCACCAGGCTTCCGCTAACACCAGAATCACCAGGATTTTCTATTCTAACATTTTAGAATTACAATCCACAATAATTTAGAATTACAATCCACGACAAATTGTGTATTGTTGTTCTATTTTTTGTTCTGTGTTCTCTGGTGAGGGAATGCCCTCTATTTATAGTCTAGATTTAGCCTTGACATTTAATTCTGACATTTAAGAATCTGTCGTTTGGCAAAAGCGAAGAGACGCGAAGCGCGGCGCTTGGTTTAATTCCGATGTTTGGAGAAAACCAAGGAGTCGCGGCGTTTGGTTTAGTTCCGTTCGGAGAAAACCAAAGAGACGAGGGATAAATCCGACGTTCGGTAAATAAATGTCATGCATTAAATTCTATCTCATGAGATGAGATTTTAGCCATCTCATCATATGAGATCCATATTCGAGAGGTTTGGGTTCTGATCTGAATTTATTTGACTTAACCCACATAGATCATGGTCCAAGCCCAAATCAAATTTGGCTAGTCCTGAATCTATTTAAATTCAAATCAAGTCTAATTTCAAATCAATATTTGAAATTGACTTGTCCTTCTAATAGACTTAAACCAAATTGAATCTTATTCAATTGTACTTAACCCAATTGAGATAATTCAATCAATCAAATTGATTAATTAAATCATATACGATTCTCAATCGTTGATCAGCAAATAGATCATCCTAGGAAACTTCTATGCGTGTGACTCTCTAGGTTCGAACCTAAGCCGGTAGCATAGAAACAACTTTCTATACTAATCGATGTGCCCATCTAGCAATGGAACCTGACGTCCGGATAGGTCGAAGAGTTGCCAAGCAAACTCCAAGAACCCTAAGAAACAGTTACCGTATAATTCATCCTCTTGACCACAAATGCTAAGATGGCTTAAGAGCCTGTCAACTCCAAATAGCAAATCCATAAAGTGATTTCAACTTTAGTGATCATGTAACTTTCACATAAAGTGCCTTGGCCAAGGTCTTGCTAAATTGAAACACAAGCATTTCTCCTTTTAATGGGATAGGTCAAATTCCATCTTGATCCACAACTGACTACCACAAGTACTTGACTGCACCCAGTAACCTTTCATAGCTGGATTAAAAATCCAGGTGGTTCGGCACCTAAGTACAATGAGTTTCTTGTAAGCCACTGGTTGTGATTTTCAGGTCTGAAGGATACTTATACCTATATCTTCTCGGATTAACTCTTGACAGCAGAGTATCCGGAAATGAGTCACGTTCGGTGAAATGTACTCCTACACTTTCACCTGTATATCATACCAGTGTCTCTACACTCCTTGGTTAAGAGGATAACCAACAAATATGATATACAACGTCCTATAATTGATAGTACTATGGCCCTGTCATAGTATATCATTTGGTCGCGAACTCTTTTAAGGACCTTCTAAGATAAATCCTCCTTTATCGTGAGGAAGATCCTAAGGGCTTCATTACTTTTAGGAGTATTAAGAAGATATTCTTGTAATGAATAAACTGCCAAATAACTTTTATTAATATATCAATTTATATATAATTTACATCAGCATAATCATCAAATGATTGGCTTTAGGATACAATTCCCAACAAGACTCCCCTTCAATCTCGAGCAGGATCTGAGATATCGGGGCGAGCAATGGGGTGTAGGGTCCGTCTCTTGATGCATGGGCTCGGGGGCGGTTGTCTGGCCGGCGAGGAGGCTCAGGCCTCCTGGGGCAAACTTCTGCAAGCTCCGGCCGGGCCGGCTTCTTGGGGACACTCCCACCAGCCTCACACCGAGAAAAGTCGGCCTCGTCCGCCCGGATGTATTTCTGGGCCCGGATTAGAAGCTCAGAGTAAGAGCTCGGCGGCTTCTTGTCAAGAGAGTACGCGAAGCGAGAAGGGCGGAGCCCCCGCTTCAAGGCCAAGGTAGCCACCGAGTCTTCCAGGTTGTAGACCTCCAGAGCTCTTCTTTAAACCGGGCGACATAGTCCCGCAGGGACTCGCCGTTCTTCTGCTGGACGGCAAAGAGACTGTCCGCCACCCTCAGGATCTTCCGGCAAGCGTCAAAATGGGCCAAGAAAGCTCTCTCCAACTGGCAGAAGGATCGATGCTTCGTGGTGGCAGACGGGAGTACCAAGCTTGAGCAGCCTTCTTCAGGGTGGCAGGGAAGGCAATGCACATAAGTGAATCAGTGGCCCCCTGGACTTGCATGAGTACCTTATAGCTCTCCAAATGGTCCAGGGGGTCTGCGGTCCCGTCGTATGGATCTAGCTGGGGAAGGCGGAACCTGGCGGAGATGGGCTCCTCCATGATGCGGCGAGACAAGGGAGGCCGACTGTCGTAGTCTGTTTCCGACAGATGGGTGATCCGACGGCTAAGCTCCTCCAACCTCTGATTACACTCCTCGAGTCGACGCTCGGCTCGACGAGGCATCCGACCATCAAAGGAACCCTCCCCCGAAGATTCGGAAGATGAAGAACGGGGACGGCGGTGCCGGCGGGGGCGCTCCGCCTCCTTCCTATGCCACCGCTTAGGAGAGACACTAGCGTGGCGGGAAGGAGACCGATGTCTCTTAGAAGCTTCGCGGTGATGAGGCTTGGCCGGAGATCGATGGCGACGATCCACAGGAACCGGCGATCTCCGGCGGGAGGAGTGTTGGCTGGGCTGCACCACCCCCGGGATAGATGGATTCGGCTCCGGTTGCTGCACAGCCGCCTTCTGGTGCTGCAGGCCCTGTACTGCCGCCGCCAAGGACTGGACCTGCGTAGCCAGGGCAGTGAATCGATCCTCCTGGAGCTGTTGCGGAGCAGGCGCGGGAGCATCATCCTGAGGAACAGAAGGCCCTGCCCCCCGGGGGTGCAGCGGCTCTGGAATACTGGCTGCGAGAGCCGAGGGGCCTCCGCGGGTGGACCGGCCTCACGGCGCTGCCCCCCAGCGCGACCGGCTGAAACTCCCTTCGTCCGGGTCATCACCATGGCTTCAAGAGCTTGAAGAGAGGGAAAAGTAAGCTGCTGGTTCGATGTCTTTCTTTTCTTCCCCCCTTCCTGGCGCGCCAATCTAATGACGCCAAGTCACCTTCTTCAAACGTCGGGGAAAATGGACGTCCTTCTCCTTGGACCCCTGCAAGAAAAGTCCCTGGAGAGCGGTTGCTCCGGTAGGGATACTCCGACGCTCAACTCAGTCACTTGGGATCAGACAAAGAACCGCTCAGCGAAAGGGAGCTGAGGCAGTTAGGGTTTTTCTAGGAGGAAGAAAACTAGAAAACCAGAGTTCGAATCCCTACTTACAGTGCGGGTACATGCTTTTATACCTGTCCGAATATCCCATCTTACTGTTCTGGAAGATCGCTGTCATACCATCGCTGTGCGTGCTGGAGGCATCCCGTGCTACCTGTCAACGTGATATCACACTTGTCTAACAGCTGCAATGGCATTCGGTGTGCGCCGTTGTTTGATGACCACGCACAGTCGCAAGTGGTAGCGAATCGTACGCCGTAACGGAGCACGGCCATGCACAGGAACATGCAGTGCGCCATACACCGTTGATGAGGTCATGGCCCTCCGTAACGGGGTGCAATCACGGGCGTATGGAGAATCACGTGGGCGCGCCATGTGGCCCGGAGCTGTCATTCCTGATTCGAACGGTTGAACTGCGTGCTAATCGTTGATGATACCCATGATACCCCGAGACCGGAGGAGGATCTCGAGGGTAAAGATATGGTGGTCTCATCCCAAGACCGGAAGGGGTCCCGGGGTGGGATGATGCTGGTGCACCCCGAGACCGGAGGGGGTCGGGGTCAGATGGTCACCCGAGACCGGATGATGATCCCACCCTGAGACCGGAAGGGGATCCGGGGTGGGA
>UESW01004249.1:35502-78124 GCA_900491605.1 Calamus simplicifolius
ACAGTTCCTGTGGGCAAAAGGGTTCATAACGACTACAATTTGGTTGAAGTGAACCATCGACGAAGATTGCAGAAATATGACCCATTCATCCTTGCATCCCAAGCTCAGCAAGTGTTTTACTGCGGATATCCAAGTTTGCGCAACGACAAGCGAGATTGGTGGGCCGTTTCTAAAATCGTCCCACGTTCAACAATCGTATTAGAGGAGAGTTCATCAAGTCAATCAGCCGAGTGCCCTGCATTTCAAGAGGATGAGATGGAAATGCATGCAATTGAGGACGACACAAGGGCTCCTGAAACATCACTTAGAGATCCAAATGGTGATGTCCAAGAAATTGCGGATGCAAATGTTCGGTTTCCTTCCGATGATAATGAAACTGAATCGCAATCCGATACGGCATCGGATGTTGAACCAACATTTCACGAAACAAATGACACCGATTAAACATAGAGGTTTTTTAAATTCAACTTTATTTTATAAGTGTTAAATTTTTACATAGTCAATCATTAATCGTAATTTAATTGCATGAATCTTTAGTATTTTCAGTATGACGGGCAGAGGTAGATCTACCGATGACATACGGAGTGAGCAGGGACGTAGCCCTGCTGCATCAGATCACATGAGCTTTGGAGATGGAGAGTTCGGATCTCCATACATCGCACAGCCTTCGATCCTGCATTGTATTACCATCCAGCGATCGGCACAGACCTCCGAGAGTTCTTCCACCATCGGCCGCACCGTACTTCGACTTGGATGCTCATGGGCTGTAAGTATATACTAATTAAAAATATATGTTTATGTTTTTAAGTCAATTACTTATAAACAGCATTTTTTTAACAGATTTATTGAGCAGCATCATGTATCCAGCCACATCAGCTCCGTATTTCAGAGGCGTGCAGATCCCAGTGGCTACGATTGGCGCCACGTATCTGCAGCCACGAGGGAGTTTTATTTTTGAGTTTCAGGTAAACTTATTAAATACAATTTATCACTGATATAAAATTTCTTAATCTTAATAAATTCTGAAACTAACTGTTTATTTTAATGCAAAAAAAGTTTACGTGGGACCCTGCCAGCCATGATGCCATTAGGGCAGCATGGGAGGCTCTTACGGGACGCCGATACTCCGACATGCTTCATCGTTGGAGGTCATCGGGTCAGTCCTGCGCATGCCAGAGGGTATTTGGCACGAGTGGCAGCAGGCCTGGCAGTCCGATGGCTGGCGCAGGAGGTCCGCATCAGCCAGCACGAACCGCCGATCCGAGAGGGGCGGTCCTGGCACGGGTCTCTCCCGCCACACTTCGGGCTCCATTTCGATTCAGGAGCACAGACGCCGTATGGTAAGAAAACATAAATAATTTAATTACTAATTTAGTTATTTACAAATATTTGCATTAATATCAATTTTTTTATTGTTATAGTCTGAGCAGGAGGGCGGAGATCCTGGTGAGTTTCGTCTATTCAGGGCGACACACACCAGGAGGGACGGTTCCTGGGTCGATACGCGATCACGGGAGGTTGCGGTAAGAAATTAGCTTTATGTTGTATCTGTTTAATTTCTAAAATTTTATTTAGAGAAATTTATTGATTCATTTATTATTGATTTTATAATTCAAAGACACGAGTCGAGGAGCTTCGCTCCCAGGCATCGCAGGTCGACTCTACTGATGGGGAGACGCCCGTCGAACTCTCAGCAGAGGAGAGTCGACGTGTGTTTTTGGAGGCTGTTGGTGCCCAGCCGCGAGACCGCAGGGTCTATGGTCTGGGCACTAGAGCTTCTGCATATTTTTCCCATCAGGCCTCCAGCTCGCGATATTCTGTGATATTCCTGCCGAGCGTTTAGACGACATTCGGAGATCTATTACGGAGGAGGTTCGGCAGGACGTTCGTCAGGAGGTTCGGCAGGAGTTCGAGCACGAGTTCGAGCAGCGTATGCGAGGCCATCAGCAGGAGCTTGCAGACGTGCGAGATCAGATGCGTCAGTTGCAGGATATGGTTAGCCGCTGTCGCAGGGTTCCCAGCCTCCACATGATCGCGCGCATTCTTGATGTATTTTTTTTTTTTTATATTTTGTACATGAAAACTTTAAAATTTTAATATATTAATTATTTTTGGAAATTGAATGATTATTGTTTGGATCAATATGAGTGAAGAATGTTTGATCAATATTTAAATGTAACGAAATTGTATTAACCGTTTTAATTTTTAATATTTTATTTTTTTTAAAAATTATTAGCGACGCATTAGCGACTAAAATTGCATCGCTAATATTTTTAAAATATTATTATTAAATATTACGACGCAATGACCCGGCGTCGCAATATTTTAAAAAAAATTAATTAGCGATGCATTAGCGACTCATTGCGTCGCTAATATATCTAAAATATTATTAAATATTCGATGCAATGACCTGGCGTCGCAATATTTTAAAAAAATTTAATTAGCGACGCATTAGCGACTCAAATTGCGTCGCTACTATATCTAAAATATTATTATTAAATATTGCGACGCATTCAAGTGCATCGCATATTGCGACGCACTTGAATGCGTCGCAATATTTAATAATAATATTAAATATTAAAAATTAGTTTTAAAATTAGCGACGCATTTATGATGCGTCGCAATATTGCGACGCATTGCTGCATCGCAGAGAGTCGCTGTGAAGCGACGCAATTGCGACAAATTGAGACTGCGACGATCATCTGAGCGACGCCGTCATTACGTCGCAATTGCATCGCAATAGCATGTTTACGATGCATTAGCGATGCATTTGGGCGTCGCAATATTTTTTTTCTCTTGTAGTGTCAATTTGTTTGGTTTTATTAGAAACATGTCATAATTAATCAGTGTGGGCAAAAAGGAAGTCCTGCTATTTTTAATTGTTAATAAGTTTTAGCCCTAACTGTTGTTTTATGTAGTTCTGTTCCTAAATATCTTGTGATTTGTTGTTATCATTGATACTATAGATGTTTGACATGGTGTAGAGAAAATGTTTTTCCCCCTTATTTACTATTTTCTGTCTTATATTGCATGTAGTGCCAACTAGTGCAGTTGGTAAAGTCATTGGGGGGACCTAGGCTAGGTTTCTACTTGCCTTAGTTCTCAAAAGAAACATGGCATGTACTCAGTACAGAAGTAATTATAAAGAAATTAAGCTTTCATACAAGGATTTTGAGTGGTTGAACTGCATTTCGTATTTTGAGCTAAAATTCTTTTTTCTTGTTACTCTTGCTGAAGGTTATCAAAACATGTGCCCTCTAGCATTTTGTTTGTATATTCCTCTTTCATTATACACTGTTTTACTGTCAAGTATAATGAAGTAATATTGTGGTCCATGCATCAGTGTATGCATGATACTACTGCCAAATTAAAGGCATCTACTGAAAAGTTGTTTCCATGCTTATAAATATTGAATTGTAATTTCTTCTCTCCTGCAAGTGAACTTTTCATTGACCTTGTATATAACCGTATCTTCCTGGCTCAAAATGTTGGTTCTTTCTGTTATTCCCAATTAGGGAGTGGTTTTTGATCCCGGGACAGGAGCTACTCTGCATATAGAATTGGCCAGATCAAATTCTCGGAAGCGCCCACGAGGTATGGTAGCATATGGACTTGAAATTTAATTCTTGCTTCTGGTTTTTAATTTCCAGAATCTATGCACAAGTCTTCATCCAGCTAGACCAGCAGTTGGGAAATACTATGTCATAAGTGTGAGTCAGTTTAGATAACATGTTATTTTGTTCATACAGGGGGTGGAGCCTATGCAATAATTGATAAACGAGTTAAAGTAACAAATGATGACCAAGATTTATGGAGTAATGAT
This sequence comes from Calamus simplicifolius, assembly GCA_900491605.1. Taxonomy (NCBI): domain Eukaryota; kingdom Viridiplantae; phylum Streptophyta; class Magnoliopsida; order Arecales; family Arecaceae; genus Calamus; species Calamus simplicifolius. The sequence continues at coordinate 39,326 of UESW01004249.1, forward strand.
GGTAATGAAGCACCCAACATAAGGCAATATGTGGAAAATAATTACTGGACTCTTTCTAATGTGATTTCATTTTGTTATATTTTATTTTTCTAGGGCAAAATCTCATTTATATGAATAATTCTCTATCCTTTCCCATCTTCAACTGTTAGCTTAAGTTCATTTCCATTTGGCTGCACTCACATGAATTCAACTGAGAATTGCAGTCTTGATCTCACTAAAGAGCCACCATCACCAGAATTTGCTGCAGCAGCTCACTTGCGCATTTTCTTGGTACATTTTCACATTCAGGTGATGGATCTGATGAACCATTGGGCACAGATAATGATAATTCCAGCAACAAGGGTGCTTTAACTGCTGCACAGAGGTTTAAATGCACTTCAAAATGCACAGATTAATTAGAATACTGTTACTTGACAGCCTGATTTTTAATAATATCATGTCAAACATCAGAAGCTTATGTTTTGGATGTTTATTTCTTGGACCACTTTAACTTCTTATGTATCTTGTTGTAATCAGTGGTGAACTCGCGGATAAGCTTGATAATGACCAAGCTACTTCAAATGTAAGTTGTGATCAAGAGATTTTGAATCTTGCCCTACTGTCATGCATGTTGTAGCATCAACATAATTTATTATTTGTTGATGATCTTCTTTTCAAATTTCATTAGCAATGTGAATCTGAAAGATAATAATGAGAAGAGAAGGCATTTAATTGAAGGCTATAGGATTTGGTTCCCCAGCAGACTTCTTGACTATGTGGTCCTTATGAGTTACGATCTTTGTGTTAATAGTCCTTACATGTTTATATTATATTTTTCTTCCCTCTCTCTCTCTCTCTCTAAGTCTTTGTTGAGATAGTGGTAGAGCCCAGGAAGGAGTGCACTGCTTTTTGAATGCTTTACCAGTTTGAGGCTTAGCTTAAATTTATGAATCCTTTTTTAAACAGAACAAGTGCTAAAAAGTCTCATGGTGATTACCATTTCTGTATGAAGCTTTATAAAATATTGTGACCTTTAATATTGAATATTCTATTAAGTTAATGTGAGTTCTTTTTGACTCAAACCAAGTTAGGTGTTGTTTCATATCAGTTCGGTTTCTGATTTTCTGTTTTTAAATGCTGAAAATTGGAATATGCAGCTAAAAGCACATTTGGTAGGTTGCTTTCAGTTTTTTTTTTTAATTTCTAAAATTGTTTAATGTTGTTATGGCCATCCTATTAATGCTTCTTTCCTGTCATTTGATAATGTATGTCTATCTAAATCTGCATGTATAACTTGGTATTTATGTAGCCCACTCTGTTGCAGGAGCAGACAGAAAAGCCAGCATCAGTGGATATTCCACCTTGTTCTACGTTATTCATTGCAAATTTAGGTCCTACTTGTACTGAAGAAGAACTAAAGCAAGTTCTGTCTGAGTGAGTTCTGTATCTTGTTCTTGACCTTTGTAAAAAGTGACCAGAGTCTTGGTTCCCAATTATGTGACTTCATTGCTTCATTAGTTTGCTTTTTGAGTAAAATCTTCACTGGCCATTTGGATTGGAAATTAATAAATTTTGGTTATTGTCTCTAGATACCCTGGCTTTCATATACTAAAAATGCGGGGGAGAGGTGGAATGACTGTTGCTTTCGCTGATTTTACGGTATGCATTGTTCATGCTGATCACTTTATTAGCTTGTGAACTATACTGTTCTTTGAAACTTAGCTATTTTTTGGGAGATTGAGCCATGTCCTGTGGTTTACATATCTGCAAGTTTTTCTTCCAAAATTTAGGGCAGCTTAAAGACCAAGGCTAAAATGGGACACAGGTTTGAAAGTGGACAGTCTTGCAGTTGCACTGTAGAGAAACCAAATGCATTTCTTTTGTCTTGCATCTGTAAGAATTATATATTGCTTAGCAAGTTCACAGATAATGTGGGATCCAAGTTTGGGTAGGAAAATAGCATGATGCTACGCAATAGGCCAGCTTTGACTATTTTTCTTACTAGATTTTTTTACTCAAACTGATCCAATACCTTGAGTTGCCATTTTTGACTTTTGGCTCAGTCCATACCCATCTTGAGGCTCATGTAGTCATTGTTATTTGAGATAAAGGGATAGCTCGAGCTTTTTATCTCACCGAAGTATCTGTGGTACCTGTTGAGCACTGATATGGTTTGATGAGAATCAATGTACCATGTGATGTTAACACATAGCACCTATGATTTATCCAAAATCTTCTTTGTGATCTTAAAAAAAAAAAAAAAAACTAGTTTTCTGTATTGGCTAATATAAGAATGATTAAATGTTGAATAACAAGTATTGAATATCTAATTATATAACAATGATTAAGTAGAAATTTGAATTGATACACTTAACTGAAGAAATTGATTACAAATAGCATATGGATTATTTTTATTTTCTCTCCCTTTGGGTTGAAGAACAAATGTTTATACATAAAATTTAGAAAATCTAAAGAAATATAAATAAATTTAATACTACTCTTATATGCATCAAAATTATTGGATTAAACGAAGATTGAATTGAAAAGACCTAAAACAATTTTAACCCATACATTTATAGAATATATTAATTTGGATTGGTTCAGGCCAAGTACATCTTTGCTAGACTCGAACTCAAGTGTCTCCAAGTTCAAACCGGCATTGAATTTGATTCGGGCATGGTGGATTGGAGTGATAACCCTAAGGTAGTGTTTGATAGAAAAAATATTATCCATGGATAAGTGTACGAGATAGAGTTTATCCCCTGGCTATCCCTAGGGATATCCCTAGGCTATCCCATTGATCATATCAAATGCAAAAAGGTAAATCCATAGGATAACCTTTTTTTACTCTTATTTGGAGGGATAACCAGCTATTCCTGCATTCTCTAGGGAATAAATTGAGGGAATATCCCATGGTTAACCATGGTTAACCATGGATTATCCCTTTGGTTAACTTTATTCTCTGCTATCTCTTATAGTTATGGCTTTTGGGAATAAGAGGGAATATCCCTGGGATATCCAAGGGATATCCCCTTTTATCCCCTATTTCAAACACTACCTAAAACATTCCACATTACTTCTCCATCGTAACAAAAGTATACCGACTCCCATCCCAAAATCATGGCTGCCAACTAAGGCTCCGTTGTTGGGCCAACGTAGACAATGAGCCAATTTCATGTCGAAGGATAAGGAGAGAATTATAGCAAATCAAGGAAAAATCTGTATCGCGCGCTAATTGTTTGCATGCACATACAACCATATATACGATGCGCAAAAGAGTTATATTGTTTTTGATATGCACGGCCACACATATGTGCGGCTAGTTATCATGCGTGCATGCACAAAGACTTTCTCTAGTAAATCCATGTTAGAGAAGACGGTGAAGGGTGAGATATAAAATAGCTGGAGCCCGGGCTGGAATACCTAAGAGGCACAGATGAATAGAGAGCCCCCATTCTTATGGTCCACAGCTAGCCTATGCAAGTGAAGTGATTAATTATGGACTGAAAGTAAACTACCTAAGAATTAAAACTACAAGCGGAGAAAAACGTACAAGTAACTAAGAAGGGAGAAGAGATTTCAGAAAATCATGACTCTCAATAGCTCTTCTCTTGAGAAAATAGATATAAGACCCAAAAAGAGAACAAGATTTGAAGACTATAGAATTCCTCTCAGCAAATAAGCCATCAAAAAGAAAAGAATAGACTGATTCCAAGGAAGGCGCCAAAGGGTAGGAACATGTGGTGAAGGTTCCTTTGTTTGAAGAAAAGATGGGTACGGTCAGCTAAGTTGGATTAGAGAGAGTGGGTAAAAGGGTATAAGATGGAAGAAGATGAGGAACAGTTCCACGTCATGTTTCTCGTAAATTTATTTTTCACCGACAGATGATTTTTAAAGGCTAACTTTTAACGACTCGGGCTTTGGGCTGTAATGACCCGGGCTCTGGGTCCGGAGCACCCACGAACCCGTTTTGTTACAAGAAAGCAAGACGAATAGGGTCTATACCAACTGGAGCCATCATAGCCCAAAAGAGATCCAATTGGTACTTGTCCATTTTTCTTAATTAGTTATAAACCATACAACCAATTCTCAATTTTTCGATGTGGGACTATTAGGAGGGGCATCACAATCTACCCCCTTACAGAGGCGACGTCCTCGTCGCCAGAGGCAATTAATCACAACCATCAGGCAGACAGGATTCTAAAGGTGGCCCCTATAGATTCAAAAGATGGTTCCCATCAATGTAACACTTTGTCCTGTGGCCCCCACCTTCTATGGCTCCCATAGATTCAAAGGATGGCTCCCATCGATATAGCACTTTGCCCTGTGTGGCACATAGATTCTTGCACTTATGGTTGATGTCTGGCTTGATACCATATTGTAACAACCCAGGCCCTGGGCCTGCAGCACCCACAAACCCGTTTCGTTACAAGAAAGCAAGATGGACAAGATCCACAATAACTTGGGCCACCACAACTCAAAAACGGGTACATTATCCTTCTTACTTTACTACATATAAACCATTCAAGTACTCAACCAACTCCCAATTTTCATCACAATCTACCCCCTTATAGAGGCGACGTTCTCGTCGCCAGAGGCAATTGATCACAACCATCAAGCAGGCAGATTCTAAAGGTGACCCCAACAGCTTCAAAAGATGGCTTCCATCAATGTAGTACTTTACCCTATGACCCTCACAGGTTCAAAAGGTGGCTCCTATTGTGGCCCCCATAGGTTCAAGAGGTGGTTCCCATCGATGTAACACTTTGCCCTGTGTGGCACTTAGCTCCTGCACTTCCGACTGGTGCGTGGCTCTGATACCATATTGTAATGATCTAGACTCTAGGCCCGCATCCACGAGCCCGTTTAGTTACAAAAAAGCAAGACGATAAGGTTCACACCAACTTGGGCCACCACAGCCCAAAAGAGATCCAATTGGTACTTGCTTATCTTCCTTAACTGATTAGAAACCATACAACCAACTCTCAATTTCTCTAGACTGCATTCATATCCCTCTCAATCACTAGGGCCTTATTCATAATTGCACTGTAAGTGGGAAGCTCAAATGCATTAACTGCTTGTCTCAGCCTGAGCGCAGTCTCTCAGTGAATCTGGTAATCTTTGATATCTCATTGGTCACAATATTTAAAGCAAACCGGGCTTAATAATGTCAGGTACAACTGCTTTACGTGTGAGTTTATGATAGGGCTTAATAATGCCTCTCCAAGTAAGACATTTACAGAAGGAATTCATAGGCCATTATTATTAAGTGCTTGCAGGAGTACGAAGTGCTTGATAGTAGTCCAAATAGCTTGATGCACCAACTCCACTCTCCTCTATTCCAAAGGAAAGAAACCGAGCCTGCATGGGCTTTAACACACACACAAAAAAAAACAGTTTGAAAAAAAAGAGAAATCAGAGAAATATCTCCAATCAAGGATCTTTCCAGGTTCTGATAGGACCATCTTCAAATCTAAGAGACGTTTGGTTCTAAAAACCACTCAAATCTTGGACAATACCATCGTTGGACATTCTCGCGCTGATATAAAGTTAGAGAGAAACGCTCTTGTGCTGATACTTCGACGTATGATTCGTCGCTCGTGCATGGAAGGAGTTCAGCTTTGCATTTGGGCCAAGATATTCCAACCGCTCGTCATGCGTCCTGGCTTTATTTGTTCGTCAACAGCTCAGTCCAGACGATGGGTTCAGTGTCATATTAAAAATAAAAGAGTTTTTATACCGTGCCTAGCCTATATTATTAATGTCGTATTTCTTTTTTTAGAGTCATAAGATGTCGGCTAGCTTCAAGTTTTATGTTCGAAATTTTGATGAGAACGTTATTAACATTTTGTGTTTGATGCCGTACGTACTAAACTTGCATATAAAAATGAGAAATTATTAATAAAATTTTGGCTTGATATTATATATAATTGTTTGTGTTGATATTTTTGAAATGCACAATAGCACATGTGTGCATCTAATTATCATGCATGCGATGTATAAAGGCTTTTTTCAGTAAATTAATGTTAGAGAAGACGGTGAAGGGTGAGATATAAAATAGCTGGAGCCCTGGCTGGAATACCTAAGAGGCACAGATGAAGAGAGAGCCCCCAGTCTTATGGCCCACAGCTAGCCTATGCAAACGTTTTCTTAGACATCCTCTTTTGACTTCAAGTGAAGTGATTAGTTATGGACTGAAAGTAAACTACCTAAGAATTAAAACTACAAGCGGAGAAAAACGTACAACTAACTAAGAAGGGAGAAGAGATTTCAGAAAATCATGACTCTCAGTAGCTCTTCTCTTGAGAAAATAGATATAAGACCCAAAAAGAGAACAAGATTTGAAGACTATAGAATTCCTCTCAGCAAATATGTAATCAAAAAGAAAAGAATAGACTGATTCCAAAGGAAGGTGCCCATACGTTGAACTACGCCAAAGGGTATAATGATCCGAGCTCTAACCCCGCAGCATCCATGAACCCATTTCATTACAAGAAAGTAAGACGGATAAAGTTCATACCAACTTGGGTCACTATAGCCCAAAAAAGGATCCAATTAGTACTTATTCATCTTCCTTAACAGGTTATAAACCATACAACGAACTCTCAATTTTTCGATGTGAGACTATTGGGAGGGGCATCACAATCTACTTCCCTTACAGAGGTGATGTCCTCGTCGCCAAGGGCAATTGATCATAACCACTAGACAGGCAGGATTCTAGAGGTGGCCTCCACATGTTCAAGAGATGGCTTCCATCAATGTAGCACTTTGCCTTATGGCCCTCATCTTCTGTAGCCCCCATAGGTTCAAAAGGTGGCTCCCATCGATGTAGCACTTTGCCCTGTGTGGCACTTACTTCCTGTTCTTTCGGTTGGTACATGCCTTTGATAACATATTGTAACGATTTGGGCCCCGGGTTCGCAGTACCCATAAACCCGTTTCGTTACAAGAAAGCAAGATGGATAAGATTTCGTTACAAGATTCTCAATTTCCATCACAATCTACCCCCTTACAGAGACGATGCCCCTCATCGCTAGGGGCAATTGATCACAACCACTAGGCAGGCAGGATTCTAGAGATGGCCTCCACAGGTTTAAAAAGTGGCTCCCATCAATGTAGTACTTTGTTCTGTGGCCCCAACCTTCTGTGGCCCTCATAGGTTCAAGAGGTGGCTCTAATCGATGTAGCACTTTGCCTTGTGTGGCACTTAGCTCCTATACTTTTGATTGGTGCGTGGCTTTGATACCATATTGTAACGATTCGGGCCCTTGAAAGGACATTTAGTCCCATATTGAAAAAATTAAGAAAGGAAGGTTCACTTATATGAAAACCTTTTTCTTCAAGCTTAAGTTCCTTAAGCTCACCATAAGTGGAGAGCTTGAGGGTGATGTATAGCATCATCCTCGCGCACACACGTTATATGATCGGCTGATCATCTTATCACAAAATGAATCAGCGTATCAAAGGCTTCCTTTGAACAAATCCAATTAACCAATTCAAATCAATTTAAACCCGAAAGGATGTATCCAAAAGGCATCTAAAACCTATAAATAGGATCTTAGACCTTTGCATTTCATTCAATTCAATCAATCCCAAATCTTTTTCTATCTTAGGCATTTGCATACTCTCCTTAGGAAAGTATAGCTATAGTGCATAGAAAAAAGAGATGCATTCTTGGCTCGATATTTTTGGTGAATTGTAGTGCTGCTTTCATCAAAAGAAGACTGTTGTATCCTAGGAGATAATCATCATACAGACCATAAGCATCATTGCGGATGAAATTATCTTAAGGACATAGAGTATAACTCTAGACTCAGTCTTATCAATTAGGTAGCCACAATCTGCGCCAACAATCTTAAGACAATTTTCTGCTATCATGGAAGTGCTCTGCAGATGGCTACCATGCCTACATCCATTCAAGCTGAGAAATTGAAGAAGTTCTCCAAAACCGACTTCAAGAGGTGGCAACATAAGATGTTGTTCTACCTCATAACTCTGAATCTGATCATAGTACTGAATAAAGATCTATTAGTCCTGAAGGAAGGGGAGACCTACCAGCAAGTGATTGCTGCAGTGGAAGCATGGAAGCATTTAGACTTCCTTTGCAAGAACTACATTCTCAATGGTATGGATAATACTTTGTACAATGTGTACAATAATATTGCTACTGCCAAGGAGTTATGGGCATTCCTGGATAAAAAGTATAAGAAAAGGATGCTGGACATAAGAAGTTTGTGTAGGAAGAAATAATCCGAGGCATGCATATTTTAATTTTGATAACAATTATCAATGCGGAAATGTAAAGATTACATATTAATCTATCTAACATGCATCAAGATCATATCTTTGCCTTATATTATAGATCGTTTGATCTAAATAATGCATATAAAAAATAATCAAGATCATATCTTGATCTTCAAGATGAGAAGTCATACTACTTTTTGAAGCCTGCCTTAAGATCTAGGGATCAAATCACTTACCTTAAGAACAGTAGGTAAATCCTTTTGCTCTGCAGCCGTTCAATCGTCCGGCCTCTAGTATCGTCCACGCGAAGCCCCGAATGATCGGATTCCCGGAGTGCTAGCTCGCGAAAAAATAGCTTTGCTGATCTTGAATCCTCCCACTTGAATCTTCCTCCAAGATCCACCAAACTTTTCTAACACCAGAATCACCAGGATTTTCTATTCTAACTCTTTAGAATTCAATCAATAACATCTCGTTGTTGTAATCTGGTGAGGGATGTCCTCCAATTTATAGGCTCAATTCTAACTCTTAGAATTCTGCGTTCAGTTAAAACCAAAGAGAGCCTTTTGTTTAATTCTGACGTTCGGTGAAAACCAAGAGACGCAACCTTTTGTTTAATTCTGACGTTCGGTGAAAATCAAAGAGATATGAATTCTAATCACTTAGAATTCCATTGTCTCGTTAATTCAAAGAGGCACATTAATTCCACTTTAATTTTAACACTTAGAATTCCGACGGAATGGTTTGGAGAAGATTAAATTAATATATTAAATTCTACATGAGAATTTAATCTTATCTCATCATGTGAGATCCTTATTGCGAGAGGTTTGGGTTCTTTTGGTTTAAGCTGATTTAAATTTATTGGACTGAACCCACATAGATCATGGTCCAGCCCAAATCAAATTTGGCTAGTCCTGAATCTATTTAAATCCAAATCAAGTCTAATTTCAAATCAATATTTGAAATTGACTAGTCCTTCTAATAGACTTAAACCAAATTGAATCTTATTCACTTGTACTTAACCCAATTGAGATAATTCAATCAATCAAATTGATTAATTAAATCATATACGATTCTCAATCGTTGATCAGCAAATAGATCATCCTAGGAAACTTCTATGCGTGTGACTCTCTAGGTTCGAACCTAAGCCGGTAGCATAGAAACAACTTTCTATACTAATCGATGTGCCCATCTAGCAATGGAACCCGACGTCCGGATAGGTCGAAGAGTTGCCGAGCAAACTCCAAGAACCCTAAGAAACAGTTACCGTATAATTCATCTCTTGACCACAAATGCTAAGGATGGCTTAAGAGCCTGTCAACTCTAAATAGCAAATCCATAAAGTGATTTCAATTTTAGTGATCATGTGACTTTCACATGAAGTGCCTTGGCCAAGGTCTTGCTAAATTGAAACACAAGCATTTCTCCTTTTAACGGGATAGGTCAAATTCCATCTTGATCCACAACTGACTACCACAAGTACTTGACTGCACCCAGTAACCTTTCGTAGCTGGATTAGAAATCCAGGTGGTCCGGCACCTAAGTACAATGAGTTGCTTGTAAGCCACTGGTTGTGATCTTCAGGTCTGAAGGATACTTATACCTATATCTTCTCGGATTAACTCTTGACAGCAGAGTATCCGAAATGAGTCACGTTCGGTGAAATGTACTCCTACACTTTCACCTGTATGTCATACCAGTGTCTCTACACTCCTTGGTTAAGAGGACAACCAACAAATATGATATACAACGTCCTATAATTGATAGTACTATGGCCCTGTCATAGTATATCATTTGGTCGCGAACTCTTTTAAGGACCTTCAAAGATAAATCCTCCTTTATCGTGAAGGAAGATCCTGAGGGCTTCATTACTATTAGGAGTTTTAAGAAGATGTTCTTGTAATGAATAAACTGCCAAATAACTTTTATTAATATATCAATTTATATACAATTTACATTAGCACAATCATCAAATGATTGGCTTTAGGATACAATTCCCAACAAACTCCCACTTAGCCTAAAGCCACTCATTACAGTATCTAATACCCATCTTCAATTTATAGTCATCAAACTCCTTGATGCTGAGTGCTTTAGTAAATGGGTCACCTAGGTTTTTCTTTCCATCAATCTTCTGAAGATTTATGTCACCTCGGTCTACAATCTCTCGAATAAGATGAAACCGGCGCAGTATGTGCTTGGTGCGCTGATGTGCTCGTGGTTCCTTTGCTTGAGCTATGGCACCAGTACTGTCACTGTACAACAGGACTGGTCCATCTATGGAAGGTGCCACTCCAAGCTCGGAGATAAACTTTCGCAGCCACACAGCTTCTTTCGCAGCATCTGATGCAGTGATGTACTCTGCCTCGCACACCGAATCTGCCACTGTATGTTGCTTGAAACTTTTCCAGCAAACAGCTCCACCATTTAGGATAAACACGAAACCCGATACACTTTTGCTATCATCATGATCTGATTGGAAACTGGAATCAGTATATCCAACAAGTTTCAAATCAGACTCTCCATAGACTAACCACTGGTCCTTAGTATTTCTCAAATACTTAAGGATTGTCTTAACAACTTGCCAGTGTTTTTCTCCTGGATCAGATTGGTATCTACTCACTACTCCTAGTGAGTATGCCACATCTGGTCTTGTACATGTCATGGTGTACATAATCGATCCACTGCCGAAGCATATGGAATTCGACTCATACGTTCTCTTTCATTAGGAGTTGTCGGACAATCCTTCTTAGAAAGATGAATTCCATGGCCTATCGGAAGATAGCCTTTCTTGAAATTCTCCATGCTAAACCTCTTTAGCACTGTGTCAATGTACGTAGATTGGGATAAACCAAGCATCCTCTTAGATCTATCTCTATAGATCTTCATCCCTAGGATGTATGATGCTTCTCCCAGATCTTTCATGGAGAATTGTGATGATAACCATGTCTTTATTCCTTGTAATGCAGGGATATCATTCCCGATTAAGAGAATATCATCCACATATAATACAAGAAATACAATAATGAAACCGTTAGCCCATTTATAAATGCAAGGTTCTTCTTTATTCTTAATAAAGCCATAAGATTTGATCACTTTATCAAATCGTATGTTCCAACTCCTAGATGCTTGCTTAAGTCCATAAATGGACTTCTGTAGCCTGCACACTTTAGACTCGTCTTCAGATATAAAACCTTCAGGCTGTATCATATACACATGTTCTTCTAAATTACCATTTAGAAAAGTGATTTTAACATCCATCTTCCAAATCTCATAATCGAAGTGTGCTGCTATAGCTAGCATAATCCGAATGGATTTCAGCATTGCCACAGGAGAAAACATTTCGTCATAGTCAATACCATAACGTTGATGATACCCCTTGGCAACCAGACGTGCTTTATAGGTCTCTACCTTTCCGTCTGTGCCTCTTTTCCTCTTGAAAACCCACTTACACCCTATGGGTTTTATCCCTTCGGGTGGGTCAACTAATGTCCATACATTATTGTCCTTCATGGAATCAAGTTCAGATTTCATGGCATCAAGCCATTTATTAGAGTCAGTCCTTTGCATAGCATCCATATAGGTGATCGGATCCTCGTTGTTCTCATCGAGTTCAATAGGATCATCGTTCTGGACCAAGAAACCTAAGTATCTATCCGGTTGATGTGGTACTCTACCAGATCGCCTTAATGGTGCATCTAAAATGGGTTTTGAGTTTGATCTAATCAACTCAGATTCTAAGGGTTCACTGGTTTGTGTTGTTCCTTCTACTTGATGAACTTCCTCAAGTTCAATATTAGAGCTATTTGTTCCTTCACTAAGGAACTCCTTTTCAAGAAAAACTGCTCTATTACTAATGAACAACTTTTGTTCTTCAGTATTGTAGAAGTAATATCCTTTGGTTTCTTTCGGATAGCCGATAAAAAAATATTTGTCAGATTTGGGTTCAAGTTTGTCTGATTTTGCACGTTTCACATAAGCCGGACACCCCCAGACTCTCAGATAGGTGATAACCGGTTTATGTCCATACCACATCTCATGTGGAGTTTTAGAAACAGACTTACTTGGAACCTTATTGAGAATATGACAAGCTGATTCTAATGCATATCCCCAAAATGATATTGGCAAGCTTGCAAAACCCATCATGGACCGAACCATGTCTAACAGAGTTCGATTCCTTCTTTCCGACACACCGTTATGCTGCGGTGTTCCTGGAGGAGTCCATTGGGAGAGAATCCCATTCTCCCTTAAATATGTCACAAAGTCATTGAAAGGTATTCGCCTCCTCGATCTGATCGAAGGTCTTAATACATTTTCTGTTTGTTTTTCTACTTCTTTATGATATAGTTTGAACATTTCAAACGACTCAGATTTATGTCTCATAAGATAGACATAACCGAACCTAGAAAGGTCGTCTGTAAAAGTAATGAAGTAGTAATATCCACCTTTGGCACAAGTGCTCATTGGTCCACATACATCAGTATGTACTAGACCCAATAGCTCTTTGGCTCTTTCACCTTTTCCAGTAAAAGATGACTTGGTCATTTTACCAAGAAGACATGATTCACAGGTAGTTAATGATTCACAATCATCAACTCGAAGGATGCCCTCCTGAGTTAACATGTTTAATCTGTTCTTATTGATATGACCCAGCCGATGGTGCCAAAGATAAATGTCTGTGACATCAGTTGTTCTAGGCGCTTACTTGATTTGTACACTACATTCACAGGCTATGATAATATATAAATGCCATTAGATAAATGCCCAGTCATTACAGTGACTCCATTCATAATGATATTCAAAGTAACATCCTTTATTGAAATTTCATAATGACTTTTGGCCAGAAGGCCTACAGAAATTACGTTCAACAAGAACGTTGGGCAAAAATGACAATCATTTAGTATAATGACATTTCTATTGAAAACTATTTCAAGAACTCCTAATGCCAGAACTGGAACTAATCTTCCATCGCCGACATTAAGGAATCTTTCATTGTCCTCAAATCTTCTAGTGACCTGTAGTCCCTGCAATGAATTGCAAATGTTAAAAGGACTCCCGGTATCCAATACCCAGGTCTGATTATCATATACAGAAAAATTACAAGGTGTTATCATATAAATACCTTGTTGAGCAACATCTTGCCCCTTTTTCTTCTTTGGCCTGTTTGGATCAAGTGTGGCAATGTAAAGAGGACAGTTCCTCTTCCAGTGCCCTTGCATCTTGCAATGAAAGCATTCAGCTTGACTTTTATCAACTTTCTTCTTCTGCATCTGACCCCTTATAGATGTCCTAGCATGTTGCACCTTTTTCTTATTCTTTTCTTCTTCCTTTCCCAAAGGGTTGACGCCCTACCTTAGATCCTTCAACCACATTAACCAAACCCTTAGAGAGCTGGTTATCCTTCTCAAAGTTCTGTAACAACCCCAACAAACCGTGGTAGTTGACTGCAGGCTTTGTCATTCGAAAATGAGTAAGGAAAGGTCGGAAGGATGGAGGCAAGGAATTCAGGATCGCATCTTTTCCCAACTGCTCATGTAGGGGAAAGCCGAGCTTGCTTAGGAGTTCTATCTTCTCGATCATGTACAATACATGATCAGTGACAGGAGATCCATCCCTCATTCGAGCATTAAAAATAGCACAACTAGTCTTGTGCCTTTCAACATCGTCGGGTGTGCCGAAAGATTCATTCAACGCTTGAATGATTTCTTCGGCTGAGCATTCTCGAACGGTGACCGAATTCATCGTTCATTGCTGCTAGCATGATGCAACGTATGCTAGTTCTATCATTGAGCCACTTCTGATAAGTGTCTTTCTCAGAACTTTGGGTGTTTGCATCAGGTATCTTTGGTGCAGGATTATTCAGAATATATAGAATCCTCTCATGCTCAAGGACGATCTTAAGTTTTCTGAACCAGCTATTGAAATTTGAACCATTCAACTTGTCACTATCCAATAGGGACCTTAATGATAAATTAGTGGCCATTTTCTGCATAAGGAAAAACTAAAGTTTATTAGTATATAAATTGATTCAGTCTAAAGACTTGGACTTTAGTCTAAAGATTCTCCCACTATTTTGTTCAAATTGGCAGCCTCTACACCCAATTCGAAGAATTATTCTTAATTCTTTAGTGGGCACTAAGATCTACATAAACTACATACAGGCCCAAGTGAAGCTTGGCCAACCCATATGCATCTAAGAGTAGGTTCAAAACCAATTGTTTCCCCAAACAATTCTTAGTGTTCAGTTTTGCCCCATGTTCCTCTTCAGCAGGCATGGAGTGCCTCCACTAAAAGTTCTGGTTAGGTCCAACCATTAAATGATATAATCAGTGTAACCTATCAATAGACAACCAAGCCCGAGTGAAGCTCGGCCACCTGACTGTCTATTAATAGTTACGCTGACTTATCATATAATGAATGATAATTCAATGGTTGACAAGCACCAGGCATGGAGTGCCTCCAATGATTATCAAGACATCGGACTCATTATCACCCACCTTAATGGGAGGCTATGATCTAGTTATCATATAACTATTTCATTTTAAGGACCTAATAATTTTAGAGAATTTAATAATCTGAAGACAAATTGACTAATCAAGTTCTCCCATTGAATCTATGAAATCAGTAGAATGAACAAGATTAAGTCAGGTTAAGTGGCACCTAAATCAGTCAGACTGATTTCCTTACAGGCATGGGTCAACCCAAATCAGGTAAATGATCTGAATCATAAATGGTTCACCATATTGACCAGGTGAGTGAGATCGATGGGAGGGATATGCCATTAACTCGTTAAAGATGCATCAATACGAGTAGCTCCCAATTAAAAACCATTCGATCGTTGATCCTAGAGCAACTTGCCAACTAACCTTGACATCATATGGTTAACCAATTTTGATTTGACCATCTAAGAGATTCATGCTCAACCACGGAGCCTAATCTACTTCCATTTGGTTTAATCAAAGAGAAGGACATGATCAACTACAACTATTGTTTGATTTAGAGCATTCTTAACCTAATCTAATTAATTTAGATTTGATCAAATACTCTTTTAGTCCAGTTGATTTAAACCTTAGGGTCTAACCCTTTATGGACCTAATTTAGCTAACCCAAAAGATTAAATATATTTCATGTTTACATGTCATATATTTTAATCAAGCATCACTTGCATTATGTTACTACTCATAATTCCTATATTTAGATCATATCTAAAAAGATTATGAATTAATATTTGACATTCAAATAAAACTCTCATAAATATTTGTATGTTTCATAACATAGACTACAAGCCATCATATCTCATATCTATGTTTTTATACTAAACATGCAAATATCATGCTTTTATACAACATCAATATGTATCAAATATAAAACCTCTTTTGAGAGTGTGTGTAATCTGTGTTTTGATGCCAAAGATCAATTTAAATTATCTTTTGACTAAGCATCAACCGCACGGCATATGTCACAGAATACCTCGTTGAATGGGTAATTTATATTTTCAATCCATCTATGACCGAATAGCCAGGTGATCGTTTTAGCCATAATTACACAATTAATAAGAACATTAATTTACATGCAATAAATTAGATCAAGACGAAACCATCACTCTGATACCATTTGTAGGGAGAAATAATCCCCGAGGCATGCATATTTTAATTTTGATAACAATTATCAATGCGAAAATTAAAGATTACATATTAATCTATCTAACATGCATCAAGATCATATCTTTGCCTTATATTATAGATCGTTTGATCTAAATAATGCATATAAATTAAATAATTAAGATCATATCTTAATCTTCAAGATGAGAAGTCATACTACTTATCTTGAAGCCTGCCTTAAGATCTAGGGATCAAATCACTCACCTTAAGAACAGTAGGTAAATCCTTTGTGCTCTGCAGCCGTTCAATCGTCCGGCCTCTAGTATCGTCCACGCGAAGCCCCGAATGATTGGATTCCCAGGAGTGCTAGCTTGCGAAAAAATAATTTGCTGATCTTGAATCCTCCCACTTGAATCTTCTTCCAAGATCCACCAAACCTTTTCTAACACCAGAATCACCAGGATTTTCTATTCTAACTTTTTAGAATTCAATCAATAACATCTCGTTGTTGTAATCTGGTGAGGGATGTCCTCCAATTTATAGGCTCAATTCTAACTCTTAGAATTCTACCGTTAGGTTAAAACCAAAGAGGCGCAGCCTTTTGTTTAATTCGACGTTCGGTGAAAACCAAAGAGATGCACCTTTTGTTTAATTCTGAAGTTCGGTGAAAATCAAAGAGATATGAATTCTAATCACTTAGAATTCCATTGTCTTATTAATTCAAAGAGGCACATTAATTCCACTTTAATTCTAACACTTAGAATTCCGACGGAAATGGTTTGGAGAAGATTAAATTAATATATTAAATTCTACATGAGAATTTAATCAAGTTATCTCATCATGTGAGATCCTTTTTGCAAGGGTTTGGGTTTGGGTTTTGGTTTAAGCTGATTTAAATTTATTGGACTGAACCTACATAGATCATGGTCCTAGCCCAAATCAAATTTGGCTAGTCCTGAATCTATTTAAATCCAAATCAAGTCTAATTTCAAATCAATATTTGAAATTGACTAGTCCTTCTAATAGACTTAAACCAAATTGAATCTTATTCACTTGTACTTAACCCAATTGAGATAATTCAATCAATCAAATTGATTAATTAAATCATATACGATTCTCAATCGTTGATCAGCAAATAGATCATCCTAGGAAACTTCTATGCGTGTGACTCTCTAGGTTCGAACCTAAGCCGGTAGCATAGAAATAACTTTCTATACTAATCGATGTGCCCATCTAGCAATGGAACCCGACGTCCGGATAGGTCGAAGAGTTGCCGAGCAAACTCCAAGAACCCTAAGAAACAGTTACCGTATAATTCATCTCTTGACCACAAATGCTAAGGATGGCTTAAGAGCCTGTCAACTCTAAACAGCAAATCCATAAAGTGATTTCAATTTTAGTGATCATGTGACTTTCACATGAAGTGCCTTGGCCAAGGTCTTGCTAAATTGAAACACAAGCATTTTTCCTTTTAACGGGATAGGTCAAATTCCATCTTGATCCACAACTGACTACCACAAGTACTTGACTACACCCAGTAACCTTTCGTAGCTGATTAGAAATCCAGGTGGTCCGGCACCTAAGTACAATGAATTGCTTGTAAGTCACTGGTTGTGATCTTTAGGTCTGAAGGATACTTATACCTATATCTTCTCGGATCAACTCTTGACAGCAGAGTATCCGAAAATGAGTCATGTTCATGAAATGTACTCCTACACTTTTACCTGTATGTCATACCAGTGTCTCTACACTCCTTGGTTAAGAGGATAACCAACAAATATGATATACAACGTCCTATAATTGATAGTACTATGGCCCTGTCATAGTATATCATTTGGTCGTGAAATCTTTTGAGGACCTTCAAAGATAAATCCTCCTTTATCGTGAAGGAAGATCCTGAGAGCTTCATTACTATTAGAAGTTTTAAGAAGATGTTCTTGTAATGAATAAACTACTAAATAACTTTTATTAATATATCAATTTATATGTAATTTACATTAGCATAATCATCAAATGATTGGTTTAGGATACAATTCCCAATAGTTTGTGGTCAAAAGATTTTTAGACTATAAAATGGTTGACCACAAAACAGTTACGGAGCAACTCCAAGAGCTCCAGATCATCCTGCATGAGATACATGCAAAGAGAATGTCTCTCAGTGAGTCATTCCAGGTAGCTTCATCATAGAGAAGCTACCGCCATTATGGAAAGACTTCAAGAACTATCTGAAGTATAAGCGGAACTTGAAGATCTAATTGTTCGCTTGAGGATCGAGGAAGATAATAAGAGCCAAGACAAGAAGACAGGAGGATAACATGTTGAGCCTAAGGCCAACCTCATAGAAGGAAAGAAGAAATACAAATTTCCTGGAGAAGGCTTTAAACAGAAAAAGGGCAATCCAAAAAATATAAGTTCAAGGAAAAGTGCTTTGTTTGTGGAAAGCAAGGACACAAATTCAAGGACTATCGTTTTAAGGAGAAAGAAAAGAAAGAGGTCAACATTACTGAAACCCTATCCCAAGAAGTATCCGAGATGATGTTGTCAGCTGTTGTGTTTGAAGCAAATATGGTTGACAAAGCTAATGAGTGGTACATCGATACTGGAGCTACCAGACATACCTGCTCTGATAAGAGTATATTCTCATCATATATTTCTATCAATGGTAGAAATCTGGTTATGAAAAATTCTGCTACATCAAAGATAGAAGGACTTGGCCGCATAATACTCAAGATGACATCCAGAAAGGAACTTCTATTGAATGATGTACTTTATGTTCCAGATATTCGAAAGAATCTGGTATCAGGCTCCCTCCTAAGAAAACATGGCTTTAGGATGATTTTTGAGTCTTAAAAATTTATACTTACTAAGGGAGGGATATTTATTGGAAGGAGTAACTTGAATAATGGATTATTCAAGGTAAATGTAATGACTGTACATAGAAACCTTGAAATGAATAAAGCTTCTTTTTCTGCTTATATGGTTGACTCTTCTTGTTTTTGGCATGATAGATTAGGACATATAAATTTTAATTCATTACAAAAATTAATGAAATTAGAATTATTACCTAATCATAAAATCGATCCATATTACAAGTGCAAAGTGTGTGTTGAAGCTAAGTTAGCAAAAATACCATTTCCTTCAATAGAAAGAAATACTAACATCTTGACTTAATTCACAGTGATCTATGTGACTTAAAGTTAATTCAAACTCGAGAAGATAAAAGTATTTTATAACATTTATTGATGATTCAATAAGATACTGCTATGTGTATCTACTAAAGTCTAAAGATGAGGCTTTAGAAATGTTTAAATGTTATAAGAATGAAGTTGAAAATCAACTTGGTAAAAAGATTAAGGCTATAAGGAGTGATAGAGGTGAAGAATACGATGCACCTTTTGATGAATTCTATCAAGAGCATGGCATTATTCATCAAACTATGGCTCCTTATTTGTCTCAATCTAATGAAATTACGGAACACACTACAAGAAAATAATGAAATAGCGACGCAAAGATGCATCGCTAAAATTGCGACTACATTGCGACGCCTTCGCGTCAAAAAAACATTGCGACGCAAATAGCGACGCATTAGCGACTCAATAAACCATAAAATTAATTTTTTTTAAATTTAGCGACGCAAAAATGCGTCGCAATATTTATAAAATATGTTTTTTTAAAATATTATTAAAGGAATAAAATATTGCGATGCAGCTAAGTGCGTCGCAATGTTTTTAAAAAAATTAATTATGTTAAATAGCGACGCATTAGCGACGCAATAAACATAAAATGAGAAAAAATATATTTAATATAGCAACGCAAAAATTGCATCGCAAATATTAATAACAAAATTTTTTTTATAAATATAATTATGAAATAAAAATATTGCGACGCAACTCAGTGCGTCGCAATATATTTGAAAAACATAATAATTTTAAATAGCGATGCATTAGCGACGCAATAGATCAAAAAATTATAAAAATTAATTTTAATTTAGCACGCACTAATTGCATTGCAATTATTTTAAATGAAATTAATTTTTATAAATATTAATATAAAAAAATATTACGATGCAAAACAGTACGTCGCAATGTTTTTAAAAAACTTAATTATTTTAAATAGCGATGCAATAAACCAAAAAAATATAAAAATTATTTTTAAATTTAGCGATGCAATAATTGCATCGCAATTAATTTAAATAAAATTTATTTAAAAAAATAGTATTATGAAATAAAAATATTGCGACGCAATCCAGTGCATCGCAATGTTTTGTTAAAATAAATATGTTAATTAGCGACGTAATAGCGATGCAATAAAACAGTAAAGTAATAAAAAAATATTTATTTAATGATGCAAATTAATGCATCGTAATATTTTAAAAGAAATTCATAATGCCAAATTAGCGAGGCATTAGCGATGCAATAAATTAGAAATATAATTAAAAATTAATAATGCCGAGATCGGTCATCGTCGATCGTGATCGATCATGGCTTCGATCGATCGCAACCGTCGGGTCGTCACCGATCGGATCGATCACGATGGTCCGAGATCGGTCGTCGCCGACCGGGATCGATCATGGCTTGGATCGATGGCAACCGTTGGATCATCGCCGATCGAGATCGATCATGGCTTCGATCGATCGCAACCGTCGGATCATCACCGATCCGATCGATCGCGACAGTCCGAGATCGGTAGTCGCCGATCGGATCGATCATGGCTTCGATCGATCGCAACCCTCGATTGCCACCGATCCGATCGATCACGATGGTCCGAGATCGGTCATCGCCGATCAGGATCGATCATGGCTTGGATCGATCGCAACCGTTAGATCATCGCCGACTGGGATCGATCATGGCTTCGATCGATCGCAACCGTCGGATCGTCGCCGATCCAATCGATCGCCACGGTCCGAGATAGGTCATCGCCGATTGGGATCGATCATGGCTTGGATCGATCGCAACTGTCGGATCGTCGCCGAACGGGATCGATCATGTCTTAGATCGATCGCAACCGTCGGATCATCGCCGACGGGATCGATCATGGCTTCGATCGATCGCAACCGTCAGATTGTCGCCGATCCGATCGATCGCCACGGTTCGAGAGAGGTCGTCACCGACCGAGATCGATCATGGCTTGGATCGATCGCAACCGTCGGATCGTCACCGATCGGGATCGATCATGGCTTGGATCGTTCGCAACCGGGATCATCGCAGACCGGGATCAATCATGGCTTCGATCGATCGCAACCATCGGATCGTCACCGATCCGATCGATCGCCATGGTCCGAGATAGGTCGTCGCCAACCGGGATCGATCATGGCTTGGATCGATCGCAACCATCGGATCGTCGCCGACCGGGATCGATCATGGCTTGGATCGATCGCAACCATCGGATCATCGCCGACTGGGATCGGTCATGGCTTCGATCGATCGCAACCGTCGGATCATCACCGACCGGGATCGATCATGGCTTGGATCGATTGTAACCGTCGGATCATCGCCGATCCGATCGATTGCCACGGTCCGAGATAGGTCGTCGCCGACCGGGATCAATCATGGCTTGGATCGATCGCAACCATCGGATCGTCGCCGACCAGGATCGATCATGGCTTGGATTGATTGCAACCGTCGGATCATCGCCGACGGGATCGGTCATGGCTTCGATCGATCGCAACCGTCGGATCATCGCCGACCGGGATCGATCATGGCTTCGATCGATCATAACGTCAGATCGTTGTCGATCCGATCGATCGCCACGGTCTGAGATAGGTCGTTGCCGACCGAGATCGATCATGGCTTGGATCGATCGCAACCGTCGGATCATCGCCGACCAGGATCGATCATGGCTTGGATCGATCGCAACCGTCAGATCATCGCCGACCGGGATCGATCATGGCTTCGATCGATCGCAACCATCGGATCGTCGTCGATCCAATCGATCACGATGGTCCGAGATAGGTCGACGCCGACCGGGATCGATCATGGCTTGGATCGATTGCAACCGTCGGATCATCGCTGACCGGGATCGATCATGGCTTGGATCGATCGCAACCATCGGATACTCGTCGACCGGGATTGATCATGGCTTGGATCGATCGCAACCGTCGGATCATCGCCGATCCGATCGATCGCGACGGTCCAAGATAGGTCGACGCCAACCGGGATGATCATGGCTTGGATCGATCGCAACCGTCGGATCATCGCCGATTGGGATCGATCATGGCTTGGATCGATCACAACCATCGGATCGTCGCTGATCCGATCGATCGCGACGGTCCGAGATAGGTCGTCGTCGATTGGGATCGATCATGGCTTGAATCGATCGCAACCGTCGGATCATCGCCGACCAGGATCGATCAAGGCTTGGATCGATCGTAACCGTCGGATCATCGCCGACCGAGATCGATCATTGCGATCGATCGTAACCGTCGGATCGTCGCCGATCCGATCAATCGCGATGGTCCGAGATAGGTCGACGCCGACCGGGATCGATCATGTCTTGGATCGATCGCAACCGTCGGATCGTCATCGATCGGGATCGATCATGGCTTGGATCGATCGCAACCATCGGATACTCGCCGACCGAGATTGATCATGGCTTGAATCGATCGCAACCATCGGATCGTCGCCGATCCGATCGATCGCCACGGTCCGAGATAGGTCGTCGCCGACTGGGATCGATCATGTCTTGGATCGATCGCAACCGTCGGATCATCGCCGACCGGGATCGATCATGGCTTGGATCGATCGCAACCATCGGATTGTCGCCGATCCGATCGATCGCAATGGTCCGAGATAGGTCGACGCCGACCGGGATCGATCACGGCTTGGATCGATCACAACCATCGGATCGTCGCCGACCGGGATCAATCATGGCTTGGATCAATCGCAACCATCGCATACTCACCGACCGGGATCGATCATGGCTTGGATCGATCGCAACCGTCGGATCGTCGCCGATCCGATCGATCGCCACGGTCCGAGATAGGTCATCGCTGACCGGGATCGATCATCGCTTGGATCGATCACAACCGTCGGATCATCGCCGACTGGGATCGATCATGGCTTCGATCGATCGCAACCATCGGATCATCGTCGATCCAATCGATCATGACGGTCCGAGATAGGTCGACGCCGATCGGGATCGATCATGGCTTGGATCGATTGCAACCGTCGGATCATCGCTGACCGGGATCGATCATGGCTTGGATCGATCGCAACCGTCGGATACTCGTCGACCGGGATTGATCATGGCTTGGATCGATCGCAACCGTCGGATCATCGCCGATCCGATCGATCGCGATGGTCCAAGATAGGTCGACGCCGACCGGGATTGATCATGGCTTGGATCGATCGCAACCGTCGGATCATCGCCGATTGGGATCGATCATGGCTTGGATCGATCACAACCGTCGGATCGTCGCTGATCCGATCGATCGCGACGGTCCGAGATAGGTCGTCATCGACCGGGATCGATCATGGCTTGAATCGATCGCAACCGTCGGATCATTGCTGACCAGGATCGATCAAGGCTTGGATCGATCGTAACCGTCGGATCATCGCCGACGAGATCGATCATTGCTTCAATCGATCGTAACCGTCGGATCGTCACCGATCCGATCAATCGCGATGGTCCGAGATAGGTCGACACCGACCGGGATCGATCATGTCTTGGATCGATTGCAACCGTCGGATCGTCGCCGATCGGGATCGATCATGGCTTGGATCGATCGCAACCATCGGATACTCGCCGACCGAGATTGATCATGGCTTGAATCGATCACAACCATCGGATCGTTGCCGATCCGATCGATCGCCACGGTCCGAGATAGGTCGTCGCCGACTGGGATCGATCATGGCTTGGATCGATCGCAACCGTCGGATCATCGCCGACGGGGATCGATCATGGCTTGGATCGATCGCAACCATCGGATTGTCGCCGATCCGATCGATCGCGATGGTCCGAGATAGGTCGACGCCGACGAGATCGATCATGGCTTGGATCGATCACAACCGTCGGATCGTCGCCGACCGGGATCGATCATGGCTTGGATCAATCGCAACCATCGCATACTCGCCGACCGGGATCGATCATGGCTTGGATCGATCGCAACCGTCGGATCGTCGCCGATCCGATCGATCGCCATGGTCCGAGATAGGTCATCGCTGACCGGGATCGATCATCGCTTGGATCGATCGCAACCGTCGGATCATCGCCGACCGGGATCGATCATGGCTTGGATCGATCGCAACCGTCGGATCATCGCCGACTGGGATCGATCATGGCTTGGATCGATCGCAACCGTCGGATCGTCGCCGATCCGATCGATCGCGACGGTCCAAGATAGGTCGACGCCGACCGGGATCGATCATGGCTTGGATCGATCACAACCGTCGGATCGTCGCCGATCCGATCGATCGCCACGGTCCGAGATAGGTCGTCGCCGATCGGGATCGATCATGGCTTGGATCGATCGCAACCGTCGAATCATCGCCGAGCCGATCGATCGCCACGGTCTGAGATAGGTCGTCGCCGACCGGGATCAATCATGGCTTGGATCGATCGCAACCATCGGATCATCGCCGACCGGATCGATCATGGCTTCGATCGATTGCAACCGTCGGATCATCGCCGATCCGATCGATCGCGATGGTCCAAGATAGGTCGACGCCGATCGGGATCGATTATGGCTTGGATCGATCGCAACCATCGGATCGTCACCGACCGGGATCAATCATGGCTTGGATCGATCGCAACCATCGCATACTCGCCTACCGGGATCGATCATGGCTCGGATCGATCGCAACCGTCGGATCGTCGCCGATCCAATCGATTGCCATGGTCCAAGATAGGTCGTCGCCGACCGGGATCGATCATGGCTTGGATCGATCGCAACCGTCGGATCATCGCCGACCGGGATCGATCATGGCTTGGATCGATCGCAACCATCGGATCATCGCCGACCGGGATCGATCATGGCTTCGATCGATTGCAACCATCGGATCGTCGCCGATCTGATCGATCGCGATAGTCCGAGATAGGTCGATGCCGACCGAGATCGATCAGGGCTTGGATCGATCGCAACCGTCACATACTCATCGACCGGGATCGATCATGGCTTGGATCGATCGCAACCGTCGGATCGTCACCGATCTGATCGATCACCACGGTCCGAGATAGGTCGTTGCTGACCGGGATCGATCATGGCTTGGATTGATTGCAACCGTCGAATCATCACCGACCGGGATCGATCATGGCTTGGATCGATCGCAACCGTCGGATCATCGCCGACCGGGATCGATCATGGCTTGGATCGATCGCAACCGTCGGATCGTCGCCGATCCGATCGATCACGACGGTCCGAGATAGGTCGACGCTGATCGGGATCGATCATGGCTTGGATCGATCGCAACCATCGGATCGTCGCCGATCTGATCGATCGCCACGGTCTGAGATAGGTCATCGCCGACCGGGATCGATCATGGCTTGGATCGATCGCAATCGTCGGATCGTTGCCGACCAGGATCGATCATGGCTTGGATTGATCGCAACCATTGGATCATCGCCGACCGGGATCGATCATGGCTTCGATCGATCGCAACCGTCGGATCGTCGCCGATCCGATCGATCGCCACGGTCCAAGAGAGGTCGTCGCCGATCGGGATCGATCATGGCTTGGATCGATCGCAACCGTCGGATCGTTTATAATTATTAAAAAAAAGTAATGAAAAAGTTTAAAAAAAATTAAACAAATATGCGATGCTGTAGCGACACATTTTGAAGAAAAAAATAAACAAATATTGCGATGCAATGTATGCGTCGCAATTATTTTTAGTAAATATAATTTTTATCAGTAATAATAAATAAAAGAAATATAATATTACGACGCATTAGTTGCATCGCAATGTTTTTTCTATAAATATATGTAATGAAAAAGTATAAAAAAATATTGCGACGTAATTTTTGCATTGCAATTATTATCATAAATTATAAATTTATCATTTATAAATATTAAAAAATTATTGCGATGCCGTAGCGATGCATTTTCGAAGAAAAAAATAACAAATATTGTGACGCAATGTATGCGTCGCAATTATTTTTAGTAAATATAATTTTTATCAGTAATAATAAATAAAAGAAATATAATATTGTGGTCGTCTTCTCCGGCCACGGCCGCTGTCGTGGCCGGCAGTGGCCTGGCCACGGTGGCCAGGCCACAGTAAAAAAAAAGAAAAAATTCTTGTAACAGGGGGGGTGGGGAAAACCCCCCCCATTTTGCCTTCTCCGGCCACGGCCGCTGCCGTGGCCGGCAGTGGCCTGGCCACGGCCGCTGCCGTGGCCGGCAGTGGCCTGGCCACGGTGGCCAGGCCACAGTCAAATTTTTTTTTTTTTGTAACAGGGGGGGTGGCCCACACCCCCATTTTGTCTTCTCCGGCCACGGCCGCTGCCATGGCCGGCAGTGGCCAAGCCACGGTGGCCAGGCCACAGTCAAAAAAAAAAAATATTGTAACGGGGGGGTGGGGAAACCCCCCCCCCATTTTCTCTTCTCCGACCACGACGCCATTTTCTCTTCTCCGGCCACGGCCGTGGCCGCGGCCAGAGAAGCCGGCCACGGCCGCTGCCGGAGAAGCCAGCCACGGCCGCTACCGGAGAAACCGGCCACGGCCGCTGCTGTGGTCGGCAGTGGCCTGGCCACGGTGGCCAGGCCACAGTAAAAAAAAAAATTTGTTGGCTGTTACAAGCGGGGTGGGGAAACCCCCCCCCCCCCCCCCATTTTCTCTTCTCCGGCCACGGCCGCTGCCGTGGCCGGCAGTGGCCTGGCCATGGTGGCCAGGCCACAGTAAAAAAAAAAGGCTGTTACAGGCCCCCCCTCCCTTGACCTTCTTCGGCCTCGGCCGCTACCGTGGCCGGCCGTGGCCTAGCCACGGTGGCCAGGCCACAAAAAAAAAAAAAAGTCTTTTACAGGGGGTGGGGAAAACCCCCCCTTTATCTTCTCCGGCCATGGCTGTAGCCGCGGCCGGAGAAGCCGGCCACGGCACTGTTGGTCAGGACAAAAAAAAAACATGTCTATTACGAGGGTGGGGAAAACCCCCCCTCCCCTTTTATCTTCCATGGCCACGGCGTATGTGTGGATGAAGGAGAACCTAATGATGGTAGAATATCAATTTTTAAAGGTATCGGCCATTCATTTGGTGGGCAGAAGTCAAGAAATCTTAGCGATATGGAGTATAATGCAGCACATTATTACATCCTAATGAACTGTAAAGAAGTCGATCCATATATTGAGTAAGTGTATACTTCAATGCTTAATTGGAAATTTTAATTTAAATTATAATATACCACAATATTTAATTGCTAACATCAGTTTTCATCCTTTTCATCCCATTAGGATGTTTTGTGATAGACAACGACAGATGAATCCCGACATCAGTCAAGTTGCAATTGGGCAGAAATTAGAAACGAAGTTTGCTTACTGGTTTTATGAATTTGTGAGTAGTATCACTCAATCAATTTCAATAATAGCTTTTATTTTTTGAATTGGATGTGAATAGCTTATTAATTTATAGGTAAACCGTCCATGGTCCACAACCGATAATATTTTCATTAAATGTCTATCGCAATGGCCATTGAAGACTGTAACAACCTCTACTGGCTATTTTGTAAATGGGTACAAATTTCAGATTGAACGATTAGCAGCTTCAAGAGGCACGCAGAACTGGAGCGTGTGTGTTAAAGGAGAAAGTGTTGGAGCAAATATGCAGGATTATTATGGAAAGTTAGTAGAGGTGGTTGAAGTTGAATATCCCGGTTGTCCTATGAAACGAACCGTATTGTTTCATTGTGATTGGTTCGATCCGATAGTTCCTGTGGGCAAAAGGGTTCATAACGACTACAATTTGGTTGAAGTGAACCATCGACGAAGATTGCAGAAATATGACCCATTCATCCTTGCATCCCAAGCTCATCAAGTCTTTTACTGCGGATATCCAAGTTTGCGCAACGACAAGCGAGATTGGTGGGCCGTTTCTAAAATCGTCTCACGTTCAACAATCGTATTAGAGGAGAGTTCATCAAGTCAATCAGCCGAGTGCCCTGCATTTCAAGAGGATGAGATGGAAATGCATGCAATTGAGGACGGCACAAGGGCTCCTGAAACATCACTTAGAGATCCAAATGGTGATGCCTAAGAAATTGCGGATGCAAATGTTCGGTTTCCTTCCGATGATAATGAAACTGAATCGCAGTCCGATACGACATCGGATGTTGAGCCAATATTTCACGAAATAAATGACACTGATTAAACATAGAGGTTTTTTAAAATTTAACTTTTTTTTATAAGTGTTAAATTTTTACATAGTCAATCATTAATCATAATTTAATTGTATGAATCTTTAGTATTTTCAGTATGACGGGTAGAGATAGATCTACCGATGACAGACAGAGTGAGCAGGGACGTAGCCCTGCTGCATCAGATCACATGAGCGTTGGAGATGGAGAGTTCGGATCTCCAGCAGTCGCACAGCCTTCGATCTCTCTAGCAGTATTACCATCCAGCCGATCGGCACATACCTCCGAGAGTTGTTCCACCATCGGCCGCACCGTACTTCGACTTGATGCTCAGGGGCTGTAATTATATACTAATTAAAAATATACGTTTATGTTTTTAAGTCAATTACTTATAAACATGTATTTTTTTAATAGATTTATTGAGCAGCATCATGTATCCAGCCACATCAGTGCCGTATTTCAGAGGCGTGCAGATCCCAGTGGCTACGATTGGCGCCACGTATCTCCAGCCACAAGGGAGTTTTATTTTTCTGAGTTTCAGGTAAACTTATTAAATACAATTTATCACTGATATAAAATTTCTTAATCTTAATAAATTCAGAAACTAACTGTTTATTTTAATGCAGAAAAAGTTTACGTGGGATCCTGCCAGCCATGATGCCAATAGGGAAGCATGGGAGGCTCTGACGGGACGCCGATACTCCGACATGCTTCATCGTTGGAGGTCATCGGGTCAGCGTCCTGCGCATGTTCCAGAGGGTATTTGGTAGAGTGGCAACAGGCCTGGCAGTCCGATGGCTGGCGCAGGAGGTTCGCATCAGCCAGCACGAACCGTCGATCTGAGAAGGGCGGTACTGGCACGGGTCTCTCCCGCCATACTTCGGGCTCCATTTCGATTCAGGAGCACAGACGACGTATGGTAAGAAAACATAAATATTTTAATTACTATTTTAGTTATTTACAAATATTTGTATTAATATCAATTTTTTTATTGTTATAGTCTGAGCAGGAGGGCGGAGATCCTGGTGAGTTTCGTCTATTCAGGGCGACACACACCAGGAGGGACGGTTCCTGGGTCGACACGCGATCACGGGAGGTTGCAGTAAGAAATTAGATTTATGTAGTATCTGTTTAATTTCTAAAATTTTATTTTGAGAAATTTATTAACTCATTTATTGTTGATTTCATAATTTAAAGACACGAGTCGAGGAGCTTCGCTTCCAGGCATCGCAGGTCGACTCTACTGATGGGAAGACGTCCATCGAACTCTCAGCAGAGGAGAGTCGGTGTGTATTTTTGGAGGCTGTTGGTGCCCAGCCGCGAGACCGCAGGGTCTATGGTTTGGGCACTAGAGCTTCTACATATTTTTCCCATCAAGCCTCCAGCTCGCGAGTTTCTGGTCATATTCCTCCCGAGCTTCCTATTACGGCGAAACTAAGTCGCCATAATAAGGTTTTAATATTTTTAAAATTTAAATAAAAACCTATTACGGTGACTTATTTTCACCGTAATAGGTTGATATTACGGCGAAACTAAGTCGCTGTAATAAGATTTTAATTAAATTAAATTTTTAAAAAAATATATAACGATGATATGGTTTACCGTAATAGTTATCTTTATGACGAAAATAAGTCGTCGTAATAGGTTATTACGACAATATATTATTACGACGATTTTGTAATGTATTATGATGAATTTTTTATCATCGTAATAACTTATTACGATGACTTTTGTACCTGTTGTGATGAATTAATTCATCATAATAAGCCATTTTTTTGTAGTGTGATGAGCCCTGTGAGTTGGTGTTGGATGGTGGTTTCATGGTGCCCGAGATCAATTCCTTCGGCCATACTTTCAGGTCCATCTCGCATACGTACTTAATTTTATCCCTTTTTTAGGGTTTTTTTTTTTTGCATGGCCCATTGCTTGACTGCGATTCTTCGTCTTTATTAGATCGTCTTCATGCATGGGCCTACCCAAAAGGGCCAAATTATTGCCTCCATAGGTTTAGGACTTGAACTCCTTCAGAACATGATGACGCCTGATCACCGGTCTTGAATGTCGGGAAAAGAGAACTGCTTGATCAATGGACCCTCGTCGAGCTGGATGGCCTGTAAAAAGTCCCAATATCGGAGGAGTGCTCTGATGAGGACCCTTCGATGCTCAAGTCAGCAACCAAGGTCACAGCTAAGGAAGAGCTCAAGCGAGCTCTTTAGGGGCGAGAGGAGTCCACAAAGGGGGGATTGCTCTCTGGGTGATAGATTGACGAGCGTGTGAGTTTTTGCATACCTGGTCCTTGAGTGGACTTACCCTTTTATAGGTGGTTGACACCTGCATGACCACGTGGAGTTCTGTGAGGAAGGAATGTCCGCGGGGTTCGTGGGGGTTACATGAATATGGACCGGTTGGTAGGTCCTATCCCATCGGAGAGGGAAAAACGGCGGTTGGTGAGCCAAATCCCATCAATTAGCGAGGCTAGCTGGTAGTTAGGTCTGGTTTCATCGATGGCATGGCATTGAGCTGTGGAATTACATGTGGAGATTCTATTAAATTCATTAGCATCTAAAGAGCAATATAAGACATTCATGGCCTTAGCATTGAGCTGTGCCATTTTCCTATCATTATCATTCCAATCCCTTTCGGGCTTAGGAACAATAGTGCCATCAACAACGTGTGTGGGTGTACTAGGTCCATTAGTTATAACACCCCACAATTCATAATCAGAAGCTTGAATGAATATCCTCATTCTTGCTTTCCAATAAGAATAGTTGGAACCATTAAATAAGGGAGGTCTATTTGTAGAATGACCTTCGGCAAATGATTCAACTTGAGCTGCCATTTCGATCTTTAGCTCTTGATCGTATGATCAAAATCTAATGAGCACTTGCTCTGATACCAATTGTTGGCCCAGATGACAACCCAAGAGGGGGGGGGGGGTGAATTGGGTTCTTTAAGAATTTAGCATCTTGAAAAATTGTTTGCTTAAGATGAATGAAAATAAATGCAATGTAAATATAAAGTACAATGAATAAAATAGAGATAGAGATAGAGACAATGGAAGCACGACAAACACAAAGATTTTATAGTGGTTCGATGTATCCAACACCTACGTCAACTCCCAAGATCCTACTTGGGTCCACACTATAATCTCCTCGATTACAGCCGAGTTGTTTTACAAGTTCACAACTCAAACTTGTTGTTTTACCCTGGATCACAACAAACCCAGTCGGTTTTACGGGCTCACCAGCACACAACCCTAAACTCAAGGTAAACTAGCTTGACCCGAGGTTAACAACCTCCACTAGTTCAATCCCCTTTGATTGAACTAGGCACAAACAAGTATAAGAATGTTTTACAAAGTTTCACAGCTCCTCAATGAGCAATATTCAAAGAAAGTAAATAGGTTTAGAAAAGCCTGGTTTGAAGTTGTTTGGCTTTGAGCTTTTCTTCTTTTCTTCTTTTCCTCTTCTCCTTGCTGGGTTGAATCAAGCCTCAGCTCCGATTCCTCACAGTAGATGCAGTTGAGAAGATTAAAAGTTGGTCTTTTTCTTCTAGTTGAGAATCCTCCGATTTTTCACTATTTGAATGGCTTGGATTCTTCGTTGAGCTTTGTGGAGTGGAAGGATTTGAATTTAAAAGCTTCTCTCTTGGATATAAGGCTCAAGACTTTTCGGATTTTGATTTTTGATTTTTGTTTATACGTTTCTTTTTCTTTCTCTCTTTTCAAACGGTTATTTTTCCCCTTTTTATAGATTTTCCTTTGATTCATTTTTGGATGGAAATCTAGCCGTTGGAGTGTACCTGAAAGAATTTTCCATTCATAAAAAATAGTCGTTAGATGTCAAAAATCAAAAATATTACCGTTAGAGCTGATCTGGCATTTTTAATTTTTTGTCCAGGTGGGTTGGAGTCGGCTCCAGCTTTTCAGGTGTCGGCTCCAGATCGTTTTTCCATAAATAGTAAAATCTGAGTTCGTCGTGGAGTCGGCTCCGCAAAAGTAAGTGTCGGCTCGCCGTCGTCAGGTGTCGACTCCCGAATACTGTAGGTGTCGGCTCCAGGATGCTCAAAAAATCAACGTTCTGTCCCCGCATCGGAGTCGGCTCCAGACACTGTAAGTGTCGACTCCGAAACCTTAGGTGTCGGCTCCGAAACTCTAGGTGTCGGCTCCATATTGTTTCAAAAATCAGATTAAAATTGAGTTGGCCATGGGGTCGGCTCCAGACTTTCTAGGTGTCGACTCCAAGCTTTGAAACTTTGAAATCTCTGATTTATATTTGATTCAAAATTCATTTCTTAATTCCTTTAAATTGATCAAATAAATTTAAGTCCTGAAACACTTATAAAATCTATTAGTAATCAAATAAATATACTCAATTCCTTTATTAATCATCAAAATTAATAAATGGATCAACACGTGCGATGTGAGGTGCAGGTGAAGAGGATGAGAGAGGAGTACAACAAGTTGGACAGAGTGGAGATGAGCATCTGGGAATGCATTCAACTACTCAATGAGTTTATTGATGATAGCGATCCCGATCTCGATGAGCCCCAGATCGAGCACTTGCTGCAGACTGCCGAAGCCCTCAGGAGGGACTATCCTAATGAGGATTGGCTGCACTTAACTGGCTTAATTCATGGTATGATATCACAAAATATAACCAAACTTTTTAATGAAATTTAAAAAGCCAATTAAATTTATGGTATGATGCTAGTTTCACTATATATCGATACAATTCAGTATGGTAAATTACATAACGTGTATTGTATCAACTCAGTGGTAAAGCTCTAATCCATAGCACAGTTTGGTATTTGGTATGGTACCCAGAGCCATTTAATATGACCGATATAGAGTTGATATGGGTTGGTTTAGTTGTTGTACTGAACCAAATGACCGTATCAGAATGATTCCAGTATGGTTTGGTTCGATTCATTATGAACCATTATCGGTTAGGTGCAGTCTGGCTATTTTGGCTTGTTGTATTGTTGCTTACCTTAACCATTGAAACTCTTTTTCATGCAGCAGCTCTTGATGGCCCTGTCAGCTTTTAAAATCTAAATGTCATCAATAGTTTAACAAGTTCCATCCACTCGCAACAGTGTTATTGTTGGCCCAGATGACACTAGGTGTCGGCTCCGAAACTCTAGGTGTCGGCTCCAGGTTGTATCAAAAATCAGATTAAAATTGAATTGGCCATGGGGTCGGCTCCAGACTTTCTAGGTGTCGACTCTAAGCTTTGAAACTTTAAAATCTCTGATTTGTATTTGATTCAAAAATCATTTCTTAATTCCTTTAAATTGATCAAATAATTTAAGTCCTGAAACACTTATGAAATCCATTAGTAATCAAATGAATATACTCAATTCCTTTATTAATCATAAAAATCAATGAGTGGATCAACAATCTCTCCCTTTTTGATGATTATAAAAACATTGAGTATATGCATAGAATTCTTAAATTAAAGAGAATATCAAGGAAGCGATCTTTACGAGTAAGCTCCCCTGAATAAGGTAGCTTCTCTTATGAAGTTCAAATTCAAATTATCTTCCTCTTTGATACTTAAGATTTCTTTGTGCATAGACAATTCAATTCAAATATCAATCCATATCAATAACTCAACATCATATCAATTAACATATCAATTAACATTCTCAACTATAATTCTTTCCATATAATTTCTCCTCTTAATGCATATACAATTCTAATTCTCTCCCCCTTTTTTGTAATCAACAAAAAGGTAAAGAATATTTTACTGCATCAAAGGATAATTGCATCAAAAAGATAATCAAAAGGCAAATAGAACATAAAAACTTTTCATTCATTAATATAAGCTTCACTACATCAACATATTGTCAAGTATTACATAATTCTCTCCCTCTTTTACATTTCATTATATTAACTTCATTACATCAAAATGTAAACAACATTTCAACAAGATTGAACATAAACAACATCAAAAGTTCTTTCTAACTATTCTTGTTAAATGGTCTACTATATTTTTCTTTCCATCACATTGAAGTCTAACTAATCTTTTAGTCTCTCATCCACAAATGTGCAAGCTGTTGTGATTTTGTCTTGAAGTTCGGCATTGCACTTTGAATAAGTTTCACCATCTCCACAAATCTCTTTAAGCTCTTCAAAGATGTTCTTCAAATCACCATTTAAAGATTCTGCGGAGGTGTTGAGAGTTGATTCAATCTTTGCAATCCGATCATCAAGGGAGTAAAGTGATTCTTTTATATTCATAAATTTACTGTCAAACTCATCCTTCTGAGCTGCAAACAAACTTTTTAATTGCTCCATTTGAAGGTCTGAGAATCCAGTCGAAGAAGTGGATGGTTGATCATAAACTTGTGCAGGTGCAGGAGCAGGAACAGGAGCAGAAATGGGACTCCTAGGCTGTGGAGAAGGAGCCCTAAATGATGGTCCAGCCTCGCAAGGCTCAGAAACTCTCGGCATAGGGGCTCTTTCATCTAGATGTCCTTTCCTATCCCATTGACCATTCACCTTGACAAAACCCATCCGATGCAATGTAGCTAAGCTATAGTAATCTGTGTGCCTTAGGTTCTTGGAAAGTTCATTGTCTTGAATTTAACCCCTTGGCTCTTGAATACCATAGTTAGTACCATTCCATACGGTAGGGATGATCTCCTTTTCCCTCCAGCTTCTGCCATATAAAAATCATCATTGCTGCCAGATTGATCGGCTGCCCAGTTAGAACACTGTCCATAACCACAATGTCTCGCTCCGAGACATACTCAAACCGACCAGTCTTTGGAAACAAGATCCTACTGCATATTATGTAATAATCTTAATTCTAGGGGTAGTTGATTGGCTCTAATTTCTTCAAACTCAGTTACATCCCTTCCTAACATCCTTGAAAGGGCTGCTGACCTATCACTATGCATGTCAGCGGCTAAACCAGTGATCGGGATGCTGAGAAGATTTCTGAGCTTTTGAAAGGTGAGATGAATCCTTTTCCCTTTAACATTGCTTACTAAACCTCCATCCCCTCTAGCCAAATTGAGATAAAATTCTTTTACTAGGGCTGGATAGGTAGGAACATCAAGAGAACACAGCATATCCCAGCCCATTTCCTTCAATTGTCTCCCGATTGAAAAGCCTTCGGATTCAAATAGGTCAAAATCAACTTTTCTACCCATTGTGATGACTCTATCAGCTAGGGTATCTACCTTTGTGGAAGATGTGTTGGGATTGTCGGAATCTGTGGACGAATCGCTGCTTGGAGTCGGCTCACGAACGGGACGACGTGCGGACGCTTTCCCGTAGTTACCGGCGCTCAACCACTGATTCTCTCCTTTTGGGTGCCATTTGATCTTTGGAAAGGTTCGATTTGGATGGAATTAGAGATGGGGAAGTTTTGGAGAAATTTTGGAAGAGTTTGGTTAGGATTTGAGAAGTATGAAGTGACGAGGTGTCGACTCTGCCCTAATAAATCAACAGACTCCAGGTGTCGACTCCCGCAAAGTCGGGTGTCGACTCCAAATCGCTAACACAGTCAGCGCTCGAACTGGAGTCGCTCCGAATTCACAGGTGTCGGCTCCAAGGTCAAGGACGAGAGCGACACAGTCAGGTGTCGACTCCTCATTCTGAGAGTCGACTCCGAGACAAATTCAGCAAAAAATATGAGATACAAATGACTGAAACTCGTCAAAATAAATTTTATAAAATTTTGATAAAATTATGGAGTATTAAGGATAAATCTCAAATACTAGATAATTTCCTTAAAATAGTGAAGGGAATTCAAGAAATTGATAGAAATTTAGATTTCATTCCTTAATGTTTCAAAATCAATTCCATAGGGTCACAATCCCTAATTCTCCTCTAAGATAACAAAATCTTTCTTCACTCAAAGGTTTTGTAAATATGTCAGCTAATTGTTCTCAGTATTAACATAATCAAGACAAATTTCATTATTAGCTACATGTTCTCTTATAAAATGATATCTAATTTCTATGTGTTTTGTTCTTGAATGTTGAATTGGATTTTTGTTAGATTTATTGCACTAGTGTTATCACATTAATTGGTGTTTTATCAAGTGTGATACCATAATCTTCAAGTTGTCGCTTAATCCAAAGGATTTGAGCACAGCAACTTCCAGCTGCAACATATTCAGCTTCAGCAGTTGATAATGCAACTGAATTTTGCTTTTTGCTAAACCAAGAGATTAAGTTACTCCTAAGAATTGGCATGCACCACTTGTGCTTTTTCTATCTAATTTACATCCAGCATAGTCAGAATCAGAATATGCAATTAAATTTAATGTTGAGTCTCTAGAATACCATAAACCTACATTTTTAGTTCCACTTAAATATCTTAAAATTCTTTTTAACAGCAATTAAGTGAGATTCTTTAGGTTCAGATTGAAATCTAGCACATAACATACAGCAAACATAATATCAGGTCTACTAGCAGTTAAGTAAAGAAGAGATCCAATCATACCTCTATAATGTTTTTGATCTACTTTCTTACCATCTTCATCTTTGTCCAGTTTGCATGAAGGACTCATTGGTGTTCCAAGGGTTTGATTGATCCATACCAAACTTTCTTGAGAGTTTTTTGTGTACTTTGTTTGGTTGATGAAAATTCCCTCTTTGCTTTGTTTGATTTGAAGTCCAAGGAAGAAGTTGAGTTCTCCCATCATGCTCATTTCAAACTCACCCTGCATTAACTTTGCAAATTCTTGACATAAGAAGATTGTTAGTAGCACCAAAATAATATCATCAACATATTTGTACTACTAATAAATCTTTTCTTTTCTTTTCAAAAATAGTGTTTTATCTACATTTCCTCTTAAAAATCATTTTCAATTAGAAATTTACTTAATCTATCATACCAAGCTCTAGGTGCTTGTTTCAAACCATATAAGTGCTTTGTGTAATTTAAAAACATGATTTGAAAATTCATGATCTTCAAAACCTGGTGGTTGTTCAACATAAACTTCTTCATTTATAAATCCATTTAAGAAATGCACTTTTAACATCCATTTGAAATAAGTTAATGTTCATATGACATGCAAATGCAAGTAACAGTCTAATGGCTTCTAAGTCTAGCTACAGGTGCAAAGGTTTCATCAAAATCAATACCTTCTTCTTGATTATATCCTTTTGCAACTAATCTAGCTTTGTTTCTAATTACTATGCCATTTTCATCTAATTTATTTCTAAATACCCATTTTGATCCTATACAGAATGATCCTTTAGGTCTATCACTAATGTCCATACATTATTTCTAGTGAATTGATTTAATTCTTCTTGCATGGCTAACATCCAATTATTATCTTTTTCAGCTTCTTCAATAGTTTTTGGTTCTATTTGAGATACAAATGCAAGATGATTATTGATATTTCTCATTGATGATCTAGTTCTTACTCCTTGAGATGGATCACCTATAATTAATTCCTTGGATGACCATAAGCATATCTCCAATCTCTAGGTAGATCTACATCATTACGATTATCAATACATCATCCTTAGGTGAATCATTATCTTTAGCTTCTTGTTCATGATCTGAAGATACATCATATTTAATTTTTCAAGATCTCTTTCAAATGTTTGTATCTTCCTCATCATCAATCTTTTCAGAACTTGATGCTAAAGATTCATCAAAACTACATGAATAGATTCTTCTACTATTAAGTTTTCTTGTTAAATACTCTATATGCTTTACTAGATGTTGAATATCCTAAGAATATGCCTTCATCAGATTTTGCATCAAATTTTCCTAAATTATCTTTACCATTATTATGAATGAAACATTACAACCAAATGCATGAAAATAACTTATGTTTGGTTTTATTATTCCAAAGTTCATAAGGTGTTTTCTTAAGATTGGTCTAATTAAGGCTCTATTTAGGATGTAACATGCCGTGTTTATAGCTTCTGCCCAAAAATATTTTGGGAAGTTGGCTTTCACATAGCATGGTACGGGCCATGTCTTCTAGAGTTCTATTTTTCTTTCAACTACCCATTTTGTTGCGGTGTTCTAGGTGCAGAAAAGTTATGATGGATGCCATTTTCATGCAAAAATTTTAAATAAATGATTTTTAAATTCAGTGCCATGATCACTTCTTAGAGACACTATGGTGTGTTTTTCTCATTTGTGACTTTCTTAAGAATTTCAGGAATATCGAGAAAGTCTCATCTTTGTGAGCTAAAAAACACCCAAGTGAATCTAGAGTAATCATCTACTATCACAAGACCATATTTCTTTCCTCCTAGACTTGTGGTTCTAGTAGGTCCAAAAAGGTCCATGTGAAGTAGTTCAAGTGGCCTAGAAGTGGAAACAATATTTTTAGTTTTGAAAGAATTTCTAGTTTGTTTTCCAAATTGACATGCATCACAAATTTTATTATTTTCAAAATCTAATTGGGAAGTCCTTTTACTAAATCCATTCTAATTAATTTTGAAATAAGGTGTGTGCTTGCATGACCTAATCTACGATGCCACAACCAACCAATCTCATTTATATTAGCATTATTAGCAACTAGGCAATGATTACTTAGACAAATTGTCTAAATCAATCAGGTATACATTGCCATTTCTATTTCCAATAAAAACAATGCTATTATCAATGGGATTAGAAACTGTGCATATAGAAGATTCAAATGATACTTTAAAACCTTTGTCACATAATTGACTAATGCTAATTAAATTATGTTTCAAACCATCAACATAT
>UESW01004249.1:91359-166078 GCA_900491605.1 Calamus simplicifolius
ATTTTAATTAATTTTATATAATAAAATATTAAAATATAATAAATAAATTATGATATTTAAAAGTTTAAGAATAAAAAAAATTGAATAAATGTTTAAAGATTAAAAATATATTTTAATCTTAAAAAATAATTAAATCTAGTATCTTTTACTTAGATATAAATACTTTGATTTAGGTATATTTTGAGGTATTTTAAAAATTATTAATAGATTTGATTTAGTATATGAATTTGATTTAGGAATATTTTAGGAATTTAATTTTATATGACTGAAAATCTATCCAAATATAGTAATTAATATTACTGTAATATTACCATCAAACACAGTAATCAATATTATTGATAATTCATTCAATAATAATCTATCTTATAGATAATTTATATTACTGTTTAGAATTGCTGGTAATATAGCTATCAAAATCACGTTTAAAATCTTATCATAATGAAACATGAGCTCTGAGAGTTGCTGTATCGTAATCTGCTATCAAGTCGTGGCTGCGTCCAGCCACCAAAGTTAGTAACATGTAGATGAGCCGAATATTTAATGCGGGACCTTATATATGCACGATGACGTGAGAGAGAAAATGCCAACCTCTTGGCTACAAGAATGGAACACATGCAATTAAATCCAAACACGTTCGCCAGGGTAACAAACAGCGGAGAAAACAAAAGAGAGAACTCACCTTGCGGGTCCAGAGGACTGAGCCCGGCCGCGAAAAGGGCCCCCTCCGATAACAAATCGTTGGCCGAGAACACCTGGCCATTGCGGAGGATATCCAAATCTTTCTCCTCCCGCTCTGATAAAACTGGATGCGTTTCCGCATCCTAACGAAGTTTCCCCATTTCCGAGGGAAGTCGGAACCGATGTTCCCCTCGGCGATGACGAATCAACTCTTCCATCCCTTTATGGAGGACGGCTTATCCGCAATCATGTTGAAGGACCTCCGAGGTCCGATATAAGGCCACTCTGATTTCCTCCCAGGTATTAGATGATAGCAGGCCCAGAAAAGGGGGAGAGTGGCGACGATCCGAATCTGATGGCACATCGAGATAAATCCGATGATGCTCCGCCAACTATTTAGAGCCACCATCACCAGACAGATGTTGTAGTGTGCCATAATTTCCTTCACCAAGGGATGAAGAGGAAACCGGAGGCCTGCCTTCAAACTATCTTCATAAATGAAAACCCCGTGCTCCAGATCTTGCGAGACCCTGTGCTCAGGCCCCGGCAATCGCAGGACAACATCTG
Organism: Calamus simplicifolius; assembly: GCA_900491605.1. Lineage (NCBI taxonomy): Eukaryota > Viridiplantae > Streptophyta > Magnoliopsida > Arecales > Arecaceae > Calamus > Calamus simplicifolius. The sequence continues at coordinate 92,605 of UESW01004249.1, forward strand.
GGGGTATGCCATACCTCTGGCGAATCTTTTCCACGTCCTCAGCAACGATCTCCGAAGCTACGTCGTTGGGGCTCATCGTCATCTTAGCCGGGAAAAGCACCAGGTGAAACAGCAAACGTTGCAGAGGGCGGGACTCTTCAAGAAACAGAACTAAAGGATATTGCAAACATATATAGCGCTGCTATCGCTTTACTTCCCCCCTAAGGAAGCCATCTTGAGAAGATGAGGCGCCTCGCCCGAGGCGTCTGGAACCGTCTCGACAAACGCTGTGTTAATCGGGATTTACTACATGGCATTTCCCCAACCGTCACCCCTGGAGGAGCCTTACCCACGAAGGCACGATGACCTCACTGCATTAATTAAGGCATCATTGCGTAGGCAATTAGATACGCGCACCCAAACGCATGTCACACCACCTAGGCCTATACTCCGTACGCTCGAACCTACGCTTCGAACTAGGGAGTGGAGGGCATGTGTTGGGGGGTAAAATCATCATTGCATCAATATTCGTGCGAGGAGGCTAAGACCGACCCCGTCCCCCCGCTCGCCATGATGTCTCCGGGCTCCCATAGCTTGGCTCTCCCCGAGCTTCCCGTAGCTCGTTTCTTTCCGAGCTCCCATAGCTCGGCTCTCCCGAGCTTCTCGTAGCTCATTTCTCTCCGAGCTTCCATAGCTCAGCTCTCCCGAGCTTCCCGTAGCTCGTTTCTCTCCGAGCCTCCATAGCTCGGCTCTCTCCGAGCTCCCATAGCTCGGCTCTCCCTGAGCTTCCATAGCTTGGCTCACCCGAGCCTCCCGTAGCTCGTTTCTTTCCGAGCTCCCATAGCTCGGCTCTCCCCGAGCTTCCATAGCTCGGCTTCCCCGAGCTTCCCGTAGCTCGTTTCTCTCCGAGCTTCCATAGCTCGGCTCCCCCGAGCTTCCCGTAGCTCGTTTCTCTCCGAGCCTCCATAGCTCGGCTCTCCCCGAGCTTCCATAGCTCGGCTCCCCGAGCCTCCCATAGCTCGTTCTCTCCGAGCCTCCATAGCTCGGCTCTCTCCGAGCTCCCATAGCTCGGCTCTCCCCGAGCTTCCATAGCTCCATAGCAGGCCCATCCACCTCAGCCCAAAGCAGAGCAGGGCATCCCCTTCTCCAAAGGGATTATGGAGGAAGTGATTCCTTCCCATGTTAAGTTACCGGCCGTCGAACCCTACCACGACTCTTCTGACCCGGACGACCATCTCAGCAGCTTCTGGTCAATAATAATGTTCCACGGAGCATCCGACGCGATCCTCCGCCGTGCTTTCCCCTCCACCCTTAGAGGATCTGCCCGAACCTGGTTCAATGCCTTGAAGTCAGGTTCCATTGATTCATTCGACGAGCTGAGCCATCTTTTTATTGGCCAGTTCGTTAGCAGCCACTGCCACCGACGGAGATCTGACTCCCTCTCCGAAGTCAAGCAGAGAGAGGGGGAGTCCTTAAGAAATTATCTTGGCCGTTTTAATAAGGCCATGTTGGAGGTGGACCACCTCAATCGAGGTGGCTATGTCCGCCTTGGCGGGGGGAGTATCAAAGGAAAGCAACTTCTACTGGCAATGGAAGTCAGCTACCCCCCTAACCTCTCTGATATGATGGCCCTGGCAGACAAATACGCTAGGGTCGAAGAATCGCAAAGAGTTGCCCGCACCGAGCTAGCAAAGAAGGAGCCCAAAGGTCCTGATAGGCACCGACCCCCCCACCGGCTGAGTCCGCCTCGCCGCCAAAGAGCTCCCCCTCTGCCACCGAGGAATCGCTCCCACAGCCCGCCTAGGCGATTCGATCGCTACACTCCACTGACCGTGCCCCGGGCACAGATCCTCATGGAGATAGAATGCCAGCTCCCCCAGCCAGCTCCTCTCCGAGGGAACCCGACCCGAAGAGACCCCACCAAGTACTGCCGCTATCACCGGGAGCACGACCATGATACTGAAGAGTGCTGGCAGCTAAAAAATGAAATCGAGAGGATGATCCAGCGGGGGCGGCTGAACCAGTTCAGGAGGGCGCCCGAGCCAGGACAAGGAGGTGACTGCCAGCCCGAACCTCAACAACCTCCTCCTCCACCAAATCCGCCCATGATCGGCCGCATCAACATGATCGAAGAGGCAGGCGGATCGATCCCCAAGAGTGATGGTGAGGGATCAGTGCCAAAGAAGGCGCGGACCACCGAGCTCTCTTTCTCCGACGATGATCTCCAAGGGATACAGTTCCCGCATGATGACACATTAGTTGTATCCCTCAATTTAAACAACTATGATGTAAGCCGGATCCTTGTTGATAGTGGAAGTTCGGTAAATATTCTGTATCTCGATGTGTTTGCCAAGATGAAACTGTTCATGGAGAACCTTCGAGCTGTGGATTCCACCCTAATGGGATTCACAGGCGACGTCATCATCTCGGAAGGGGTCATCACTCTGACGGTCCGCGCGGGAGCCTGGCCCCTTGTGGCCAATGTCTACATGGACTTCCTAGTAACCAATCTCAGATCCCCATACAACGCAATATTCGGCAGGCCCGGCCTAATGTCTCTCAAGGCAGTTGTCTCCATCCCACACTTATCCATGAAATTCCCCACCGGGCAAGGAGTTGGGATTGTTCGAGGAAGTCAAGCCATGGCTCAGCAATGCTTCATCACCAGCCTCCAGTCTAGAGCGCCAGAGGTCGATGGGCTAGACGCCCGGGAGGACTTCGCTGAACAGCGAGGAGAACCAGCGGAGGAGCTGGAGGAGGATCCATTGGACGAGGCCCGCCATGGATGAGCTGCACCATGTCCTATGGGCCTACCGCACCACCCCGAGGGTCCCGACAGGTGAAACTCCATTCCGGATGGCCTTCGGCACGGAGGCTGTTATCCCCGTGGAAATAGGCCTCCCTTCGCTGCGGGTGGAAAGCTACTCATAGGAAGCTAGCGACGAACAGCTCTGCACCAACCTCGACCTGATAGAGGAGATCAGAGAGAAGGCCCGGATCAGAGTGGCTGCCTATCAACAAAGGGTGGCCCGCTACCAGGCCTCCAGAGTCAAAGGCAAAGCCTTCTTGCCCGGAGATCTTGTTCTCCGGAAAGCCTATGTCTCCAAACCGCTGGAACAAGAAAATTTGGCGCCAAATTGGGAAGGCCCATACCAGGTAGCGGAAATCATTGGACCGGGAACCTACAAGCTGCAAGACTTGAACGGGAAGTCCATCCCCCGGACATGGAACTCGGACAATCTCCTTAAGTAGTATCAATAGGGTATGTCCTTTATAAGCCCACTTCGATATACGTTATTATACCTTCTTGTCAGCACATGTTTTCATAATTCGCAACATGAATCATCATACTTTATATTGCCGAGGATTGCGAAAATAAACAGGTGCTGCTCACCAATCCTCGGCACGACCGAGTTATCTATCTGAACAGGAATTCTCCAAACCTCGGCTGGGCCGAGCAACAAATCCTCCAAACCTCGGCTGGGCCGAGCTACAAAATCTCTGAACCTCGGCTGGGCCAAGCAACAAAATCTCCAAACCTCGGCAGGGCCGAGTAACAAATTCTCTGAACCTCGGTTGGGCTGAGTAACAAATTATCCAAACCTCGGGTGGGCCGAGCAACAAATCCTCTGAACCTCGGCTGGGCCGAGCTACAAAATCTCCGAACCTCGGCAGGGCCGAGTAACAAATTCTCCGAACCTCGGCTGGGCCGAGCAACAAATCCTCCGAACCTCGGCTGGGCTGAGCTACAAAATCTTCGAACCTCGGCAGGGCCGAGTAACAAATTATCCGAACCTCGGTTGGGCTGAGCAATAAATCCTTCGAACCTCGGCTGGGCCGAGCTACAAAATCTCCGAACCTCGGCTGGGCCGAGTAACAAAATCTTCGAACCTCGGCAGGGCCGAGTAACAAATTCTCCGAACCTCGGCTGGGCCGAGCTACAAATCCTCCGAACCTCGGCTGGGCCGAGCTACAAAATCTCCGAACCTCGGCAGGGCCGAGCAACAAATTCTCCGAACCTCGGCTGGGCCGAGCAACAAATTCTCCGAACCTCGGTTGGGCCGAGCAACAAAATCTTGAACCTCGGCTGGGCCGAGCAACAAAATCTCCGAACCTCGGATGGGCCGAGTAACAAATTCTCCGAACCTCGGCTGGGCCGAGTAACAAATTCTCCGAACCTCGGCTGGGCCGAGCTACAAATTCTCCGAACCTCGGCTGGGCCGAGCTACAAATCTCCGAACCTCGGCAGGGCCGAGTAACAAATTCTCCGAACCTCGGCTGGGCTGAGTAACAAATTCTCCGAACCTCGGCTGGGCCGAGCAACAAATCCTCCGAACCTTGGCTGGGCCGAGCTACAAATTCTCCGAACCTTGGCTGAGCCGAGCAACAAATCCTCCGAACCTTGGCTGGGCCGAGCTACAAAATCTTCAAACCTTGGCAGGGCCGAGTAACAAATTCTCCGAACCTCAGCTGGGCCGAGCAACAAATCCTCCGAACCTCGGCTGGGCCGAGCTACAAAATCTCCAAACCTCGGCAAGGCCGAGTAACAAATTCTCCGAACCTCGGCTGGGCCGAGCAACAAATCCTCCGAACCTCGGCTGGGCCGAGCTACAAAATCTCCGAACCTCGGCAGGGCCGAGTAACAAATTCTTCGAACCTCGGCTGGGCCAAGCAACAAATTCTCCTAACCTCGGTTGGGTCGAGTAACAAATTCTACGAACTTCAGCTCTTCCGAGCAACAAATTCTCGAACCTCGGCTGGGCCGAGCAATAAATTCTCTGAACCTTGGCCAAACCAAGGATTACACTCTGCCGCTTGAAACCCCGGCCAAAGCCAGGGAGCGACCTTAGCTATCAAGCTCCTCGGGCCTACCGAGTGACATTCTCGTGCCCTGGTCGCGTTCGACTCCCAGACTATCGGCAGAAGGGGCAAAGTCCTCGCGCCTTAGTCGCACTCCAGAGCCTCATTTGAAGCAGGATGACTCCTCGAATATCCCGTAAATGGACGCGAAAACAAAAACCTCCTAACACACCGGAGGAGGTAAAGGGACTCCTTCTAAAGGATCGCCTAGGTCCGCCACTGGTCCGGGCAGAAATCGGTGACTCCCCAGGAAAACTTATTTCAAATCCGGGCAGCTCACAAGCCACGGTCGATCTAAGCAAAGTGCATAAATCCGGGTAGCTCACAAGCCCCGACCGACCTAAGAGTCCTCCTAAGCAACGTCTGGATTCGAGTGGCTCGCGCGCCCTAATTAGACTCGACCGTGGTCTCGTTAGACCTAGCTCGGATTTACGTGACCGAAAAAAAAAACCAACCCAACGACCGCAAATACTCCAGGAAAAACAGAAATGCACAGAATAATGAAACTTCATATTCATTAATTGAAAAGAGGGAGGGACAACGGTGGCAAAAGAAAAGAAAAGAAAAAGGAGCCCTTCCTAAGGCTCGCAGTCACTCCCGGAAGCCAGCAGGTCCTCCAGGCGTTGGGACAGTTCGGCGACCTGCTGGCGGATTGACCTTATTTCCTCCTTTTGCCGGTCCGCCACCCAGCGCAGAGCCTCGGCCTCCCTCGTGGTGACGCCGACGTACTCCTCAACGACCCTCTCGAGCCGCTGGTGGCTCGCGAGGGCCGACGCCAAGCCCAGCCCATCAACTGTAATAGTGGGGCGGCCCCCCACCGGATGCAGCAGACCGTTGATCGCCGTCCTGAGATCGTCAGATGATCGTTCTCCTCCTTGATAAGCCATGACGAAAACTGTTTTGAAACTGCACCGGAGGGATGGCGAAAACCAGCACCCCCGTCCGTATTTATACTTGTCAGGCGAGTATTTCGATCAGTCAGGCCGTAACCACCGACCTATGAGAACTCACCACGTATCGTCGCTTTAATTAGCGCCTGCAGAATCCGAAGGGTCATGCCCCATCCCAAGCGAAATCGGTAATATGGACGGACTGTTCGGGAACCCCCCTGGGAACAGAATACCTTCCGATCTGCCGGCCCCCCGTGATAAATGCTCCCAACACTTCCCCAAGCTCTTTTAAGCCAGCCACCTTTCGGGAAGCGTAAAAAAGGAAGAATTCCAGCGCCCGGCAGTAATTCGTCCCCTCGGGAGGGGTTGCGTCATAAATGAAGGGCGTGACCATGTATCGCCCGTTCCGCCTTGGTGCCCCTCACCGAACGGTATGGGGACCTAGCATTATGACTCATGGTGGCGACTAAGTCACTTCTCTGAGCCCCAATTCTCCGAACCTCGGCTGGGCCGAGTAACAAACTCTTTGAACCTCGGCTGGGCCGAGCTACAAATTCTCCAAACCTCGGCCGGGCCGAGCTACAAACTCTCCAAACCTCGGCCGGTCCGAGCTACAAAATCTCCGAACCTCGGCTAGGCCGAGCTACAAAATCTCCGAACCTCGGCAGGGCCAAGTAATAAATTCTCCAAACCTCAGCCGGGCCAAGCTACAAAACCTCCGAACCTCGGCTGGTCCGAGCTACAAAATCTCTGAACCTCGGCAGGGCCGAGTAATAAATACTCCGAACCTCGGCTGGGCGAGCCACTAATTCTCCAAACCTCGGCGAGGCCGAGCTATAAATATTCGGACTCCAATGGAGCCGAGGCTTGAATCTCCGAGCTTCGGACCAAGTTAAGGAGCGTATTCTATCACCGAACAACCTCTAAACCTCCGTCTGGACCAGGGCAGTTGGCAAGCCCCGACTAGTTCGGATAGCGCGGGATCATCGCCTAAAAACAAACGAAACGTCCTTGTATCCCGCAACCAACAACAAACAACTTGACATAGGAGAAATAGAGACTGAGAAACAGAGCAAAACTCTCTTTCTTTCATTGCCATCAAAACCAATTACAAATTCCTGAGAGGCATTACAAGAGCATTGAAATGCATAAAATAAAGACAAGCACAAAACTCGGGCAACTGCTCCAAAGCAGACCTGGGCAACTATGATGCTCCGGCGTCCGGACCCATGAGCCAGGTGAGCCGCATACAGTCAGCTCACGCCAATAATGGCCGAGCGATATGGACCAATAGTTGCGGCCAGCTTCGGTAAATAATGATATCCCGGTGACCCAACCGGGATATCAGAGCGATTGGAAAGGATGGATGGGGTATTACCCCAAACCACCCAACCGAAAGGCCTCCTGGTGAGCAGATAGGAAGCCCAAGGACCCTGGCGCCAGAACGCTCTCCCAAACTGAGTGTGTACCGCTCCAACTTGCCCAAACTCAAAGGCAAGGTACCTGTGGGTGGCACACCGTCGCCCCCTCCCCATGTGGCGAAAGATTCCCCAGGCGGACAAGCCCAGGAATCCAAACCAGGGGAGGAGGCAAAATTCACGCAACCCATGGGGAGCCCGCATGCACTTCCTACCGTGCGTCCCCAAAGGGGAACCATAAAGGTCACACTGGAAGCACATATGTGCACTCTCCGTGTGATCTCTGTGCCCTTCCTGTGCGCTCTCCATATGGTCTCCAGGGCTCATCCCCTAAGGGCAAACCACTCTCCAGCGGCTCCTTCGTCGCCCAACTGTCCGGAGGCAAAGGGCTTATAAAAGGAAAGCTCAACCCTCCCGCTCGCAACTCCAGAGAAATAAGCATGGTGGAAACCCCAAAGGAGAAGAAAACTTTGGGGATGGCCTTGAACGACTGTTCTTTCCCCTTTTTTATAGGTAAAAAATAAGCCGAGAACAACTATCAAGGCGGAAGCCCCGAGATTCGAGACACCTGGCCCATGCCTCCACGTGGCCTCCCAGGATGGAGGCAACACCCCATTGCGCGCCAAGCCCACCGCCTGAACCATGACGCACGCAAAGATTTCCTTTTGATTCCGAATCGCGGTTATTAAACGCAGGGAATCACCCATTGATTTTACGGAAACTGACAGGTTCAGGAGATCATCCTATGAAAGTAACATCCTCCAATAGTAATCAGGTGCATACGCCGTACACCAAAACGACCTGCATGGGAAAAGACCAATGCCATAAAAGCCTTCCAGAAAGCACCGGAATAGTTTTATGTTCCCCACAGAGCCGTATCATCAACTTTGGTGAAATAAAAAATGATCTACCTGCGGAACGGCAGAGCGCTGGCAGGGTAGCAAAAAGCACAAAAACCGATTGATCATCGATTGCTCCCCAAGGAAGTTAATCGCTCAAAAAACTTGTGCGACAAAATTGAACATCTCAAAACAAAAATGAACGAAGGCTACGCAAACCATTTTTTCACCGAAAAAGGAAGTGACAAAAGAAACAAAAATACATCGGCCCTCACAGGGGCTCGCCATTATCTCCAGCCATCGGCCCTCGAACCACCGACACAAAATCCTGCCACATGTCGCCGCTAATGTAACCACCCTCATACGTCGGCCCTAGCCGACCTACTTTGCCGTTGGCCCTAGCCGACCCACTTTGCCTGTCGGCCCTAGCCGACCTATTTTACCTGTCGGCCCTAGCCGACCTACTTTGTCGTCGGCCCTAGCCGACCTATCTCACCCATCGGCCCTAGCTGACCTATTTCGTCTGTCGGCCCTAGCCGACCTACCCTATCCGTCGGTCCTGGCCGACCGGCCTCATTCTCAAGTTTTAATTAATCTATTGCATCGCTCAAACATGAACCGAACCAGATCGTCTTTCGGTTCATCAGTCAAGGCTATCGCCCCGCCTTGGACCCAACCAATGCATTCCCTCGATCCTGAGATAAAAACGACCAAGCAGCGCCAACGAGCCATAAGTCGCTTGCGGTCAGGGCAAAATTTGGAGCGAAGGATCGCCCAAGAGAAAACACGCAAATGGAAGCAGAAAGTTCATTCATTAAAAAGCATCAGGCAGAGTTACAAAAGCAAAACTTAGAGGTGACTTTTAAAGGCCGGGAACCGCATCAGTTCCGGAAGAACCCTCAATTACGTCCACAGAAGCGTGACTTGATTCGCCCTTCTCTAATATCTTCGCCTCCTCGGCGACGGTTTGCGATTGTCCTCCAGAAGCTGTGGCCTCGCTGGGACCTGGGGCAGCATCAAGGTCGGTATCCGAAGCGTCGATGTACTCATCCTCCTCTTCGCCCCGGAGTCACCGGCATCAGGAGTTCCAGCATCCAGGAAAGAGAGATCCCATTCTGGATGCTTGCTGGATATCTTATCTCTGCATTCTTCCACTCCGAGTTGGAAGGCATCAGTACCGATTACGTCCTGTTCCCCCTTGAGCATGGCGAGTTGCATCTCAGCCTCGGCCATTTGGCTCCGCAATAGGGCGACCTGCCTCTCAGCTTCCGCAACCTGAGATCGCAGAAAAATAGTTTGCTCCTCGAACTCGCTGGCCCGCGCCTCGAGTTCCGAACTCCTGCTTTGGCTAGATGCAAGCTCACCTTGCAAGGCCCGATTATCCAGCCCTAACCTTGCCATTGCGAAACCAAAATCAGTCGGCACCACGAGAAACCAACAAAGGAAGCTAAAAAAGGGGGGGAATAAGATCGTACCTCCTCCTCCTGTCGGGCCAACCTTTTGGTCAGCTCCTCGGCCTCACCCTTGGCCCTTGCTCTATCGGCTCCAACCAACTCGACCCTCTCCTGGAGAGCGTTGATTCTCAACGCTTGTCTTTGACCTCTCCCCGGGCTTGGGATAGCTCATTACTCAGCCGAGCTATCATCCCTTCATGCCATTTAGCGCTGACTCTCAAGTCGGCGACTTTGCCATCGCGCCGCTGCAGCTTCTCCTCTACTTCATTGAGCATTCTGGCCAGGCATTTTCTCTCGTCGGCAGCCTCCTTCCCCAGCCGGCTCTGATTCTCATTGTGTTCTTTTTGCATCGCCGCCACTTCCTCAGAATGCTTCGACTTAACTCGAGCCAACTCCAAGCATGCGTCATCGTTCTTCGCCAGGAGCTCCTGCAACTCCTCTGCTTTACGCTTTTGCTTAGACGCTTCAGCTAGAGCGGCCTGATACGATGCCTTCATCCCCGCCAAGCTCCTGTTGCTGGCAGCCAGGAGTTCCTCGAACTTCTCAGACGCCTCTACTCGCGATCGGAGTTCGGCATTGGCTCTCCTGGCCTGAACGCTGGCCCCCGTCGCCAAACTCAAATGCCAGCACATCGCCCAAGAAAGCAAAACACTCTACAGGACAAAAGATGAGTAAGAACATGCGATTAAGTCAACCAGAAAGTATTCGCCACCCAAGAATGGTGACTCACCCGAGAGGCATAGGCCCGCATCATCTTCATGAGGGTTGGATTGTCGATATCAGGGAGAAGATGGATACTTTCGGCCATGCCCTGCTGCCCGAACGCAGCATCAACCAACTCCAAGTCCGCAAACTTGTCCGTCGAAGGATCCACACCCGGATACAAGGCCGACCTCATTAAGGCAGAAAACGCCTCCTCAATGCCCACGTTCGAGCTACTAGGCTGGCCGTCTCTGCCTGAGGAGTCAACCTGGGCGACTCCCGATTGGGAAGCCTTCAACCTCCCAGCCTCTTCTACCAGGATTCTGGCCTGGGTTTCCTCAGACAATTCAGCCAACCCAAGCACCAGCCTTCCCAAAACCCTTTTGGAGGGAGCCTCCAGTGCGGGACTCTCATCTCGCTGTGCCCCCTTTCCCGACCCGTCTCCTTCAATCACGGTCACCTGCATCTCCTCTGCAGGCCCCGCTGAAACCTCATCTCCTTGCTTCTCGAACCGCTGCGGGTGACCCGACGTCACTATCCCCGGACTCTCCCGCAGGAGGCCCCACAGGAGGGAGCTCACCCCGAATCTCACCAACTGCAGCCGCTCCCTCTTGCTCTCCCACTGAGGTCGGAGTAGACCTGCGGATGGGGAAAGCCCCCCAGAAATGACAACTTCCGCCGAATCCGTTGTCGGCTCATCCTTCAAGGGGATGCGGCTAGAGGAGCCAATGGGATCTCATCCGAACTATCCGATAGTTCCACCACAGGGGGACAAGGGATCTCGGCTGTCCTCCTCAAATCGACTTTGCCTCCAACGCTCCCATCATGGTCACTCCGGCATCCGGCGAGCATCTTACAGAAGTATGAGCCCTTTTCTCGGGCCTACTTCTTTCCATGCCGCTGCTCTCCCCTGGGCGCTTGCCTCTCTTCCTCTTGACGAGACTCGACAACGCGACCTCTTGGCTACAAGAACGGAACACATGCAATTAAATCCAAACACATTCGCCGGGGTAACAAACAGCGGAGAAAACAAAAGAGAGAACTCACCTTGCGGGTCCAGAGGACTGAGCCCGGCCGCGAAAAGGGCCCCCTCCGATAACAAATCATTGGCCGAGAACACCTGGCCATTGCGGAGGATATCCAAATCTTTCTCCTCCCGCTCTGACAAAACTGGATGCGTTTCCGCATCCCTAACGAAGTTTTCCCATTTTCGAGGGAAGTCGGAACCAATGTTCCCCTCGGCGATGACGAATCGACTCTTCATCCCTTTATGGAGGATGGCTTATCCGCAATCATGTTGAAGGACCTCCGAGGTCCGATGTAAGGCCACTCTGATTTCCTTCCAGGTATTAGATGATAGCAGGCCCGAAAAGGGGGAGAGTGGCGACGATCCGAATTGATGGCACATCGAGATAAATCCGATGATGCTCCACCAACTATTTGGAGCCACCATCACCGGACAGATGTTGTAGTGTGCCATAATTTCCTTCACCAAGGGATGAAGAGGAAACCGGAGGCCTGCCTTCAAACTATCTTCATAAATGAAAACCCCGTGCTCCAGATCTTGCGAGACCTTGTGCTCAGGCCTCGGCAATCGCAGGACAACGTCTGGGGGTATGCCATACCTCTGGCGAATCTTTCCCACGTCCTCAGCAACGATCTCCGAAGCTACGTCGTCGGGGCTCATCGTCATCTTAGCCGGGAAAAGCACCAGGCGAAACGGCAAACGTTGCAGAGGGCGAACTCTTCAAGAAACAGAACTAAAGGATATTGCAAACATATATAGTGCTGCTATCGCTTTACTTCCCCCCTAAGGAAGCCATCTTGAGAAGATGAGGTGCCTCGCCGAGGCGTCCGTAACCGCCTCGACAAATGCTGCGTTAATCGGATTTACTACGTGGTGTTTCCCCAACCATCACCCCTGGAGGAGCCTTACCCACGAAGGCACGATGACCTGCTGCATTAATTAAGGCATCATTGCGTAGGCAATCAGATACGCGCACCCAAACACATGTCACGCCACCTAGGCCTATACTTCCTATGCTCGAACCTACGCTTCGAACTAGGGAGTGGAGGGCATGTGTTGGGGGGTAAAATCATCATTGCATCAATATTCGTGTGAGGAGGCTAAGACCGACCCCGTCCCGCTGCTCGCCACGATGTCTCTGGGCTCCCATAGCTCGGCTCTCCCCGAGCTTCCCGTAGCTCGTTTCTTTCCGAGCTCCCATAGCTCGGCTCCCCCGAGCTTCTCGTAGCTTGTTTCTCTCCGAGCTTCCATAGCTCGGCTCCCCCAAGCTTCCCGTAGCTCGTTTCTCTCCGAGCCTCATAGCTCGGCTCTCTCTGGGCTCCCATAGCTCAGCTCTCCCCGAGCTTCCATAGCTCGGCTCCCCCAAGCCTCCCGTAGCTCATTTCTTTTTGAGCTCCCATAGCTCGGCTCCCCCGAGCTTCCCGTAGCTCATTTCTCTCCGAGCTTCCATAGCTCGGCTCTCCTGAGCTTCCCGTAGCTCGTTTCTCTCCGAGCCTCCATAGCTCAGCTCTCCCCGAGCTTCCATAGCTCGGCTTCCCCGAGCCTCCCGTAGCTTGTTTCTTTCCGAGCTCCCATAGCTCGGCTCTCCCCGAGCTTCCATAGCTTGGCTCCCCCGAGCTTCCCGTAGCTCGTTTCTCTCCGAGCTTCCATAGCTCGGCTCCCCCGAGCTTCCCATAGCTCGTTTCTCTCGAGCCTCCATAGCTCGGTTCTCTCCGGCTCCCATAGCTCGGCTCTCCCCGGGCTTCCCGTAGCTCGTTTCTCTCCGAGCCTCCATAGCTCGCTCTCTCCGGCCTCCCATAGCTCAGCTCTCCCCGAGCTTCCATAGCTCGGCTCCCCCGAGCCTCCCGTAGCTCGTTTCTTTTCGAGCTCCCATAGCTCGGCTCTCCCCGAGCTTCCATAGCTCGGCTCCCCCTTTCCGTAGCTGTTTCTCTCCGGTTCGACTCTCCCGAGCTTCCATAGCTTGGCCTTCTCCATAGCTCGTCTTTCCGAGCGATCCATGATCCGATACTCACCCCCGCGGAACCTAGCGCAGGAGAGCCTAGGCCTATCGTAACAGCATATCAGGCAAGGAATCATGCTGAAAAGTGGTCTAGAGCCTAATACGGCTACCTGGGATCTACGCACCTACTAGATCTCAAGCCATCGAGGAGCTCTCCTAGCCGTCGATCCCTTAACAAACAAGATACGGATCCTAACGGCCCCACAATGGCCTGATTCGATCCATCTCCGTATCCTAACAACCCTTGAACTTCCAGAAGGCGCTCAAGATCCAGGTGACAACCTATAAATATGACACTCCCAGATTCTCAGGTATGCGCTCACTCTCACTCTCTCACTCTCCCTGCTGCTCATCGGTGCTCCCACCTTTGCTGAGCTCCCGATCGACCACCCCTGGAGAGACTCCCCAGAGAGATCCACCTCACCGTTATCTGTTGATCGTCGATTCCTCTCACTGACTTGAGCGTTAGAGGGTCTTCCGCAGAGGGCCACCCCCAATGCCTCTCGCGTGAGGACTTCTGTGTAGGTCCATCCCAGGAGATCGATCGCGCCCGAGTTGGAGGACGAATCCCGGCGGCAACAAGTGTCTTAGAGAAATTTTAAAGAATAAAATAAAGTTTATATATTCTTTCGGTCAATAAGAAGTTTTTTTATAAGATATTCAAATTTTTAACAAAGGGACTACTTGCTAACCTTCCCTAATATTTATTTGATGATAGCTCGATCCATCTGATAACTAATTTTCTCTGCTAAGTCTATCAAATATGGAACTGGTCATGGGGAAATGGCACTAAAATTAATAACATGAATCAAAAGTATGTTTTTAGTTGCACTGGTATTCCGGAAAACTTTGAAATTCTGAACATTTTGGAAGAGATTTCAACCTCAAAACGCGCTCAACCGTAGAAAGCATCTAAAGCTCTTTAATTCTGAACCAATAGCAACACAAACAATTATAATATCAACCCAAAATTTTATTAATAATTTATCATATTTATATACAAGTTTAGTACATCCGACATCAAACACAAAATGTTAATTACGTTCTCATCAAAATTTTGAACCTAAAACTTGAAGCTAGTCGACATCTTATGACTCTAAAAAAAGAAATACGACATTAATAATATAGGCTAGGCACGATATAAAAACTCTTTAATTTTTAATATGACACTGAACCCATCGTCTGGACTGAGCTGTTGACGAACAAATAAAGCCACGATGCATGATGAGCAGTTGGCATATCTTGGCCCAAATGCAAAGCTGAACTCCTTCCATGCACGAGCGACGAACCATACATCGAAGTCTCTTCTTCCCTTTGGAACAGAGGAGAGTGGAGTTGGTGCATCAAGCTATTTGGACTACTATCAAGCACTCGGTACTCCTACAAGAACTTAATAATAATTCCTATGAATTCCTTCCGTAAATTTCTAACTTGGAGAGGCATTATTAAGCCCTATCATAAACTCACATGTAAAGCAGTTGTACCTGACATTATTAAGCCCAGTTTGCTTCAAATATTGTGACCAATGAGATAGCAAAGATCATTAGATTCACTTAGGGACTACGGCCCAGGCTAAGACAAGCAGTCAATACATTTGAGCTTTCCACTTATAGTGCAGTTGTGAATAAGGTCCTGGTGATTGAGAGGGATATGAATGTAGTCTAGAGAAATTAGGAGTTGGTTGTATGATTTAAATCAGTTAAGGAAGATGAACAAGTACCAATTGGATCCCTTTTGGGCTGTGGTGGCCCAAGTTGGTGTGAACCTTATCCGTCTTGCTTTCTTGTAACTAACCTTATCCGTCTTGCTAGATTTTAACTTGTGAAGTTCTATGACTCCAAATTATAAAGGAATTTGACAAAGTATGCGCTAGATTTTAACACTTTCCAAAAGGGGTGTTCTTAGCCTAGAGCAGGGGAGACGACGGCAAGACTCCAAATTAAAAATCCCTAAAGCAGTTGCATATTTCTCAAATTTTTCTCCGAATCTGTTGGAAGGAAGGAGAGGATTCCAAATGAGAATGATGAAAGGACACCCGATAAATGAATAATTTATTATTTTAGAAGCTCCATATTGACAATCTAAATTAACTTTCTTCTAACCATTCTTTGCACTAATACTAATTAAATATTTTTTTTTGAAAAAGAAAGGTTTCCATATGCGTGAGAGCCATCGAGATGGTAGTCCATCACTTCATTTCTCTTTTTTTTTTGACTTCATGGGGGCAATGATCTCATTCTATTTGAATCATCCTTTTAAGTTGACAAATTTTCATCAAGTATGTTCATTTTGAAGAGTCTGATGCATCCCCTTAAGTAAAAATTAGTTTGGGACTTATCAGTGTTTGCACCTTGCTGGCATATCTAGAAAGATGCTAATGCCTTAAGCTTATTTATTGATCCAATTAATTTTATTAATCTAATTAATTTATTAGCGAGTTAAAATTATATGATTCAAAAATTCGAGTGAAAGTTAATGAATAGCAAGTGAATTTGAGTTATAATCATAATCTCTTCCCTTACAATGAATTTTATCGTCCCATGGGTAGCCTTTTCTTTATATCCATCAATTTCAGCTTTGATACCATTTGGCATTGGTAATGCCCCAAATCCCACTTGGATAGTGAATCAAAACCATGTGGCCAAAAAACTTGAGTGAAAGTTAATGGATAGCAAATGAATTAGATTATATTCAGAATCTTCCCTTTTATAATAAAATACAAGTTAGCCAAATTTATTTCAAGTTCCTATCATCATCTCATTAATAGCCCTTTCTTCATGCTTATCAATTTACACATACTCGGATCAGCTCGGCTTGATACCATTTGTTATAATATGAATGCATCCATCAACTTTCGCATACTTGAATCGGCTCTAATACTATTTATAAAATTTCAAGCTTATGTGCCAATCCAATTTGAAAGTTAGTGAGTAACAAATAAAGTTGAGTTATAAACACTTAAAACTTTCTCTTTTTTTTTATTCGATAAGAAACTAAATTCAAAATATCACATAAACCTTAGAATTTTGATTACCAAATTAAAGGCAATAGATATTCTCTTAAGATAAATCTTCTGCTCATTTCCGAAATGTCTTGCCGTGGAAGAAAGCCTACATGATTTTAATTTTATTTTTATAATAATTTCATCTTGTAAATTCTTCCTCTTATAATTTTATTTTCCCAATAAAAGCTTTGGGAGAGTCTTTTCTCGACATTCCTAATTAATTTTTGAAAAAAAAACAAAAAAGGGGATCTCATTTGTACCTAGACTCTGGTCCAGCTAATGTAGCTGCCATGCATGGAATGAAAGGAATAGAAGGCTTTCTTTTCTTTTTCTTTGATATAAAAAATATTATTTTTGAATAAATGTATATAATAGAGTTTTTTTCATGATTATTCCAAGGAATATTCTTTGATCATTCTATTAATCATATTAAATGCTAAAAGGTAAATTCGTAGAATAACTTTTTTTTACTATTATTTAGAGAGATAACCAGCTATTACTATATGTTCTAGAAAATAAATTGAGAAGATAATCCATAGTTAATCATGAATTATCTTTCTGATTAAGTTTATTTTCAGCTATCTTTCATAATTATGACTTCTAGAAATAAAAAAATATCTAGAAAATATTCTCCCTTCTTTTCTATTTCAAACACTACCTTATTTTATTGACCAAGCTTCAAGCAAATCAAATCTCCACAAGGTTATTTTTAGTACATGCGAGATTTGAGGGACCTTTTATTCTAAGAAAAACTTAGAGAAGACAATCGCAAGCTGTGCGATCCTATTTCCCAACCTCATGGTTAGGTTCCATTCTTGTATATATATTTTCTTTCAATAAAATTTAAGAGAAATGGATATAAATTAGAAGAAAATAAACCTCTCCCCTTTTTTTCTTCTTCTTTTTCTTTTTTAGTAGACAAATAAATAAATCAGCTCTTTCCAGGAAGATTGGCAGGTGTTGTACATCTCCGATATTTTTCCCCACACGCACCAACCCTTCCAATTTCTGCACCTTCTTCCATTCTCAACTCGCCGCTCCATCTCCATCCCCAGCCCCCGCTTAGAGATGGACACTGGGCCGTGCTGTGCCAGGCACGGCCCAGGCCCGCCATGCCTAAAAATTTACCGTGCCGTGCCTGGCATGACTCATTTGTTAATGGGCCGTGCCAGATACGACACATTAAAAAAATTTAAATTTGGCATGGCCCGTCACGGGCCGTGCTTTGGCACGGCCCATCAGGGTCGTGTCCAGCATGGCCCAGCTGGGCCGTGCTAGGCACCACCTCCTATCTACGCACCACCTTGGTGCCTGGGCACCGATTTTTTTTAGCCATTTTTAATGGCTATATAGCCGTTAAAAATGGCTATATAGCCGTTAAAGACTATTGGGAGGGTTTAGACCATTTTACCCCTTCCAACAGTCATATAACGGCTATATCAAAGGGTAATTTTAAAAAAAAATTAGAAATTCTATAAATAGATGAACTCTCCCTCATTCTTACCACACCAAACCAATTCCTCTAATACTACCATTTCTCTCTTCCAGCAAGTGCTCTAATAGATTAGCAATTTAATTTTTAGTTTGCAAGTGTTCTTACAAGTGGCAAGTGCTCAAGCAAGTAGTCAAAGTGCTATAAGATCAATTCTTGTTGAGAGGCGAGAGCGCAAGAGGAAGCTCACAAATCTCGGCTCCACGCCTCCACCTCTAATCTTTTCTCAATTCCTTTTTGTGGGTTAGTTTTTATTTTTTTATATTTATTAATTAAAAATTTTAGATATGGCATCTTTTAACGAAAGTAATTTTAACATGCACGCTTTTTCTGAGGGTGAGGAAACTGTTGGCCCAATGACAACCCAAGAGGGGGGGGGGGGTGAATTGGGTTCTTTAAAAATTTAGCCTTTTAAATAGTTTGCTTAAGACGAATGAAAGCAAAGGCAATGTAAATACAAAGTGCAGTGAATAAAACAGAGATAGAGATAGAGATAAATGAGACACGGCAAACACAAAGATTTTATAGTGGTTCGGTGTATCCAACACCTACGTCCACTCCCAAGATTCACTTGGGTCCACACTATAATCTTCCTTGATTACAGCCGAGTTGTTTTACAAGCTCACAACTCAAACTTGTTGTTTTCCCGGGATCACAACGAACCCAGCTAGTTTTCCGGGCTCACCAGCACAAAAACCCTAACACAAGCTATACCAAGCTTGTACCGAGGTAAGACTACCTCCATTAGTTCAATCCCCCAGATTGAACTAGACACAAATAATAGAAATATTTTTTCAATTACACAGCTCCTCAATGAGCAGATAATCAAATAAAAGAACAAAGTTTAGAAAAGCCTGATTTATAGTTGGTTGGCTTTTGAGCTTTTCTTCTTTTCCTCAACTCCTTTGAAGTGTAGAATCGGGCCTCAGCTCGGATTCTTCACGGACTGAACGTTGGAGTTGATTTGAGCTTTTTCCTCCTTTCTTTGAATATTGAAAATCTTTTGATTTGCTCTTGAATAGCTCTTGGATTTTCTTCTGAAGCTTTCTTGGATTGTTGAACTTGAGCACAGACGAAGCTTCCTTTGATTTTACACTTTTTCTTTCACTCTATTTTGAATCTCGGATTTTTTCAAATGATGCTATGTTTTTCCGATTTTTCTCTTTTCTCTCTTGAAGAGTATATCTCTCTATTTGTATATTTTTGATTTGAAAACGGCTTCTCTATTTATAGATTCTGCAAAAATATAGCCGTTAGAAATGAAGAAATATAGCCGTTAAGTAAAAATGATACCGTTGATGCTGAGTTGGCATTCAGAAAAATCTCGCCCAGATTTGTTGGAGTCGACTCCTGCTTTCCGCGAGTCGGCTCAAAGACGCGATACCAAAAATAGAAATACTCAGAAAGTCAAAGGGTCGACTCATCGAAAATAAGGTGTCGACTCCTGACAGTCGGGGGTCGACTCATGAAAAGTTAGGGGTCGACTCGCGAAGTGCTCAGAAAAACAACCTTCTGGTGTCTGAGCGGAGTCGACTCACACAGTCATGGAGTCGGCTCGACAGAATCGGGGGTCGACTCTTGAAATCACAGGGGTCGACTCGTGAAAATCAGGAATCTCTGTATTCTGAGTGGAGTCGACTCTGAAACTCTAGAGTCAGCTCCGGAACGTATCAAAAATCAGAGAATTTTCTGATTGACTTGAAATTCGTTCCAGATTCATTTTAAATCAATTTTTTGACTTGAATACCATAAAATTGTCATTAGAATCAATTCAAGAAATGTTCCAAAAACTCATAGGTTGAAATATGAAGTATAAAAATTTCTTTTTGAAAGCTTAAACATGGAGCTTGAAGTTACTTTCAAATTGATTAAAGTCATACTTAACATACTCATTGATTGTTCTAAATAAATTCATTGCTTATGTAAATAAACTCATTGCTTCTTTTAATATACTCATGGCTTTTGGTAATCATCAAAATCAATAAGATTGGGGCAATAATTTCTCAACAATCTCCCCAACAATCTCCCCCTTTTTGATGATGACAAAAACATTGAGAATATGCAAGATTGATTAATGAATTTATTTTATTTTCATAGTTAGGCTTAGGCTCCCCCTGAATGAGGTAGCTCCCCCTATGAAACTCAAATAAATATCCCATTCATTCAATGATTTATTATATGCATGTATAATATCATTCGATTAATTAATTTCTCCCCCATGCATATATAGTTATAAAACTCTCCCCTTTTTTGTTATCAACAAAAAGGTAGAGATGCATCAAACATAATCATTCATTCAAGATATGTTTTAACAAAATCTGAGATTCATTGATAATAGGAGAAGTACATATAAACTCAGATTACATTAAGCATTCAAAACATAACTAGATTTTTCATTACATCAAAGTATCAAAATGTAAAACATAAAGTGAACTTCATTACATTGTAAAGACTAAGCATCTAATACATCAAAAGTGAGTCCTTACAATCCTAGTTAAGTGATCTATAATATTTTTCATTCCGTCTGTTTGAATCTTAACATAATCCTTTAGTCTTTCATCTACAAAAGTGCAAGCAGTCAATATTTTGTCTTGGAGTTCAGCATTGCATTTTGCATAGGTTTCACCATCCCCACAGATGTCTTTAAGTTCTTCAAAGATATTCTTTAGGTCTCCACTTAAAGACTCAGATGAAGTGCTAAGGGTTGACTCAATCTTGGTGATCCGATCATCTAAAGAGTAAAGAGTTTCTTTTAGATTCATAAATTTGTTTTCAAACTCTGATTTCAATTTATCTGCCTGATCATCAAGAAGACATTTAAGCTGCCTTAACTGAAGTTCTGAGAAACCGACAGACGAAGATGAAGTCTGATCAACCAACGGAGTAGGGGAAGGGACTGGAGCAGGAACAGGAGATCTCGGAGGTACAGGCGAAGAATGTCTGACTGACGGTCCCGGTGCCTCAATGTCCGCGGCTCTATCTTCCATCAAGCCTTTCCTTTCCCATCTGCCATTCTTTTTCACAAAACCATTCTATGTATAGTGGCCAAACTATAGAAATCGGTATGTCTTAAATTCCTCATTGGCTCACTATCTGATATGATTATCCCTTGGCTTTGAAATATTTTAGTAAGAATCATGCCGTAGGGTAAACTGGATTTTCTCTTGCTTCCACAATCAGCAATGTACCATAATATCATGCTTGGAAGATTAATGGGTTTACCAGTTACTATTGCATCCATTACAAATATATCTCTTTCGGAAACATAGTCAAATCTCCCAATCTTGGGGAATAGAATTCTACTACAAATATTATGGAGAAGTCTTAATTCTAAGGACAATTGATTAGCAAAGACCTCTTCAAAACCAACAATCTCCCTGTTAAGCAGTCTAGACAGAGCTGGGCTTCTATCTTCAGAAGAAAAAGTAGATGTACCTGACACTGGAAGATCCAACAACCTTGAAAGCAAATCCACTGTCACTGAAATCTATTTCCTCTAATGAAGCTTACAAGTCCATTGTCTCCTCTAGATAGATTCTTATAAAATTCTTTGACTAGGGCTGGGTAGGTAGGACAATCTAAAGAACAAATCTTCTCCCAACCCATCTCAATCAACTGCCTCCCCACAAGAAATCCTTCGGCCTCAAATAATTCAAAATCGACTTTCCTCCCGGTTGTTATCACTCTATCGGCAAGCCGATCTACCTGTTATGGAGCCGTAGAGGGAGAAGCACTAGGAGTCGAAGAAGATGAGGTTGAATCCAAGCTCGGTGAAGGTTCACGAACAGGACGCCTCACAGTCTTCCTCACCGCCTTCTTCCTTTTCACTCCGGCCGCACCAAGGTTAGATCCACGGGTTTTAGGGGCCATTTGATCTAGTGGAAGGGTTAATCAGGGATTTCTGAGGATTTGGTAGGTTAGGAAAAATTTTGGAGAGAGTATTTGAAGGATTCGAGATGATAGAAATGAGCGGCGAGTCGACTCTGCCCTAGATAAATCGACCTGGGACCACTTCGAGTCGGCTCCCGCAAAGCGAGGGGTCGACTCCGGGTAGTCACAAAAAACTATCCGAAGTGGAGTCGACTCGCGCAGAGAAGGGGTCGACTCTAGAGTTTCAGTAGAAACATGGAGTCAACTCCGATACTACCGAGTCGGCTCCGAGACCATTTCAGAGCAAAAAACATAAAGTTTCAGATAATCTGAAATGTGTCCGGATAATGATCATAAAAATTGATAAAATAATCATTGGATTTTAATAGATCAATTAGATATGAATTCTAGATAAGATTTCCTTAAAGATCAAGGATTTGAAAGAATTTTAGATAAAATTTCCTTAGGGGTTTCAAATTCATTCTAATGGATCACAAATCCCTAACTCTCCTCTAAGATAACAGAATCTTTCTTCACTCAAGGGTTTTATAAATATATCAGCTAATTGATCTTCAGTATTAACATAATCAAGACATATTTCTCCATTAGTTACATGTTCTCTAATAAAATGATATCTAATTTCTATGTGTTTAGTTCTAGAATGTTGAATTGGATTTTTTGTTAGATTAATTGCACTAGTGTTATCACATTTTATAGGTGTTTTATCAAGTGTGATACCATAGTCTTCAAGTTGTCGCTTAATCCATAGGATTTGAGCACAGCAACTTCCAGCTGCAACATATTCAGCTTCAGTAGTTGATAATGCAACTGAATTTTGCTTTTTGCTAAACCATGAGATTAAGTTACTTCCTAAGAATTGGCATGCACCACTTGTGCTTTTTCTATCTAACTTACATCCAGCATAATCAGAATCAGTATATGCAATTAAGTTCAATGTTGAGTCTCTAGAATACCATAAACCTACATTTTTGTTCCACTTAAGTATCTTAGTATTCTTTTAACAGCAATTAAATGTGATTCTTTAGGTTCAGACTGAAATCTAGCACATAAGCAAACAGCAAACATTATGTCTGGTCTACTTGCAGTTAAGTAAAGTAGGGATCCGATTATACCTCGATAATATTTTTGATCAATCTTCTTACCTTCTTCATCTTTGTCCAGCTTGCATGAAGGACTCATTGGTGTTCCGAGGGGTTTGATTGATTCCATACCAAACTTCTTTAGAATTTCTCTTGTGTATTTTGTTTGGTTGATAAAGATTCCCTCTTTGCTTTGTTTGATTTGGAGTCCAAGGAAGAAATTGAGTTCTCCCATCATGCTCATTTCAAATTCACCCTGCATTAACTTGGCAAACTCTTGACATAGAAGATTGTTAGTAGCACCAAAAATGATATCATCAACATATATTTGAACTACTAATAAATCATTACCTTTTCTTTTCAAAAATAATGTTTTATCAACATTTCCTCTTATAAAATCATTTTCAATTAAGAATTTACTTAATCTATCATACCAAGCTCTAGGTGCTTGTTTCAAACCATATAAAGCTTTGTGCAATTTAAAAACGTGATTTGAAAATTCATGATCTTCAAAACCTGGTGGCTGTTCTACATATACTTCTTCATTTATAAATCCATTTAGAAAAGCACTTTTTACATCCATTTGAAATAAGTTAAAATTCATGTGACATGCAAATGCAAGTAATAGTCTAATGGCTTCTAATCTTGCTACTGGTGCAAAGGTTTCATCAAAATCAATACCTTCTTCTTGATTATATCCTTTTGCAACTAATCTAGCTTTGTTTCTAATTACTATGCCATTTTCATCTAGTTTATTTCTAAATATCCATTTTGATCCTATAACAGAATGATTTTTAGGTCTTTATACTAAAGTCCATACATTATTTCTAGTAAATTGATTTAATTCTTCTTGCATTGCTAACATCCAATTATTATCTTTTTCAGCTTCTTCAATAGATTTAGGTTCAATTTGTGATACAAATGCAAGATGATTACTAATATTTCTCATAGATGATCTAGTTATTATTCCTTGAGATGGATCACTTATAATCAATTCCTTAGGGTGACTATAAGCATATCTCCAATCCCTAGGAAGATCCATATCATTATGATTAGTGTTAGTATCATCATCCTTAGGTGATTCATTATCTTTAGCTTCTTGCACATGATCTGAAGATACATCAATATTTAATTTTTCAAGATCTTTCTCAATTATGTTTGTATCTTCTTCATCATCAAACATTTCGGAACGAGTTGCTAAAGATTCATCAAAAACTACATGAATGGATTCTTCAACAACTAAAGTTTTCTTGTTAAATACTCTATATGCTTTACTAGTTATTGAGTATCCTAAGAATATTCCTTCATCAGATTTAGCATCAAATTTGCCTAAATTATTTTTACCATTATTGTGAACAAAGCATTTACAACCAAATGCATGAAAATATTTAATGTTGGGTTTTCTATCATGCCATAATTCATAAGGTGTTTTCTTTAAAATAGGTCTTATTAATGCTCTATTTAGGATGTAACATGCTGTGTTAATAGCTTCCGCCCAAAAGTATTTCGGGAGTTTACTTTCACATAGCATGGTACGGGCCATGTCTTCTAATATCCTATTTTTCCTTTCAACTACTCCATTTTGTTGAGGGGTTCTTGGTGCAGAAAAATTATGATTAATACCATTTTCATTGCAAAAACTTTCAAATAAATGATTTTCAAATTCAGTTCCATGATCACTTCTTAGAGACACTATGGTAGTGTTTTTCTCATTTGTTACTTTCTTGAAGAATTTCAGGAATATCGAGAAAGTCTCATCTTTGTGAGCTAAAAATATTACCCAAGTGAATCTAGAGTAATCATCTACTATCACAAGATCATATTTCTTTCCTCCTAGACTTGTGGTTCTAGTTGGTCCAAAAAGGTCCATGTGAAGTAGCTCTAATGGCCTAGAAGTTGAAACAACATTTTTAGATTTAAAAGAACTTCTCGTTTGTTTTCCAAACTGACATGCATCACATATTTTGTTATTTTCAAAATTTATTTTAGGTAGACCTTTTACTAAATCCATTCTAATTAGTTTTGAAATCAGGTGTGTGCTTGCGTGACCTAATCTTCGATGCCACAACCAACCAATCTCATTCATATTAGCATTATTAGCAACTAAGCAATGATTATTAGTAGACAAATTGTCTAAGTCAATCAAGTATACATTGCCATTTCTATTTCCAATAAAAACAATGCCATTATCAATGGTATTAGCTACTGTGCATATAGAAGATTCAAATGATACTTTAAAACCTTTGTCACATAATTGGCTTATACTAATTAAGTTATGCTTTAAACCATCAACATAAAGTACATTTTCAATATATGTGGAGGGAGTTATTTGAATGTTACCAAACCCCAAGATTTGGCCTTTGCCATTGTCGCCAAATGTAACAACTCCTCCTTTCTTTTCTTCAAGGGTGATGAATTCTTCTTTGTCACCCGTCATATGTCTTGAGCAGCCACTATCAAGATACCACTTTCTCTTTGATCTCTTGGCCACAAGACATTCCTGCAATGAAATCAAACTTTATGTTTAGGTACCCAAGCTTTCTTGGGTCCTTCATGGTTAGTAGCAACAAATATTGTTCCTTTCGGAACCCATATTTTCTTTCCTTTAATATTTGAGTTTTTATTAGGTTTTAGAATTTTACATTCATAAGATTTATGTCCTTTTTGATTACATTTAAAGCATGTAAAATTACTTTGGCTAGCACGCACAAAAATATTTTTCAGTGATTTTTTTTTCTTAAAGTGTTATACCCTAATCCGGCTTTGTCAAAAACTGCTTTTTGACTATTTAATAACATGTCCAATTTAGCTGAGCTTAAGGTAAACTTATCAACTATGTTCTTATGTTTTTCAACCTCTTTCCTTAGATCATTATTTTCATTGGTAATTAATTCTTTTTCTTTTGCCAAAATTTCATTTTCAGATTTAAGTTTCTTAACTTCATTATTAAGATCTTCCTTTTCTTTAATGAAAGTTAAATTTTCATTTTTCAAAAGCTTATATTTCTTTTTCAAAACTTTGAAATCCCCGACAAGTTCATTAAAAGCATCAAATAATTCATCAAATGCAAACTCATCGCAAGGGTTATCGAACTTACCTCATCGTTGTCGTCCGCCATAAAACATACGTTTGCGACTTCCTTTTGTTCTTCTTCTTCGGAAGAAGATTCTTCGCTATCACTCCAAGTCGCCACATAAGCCTTTTTTTTCTTTTTGTAGGCTTTCTTCAATTTAGGACATTCATTCCTAAAGTGCCCCGGTTTATTACACTCATAGCAAGTCAAGGGGTCTTTCTCCTTTTCTTTGTCCTTGTCCTTGTTCTTATCCTTTTCTCCTTCCCACTTTGCTCCAAATTTCTTCTTGTGGAAGAGTTTCTTTCTCCTCATGAATCTTTTAAACTTTTTAGCTAAGAGAGCAGTCTCTTCATCATCATCATCATCATCGCTGCTGCTCTCTTCTTCTTTTGCAGCTTTGAGGGCAATCACTTTCTTCTTCTTTGTGTCCTCCTCTACATGCTGCTTCATTGTCAGCTCATGGGTCATAAGTGATCCTAGAAGCTCCTCTAAGGGTAGAGTGTTGAGGTCCTTTGCTTCTTGGATTGCTGTCATTTTTGCTTTCCATGATCTTGGTAGTGACCTAAGAATTTTCTGAACAAGTTCTGAGTTAGTATATGTCTTACCAAGACTTTTTAAACCATTTACAATATCTGTAAATCTAGTATACATGCATGCAATGGTTTCAGATTGTTCCATGCTAAACAACTCATATTTATGAACAAGAATATTAATTTTAGATTCTTTTACTTGATTGGTACCCTCATGGGTAACCTCTAATCTATCCCAAATCTCCTTTGCGAAATTACATGTGGAGATTCTATTAAATTCATTTGCATCTAAAGAGCAATATAAAACATTCATGGCTTTAGCGTTAAGCTGTGCCATCTTCCTATCATTATCATTCCAGTCCCTTTCGGGCTTAGGAACAATAGTGCCATCAATAACATATGTGGGTGTACTAGGTCCATTAATTATAACACCCCATAATTCATAATCAGAAGCTTGAATGTATATCTTTATTCTTGCTTTCCAATAAGAATAATTTGAACCATTAAACAAAGGAGGTCTATTCGTAGAATGACCTTCAGCAAATGATCCAACTTGAGTTGCCATTTGGATCTTTAGCTCTTGATCGTGTGATCAAAATCTAATGAGCACTTGCTCTGATACCAATTGTTGGCCCAGATGACAACCCAAGAGGGGGGGGTGAATTGGGTTCTTTAAAAATTTAGCCTTTTAAATAGTTTGCTTAAGAAGAATGAAAGCAAAGGCAATGTAAATACAAAGTGCAGTGAATAAAACAGAGATAGAGATAGAGATAAATGAGACACGGCAAACACAAAGATTTTATAGTGGTTCGGTGTATCCAACACCTACGTCCACTCCCAAGATTCACTTGGGTCCACACTATAATCTTCCTTGATTACAGCCGAGTTATTTTACAAGCTCACAACTCAAACTTGTTGTTTTCCCGGGATCACAACGAACCCAACTGGTTTTTCGGGCTCACCAGCACAAAAACCCTAACACAAGCTATACCAAGCTTGTACCGAGGTAAGACTACCTCCACTAGTTCAATCCCCCAGATTGAACTAGACACAAATAATAGAAATATTGTTTTTCAATTACACAGCTCCTCAATGAGCAGATAATCAATAAAAGAACAAAGTCTAGAAAAGCCTGATTTGTAGTTGGTTGGCTTTTGAGCTTTTCTTCTTTTCCTCAACTCCTTTGAAGTGTAGAATCGGGCCTCAGCTCGGATTCTTCACGGACTGAACGTTGGAGTTGATTTGAGCTTTTTCCTTCTTTCTTTGAATATTGAAAATCTTTTGATTTGCTCTTGAATAGCTCTTGGATTTTCTTCTGAAGCTTTCTTGGATTGTTGAACTTGAGCACAGACGAAGCTTCCTTTGATTTCACACTTTTTCTTTCACTCTATTTTTGAATCTCGGATTTTTCAAATGATGCTCTGTTTTTTTGATTTTTCTCTTTTTCTCTCTTGAAGAGTATATCTCTCTATTTGTATATTTTTGATTTGAAAACGGCTTCTCTATTTATAGATTCTGCAAAAATATAGCCGTTAGAAACAAAGAAATATAGCCGTTAAGTAAAAATCATACCGTTGATGCTGAGTTGGCATTCAGAAAAATCTCGCCCAAATTTGTTAAAGTCGACTCCTGCTTTCCGCGAGTCGGCTCGAAGACGCGATACCAAAAATAGAAATACTCAGAAAGTCAAAGGATCGACTCATCGAAAATAAGGTGTCAACTCCTGACAGTCGGGGGTCGACTCATGAAAAGTTAGGGGTCGACTCGCGAAGTGCTCAGAAAAAAACCTTCTGGTGTCTGAGCGGAGTCGACTCACACAGTCATGGAGTCGGCTCGACAGAATCGTGGGTCGACTCTTGAAATCACAGGGGTCGACTCGTAAAAATCAGGAATCTCTGTATTCTGAGTGGAGTCGACTCTGAAACTCTAGAGTCAGCTTCGGAACGTATCAAAAATCAGAGAATTTTCTGATTGACTTGAAATTCGTTCCAGATTCATTTTAAATCAATTTTTTGACTTGAATACCATAAAATTATCATTAGGAATCAATTCAAGAAATGTTCCAAAAACTCATAGGTTGAAATATGAAGTATAAAAATTTCTTTTTGAAAGCTTAAACATGGAGCTTGAAGTTACTTTCAAATTGATTAAAGTCATACTTAACATACTCATTGATTGTTCTAAATAAATTCATTTCTTATGTAAATAAACTCATTGCTTCTTTTAATATACTCATGGCTTTTGGTAATCATCAAAATCAATAAGATTGGGGCAATAATTTCTCAACAATCTCTCCAACAGAAAATAATCCCCAAGGACCCCAACCCCAATCCCAACTCCAAGTTCCATCTAGAGCTAGTGTAAGTGAGTGTCAAACCTCTTCTCGTAAGAGGACTAGTAATGTTTGGATTGATTTCGATAGAATTATGGTTGATAGAGTCTATAAAGCAAAATGTAAAAAATGTGCAAAACTTTATAGTTGTTCTAGTACTGGGGAACAGGGCATCTAAGAAGACATCAAGAGAGTCATAGGATGCATGATTCCAGTCAGCAAGGACTCGTTAATATACAAGAGGAATTACTTGTAGGCAATTTTGCATATAACCATGAAAATCAAAGAAAATTACTGGTAAAATGGATAGTTCAAGATGAATTACCTTTTAGTTTATCTGAATCTTATAATTTTGAAAGATATGTTCAATTAGGCCTACAACCTGCTTATAAAAGAACTAGTAGGCGTACCTTTAGAAGAGTGGCTATGATAAACTTTTTAGCAATGAAACAAAGTTTAACGGAAAGCCTCTCAATTTAAATGCTAAAATTTCTTTAACTTCTGATATTTGGACGGTATCTGTAGGTAGTAATTGTTTTATTTCTGTTACTGCTCATTATATTGATAATAATTGGTAATTAAATAAACAATTATTGCTTTTCGTGCTTTTGATTTTTCGCATTCAGGACAACAAATTTCAAATATTATTTATCAAACTGCATGCTCATATAATATTAATAATAAAATAATGTCAATTACTTTTGATAATGCATCTAATAATAATTCTGCTGTTGCATTATTAAATGACTCTTTACATCCCATTTTAGATGGATAATTATTTCATATTAGATGTGCATGTCATATATTAAATCTTTCTACTCAATCTGGCATGAACATAATTCAAGAGGTTATTTCAAAAATTAGAAATGCAGTTTCTTTTATTCATGCTTCAAGGTCAAGACTTCAAGAATTTAAACAATTATATGTAGATCATGGTAAACGTTTTAAAAAATTTAAACTTGATGTAATAACTCATTGGAATAGTACCTATGCCATGATACATGATGCATACCCATATAAGAACTTATTAAGTGCTTATTAATGAGTGTGGATTAGGATTTATTGACTGAAGCAGATTGGAATCAAGGTAAAATTTTAGAAGATGTTTTGGTTACTTTTTATGATGCTACAAATGTTCTTTCAGGTATTTATTATCCAACTTTTTTATAAAAAGCATTTGTAATTAGTGAAAAATTTAAAGAATATAGATATCATAAGTTTTAATGCCTATTATACATAATATGGAAACTAAATGGAATAAATATTGGAATAGGATATGTCCATTGAATAACTTAGCTGCTGTTTTTGATCCTAGAGTTAAATTAAATGGTGTAATTTTTTTAATTGATCAATATTGTGAAAACATGAATCAAAATCATGAACCTGCTAAAGATGAGGTAACACGACTTCTTAATGATATTTATTATTTATATAATGATAAAATTTGTGGATCTAGAATACCTGTTCAAAGCTCTGCTTCTTCTTCTAGATCTCGTTCGTCATTTATTTTTTCATTCATTAGAAGACACGCACATGCTTCATCATCTTCTTCGTCTTTAAGTAATGAATTGGAATTTTATTTACGAAACGATCTTCATTCTGCATATGATGAAGATCAAATAGAAAGTCTAGATGTATTAGCTTGGTGGAAGAATGTTAAAAATCAATATCATGTTATGTCTGCCATTGCACGAGATGTTTTAGTTGTGCCGATGTCCACAGTAGCATCGGAATCCGCTTTCAGTGCAGGTCGACGTATTTTAGATGAAAAGAGAAGTAGGATGACTGGTGAGACAGTTGAGATGCTTATCTGCTTCAAAGATTGGTTGGATGCTGAGGCGAGGCTTCAAGATAAAGGTGGACATGACTTAACCAGCGAAGATGACGATGATACAAATACTACTGATGACTGATGAGTGATGAGTGAGTCATTTCTTCTACTTTTATAATTATATTTTTATTTTTTAAATTATTAAAAACTTAAAGTAAGTCATCTTTATTTTTTTTCTTTCTATTTTTTCTCCTTGCTTATTGTATTATGTTCTGGAGGTCAGGCCTAGCCCCCTCCCTTCTGTATCATTTTGATTTTAAATTAATAAACTGGTAGGGGTCTATGCCAAACCCCCACCTGTAAGGTGGCTTTATATTAATAAAATTTCTTTATGCCTAATAATTTTTTAATTTATCAAAAAAATATTTTTTTATAATTTTTTTTATTTGACTCGTGCATGGGCCAGGCCCCAGGTGGGCCATGCTTGGCACGGCCCAGGCCCACCTGGGCCGTGCTTGGCACGGCCCACCTAGGCCAGCACGGCCTAGGCCCGCCTGGGCCGTGCCTGGCATGGCCTAGGTGGGCCGTGCTGGCACGGCACGGCGGGCCGGCCTAGGCCCGTCATGGGCCATGCCGTGCTGGGCCAACAGAAAAAATTTTCCGCGCCTAGCACGGCACGGTTCACTGGGCCGTGCTGGCATGGCCCGGTACTGTAGCAGTACGGGGCCATGCCAGGCACGGCCCATGTGGGCCTGGGCCGTGCCAGGCACGGCCCATGTGGGCCTGGGCCGTGCCGTGCCATGGGCGGCACAACCCAGTGCCCACCTCTACCCCCGTTGCCTTTCAATTCGGTCGCCAGACTTGACAAGACACCCGTCACGCGGGGCCTGCCTTAGCGTGGATCCCCCAAACCCGATGCGATCTCCACGCCATGGCTGTCTCATCCCGTGATTTCTTAATCCCAATCTCCTCTCCCACCGGCGCGTTTCCTAAAATTTGCTTCCCTACCAACTCCATTTACTCCTCTGTTTTTTATTCGTCTCTATTCCACTATAAATACCCTCATTCATGCCCTCCCAAAACTCAGGCCAAGGCCAACTCTTTGTTGTTGAATATCTTCGCATTCCTCACCCGTGTTCTTTTTCTTCGTCCTCAACAATTCCAGGAGGAGAAGATGACGATTACCATCGAGCACCCTAAAAATGGTAAGATTCATTGTTGTTAGATTTGGTTGTCGATAGATTAGCATTCGGTTTGATTCATTTGGTGTTCATGTTTTTGGGCTCAGAATTGGAAGTGGAAGACAAGAAGGTCGCCGCTGATGACACTACAAGAAAGTGTGATAATTGTGGCCACGAATTATTTTCGTCGTTATAGGTTTATTTATATCGGCGAAATAATAATTAAATTCATCGTAAAACCTATTTATTACGGTGAACTAATTTTTTGCCATAATAAAAAGTCTTATTACGACGAATATCAAATGTCGTCCGGTTATATTTTAGGATTTTAATTTTTTTTTATTTTTCTTTCATTTATTACGGTGAAATAATTTTTTGCCGTAATAAAAAGACTTATTACAACGACTTTTAAAATTCGTCGTAATAGGTCCCGATTATATTTTAGGATTTTAATTTTTTTATTTTTCTTTCGTTTATTACGGTGAAATAAATTTTCACCGTAATAAAAAGACATAGTACGATGAATTTTAAAATTCACCATAATAGGTTCCGGTTATATTTTAGGATTTAAATTTTTTTATTTTTCTTTCATTTTATTACGGCGAAATAAATTTTTGCCATAATAAAAAGACTTATTACGATGAATTTTAAAATTCATCGTAATAGGTCCCAGTTATATTTTAGGATTTAATTTTTTTTATTTTTCTTTCGTTTTATTACGGTGAAATAAATTTTCACCGTAATAAAAAGACCTATTACGACAAATATCAGAAGTCTTCGTAATAGGTCCAGGTTATATTTTAGGATTTTAAATTTTTTATTTTCTTTCATTTTATTACAGCGAAATAAATTTTTGCCGTAATAAAAAGACCTATTACCACGAATATCTAAAGTCATCGTAATAGGTCCATGTTATATTTCCCATTATAAAAGAACTTATTACGACGAATGTTAAATGTCTTCGTGATAGAGCGAAAAAAGAAATATTAATCTACTGTGGGACCTTATTACGATGAAATTTAATGTCGTCGTAATAAGGTCCCCTTAATACCCTGACACCCTTCATGATTTTATTTTGTGAAACCCTTGCTCCCGCTGTCTTCCCCCCCGAGCTCCTCTCCACTGTCGGCCCCCGGATGCCGGAACCCTCGCCCACAGACGCCGAGCTCCTCTCTGTCAGTCCTCGGATGATGTGAGAAGAAGAAGGGCTTTATAAAACCCTCTCGCTCGCGATTCTTCTTTTTTTGGTCCGTGTTTTTTTTTCACTTGGATTTTTTTTCGATTTTGTTGTTTTCTGATTTGGGGGGTTTTAATTTCCCCTCTGCTCGTGCTGCTGTGTCGTTGTTAGCTCTAATGAGAAGCTTATAGCTGGATCTCCGCTTCCGCTTCCGCCGATCTCGCTGGATTCGATCTGATCCGGAATCCTGTGTGCTCGGAGCGAGGGCTGTGCTTTTGTTGGGAGTCCTGACTTTGGGCAGCACAGGAAGATTCAAAAGAGGGCAAGGGAGAGGTTTAGGGGGGATGCAGATCAGATATGATACAAAGTAGGCGTAGAAATCGGAGGGAAGGGCAGAGTAGTACACGCGTCACCGAAACAAAGGTACTCCTCCTACTTCCCATTCCGCCCTTAGTTTCTACTAGTAGGGTTTTTGAGTGGATTTTTTTCCGTCTCGATTCCGTTTCATTGTATCTAAGAATAAGGATGATACTTCTAGCCATACAAATACTATAGTTTCTTAAGCTCACCTTGGTGTCTTTACAACATGGTATTTCAGAATTTTGGCTTTACTTTGA
Organism: Calamus simplicifolius; assembly: GCA_900491605.1. Lineage (NCBI taxonomy): Eukaryota > Viridiplantae > Streptophyta > Magnoliopsida > Arecales > Arecaceae > Calamus > Calamus simplicifolius. The sequence goes on from UESW01004249.1 coordinate 125,920, forward strand.
TCTGCCGCAATTTCATCAGGGAATAGCTTAGCTAGTTCTTCCATAGTAGCATCAATGATTTCATGGTCACTGCGTGAGATCCATTCCTCTGTAGGAGCAAAAACCAACTCCAGCATCGAACGATTAGGATCGTAGTATTCCTGCATGGAAAATAAGTTATGTATGACCAGAATGGCTTTAGGAAAGATACAAAATAGAAAAAAGTTCTAACAGCATCATAAGATGACATGTGAATAAACAAACATGAGAAGGTTTATTTCAACATCATATTTTTAATAAAACAAAATAGAAGTTATATAATGCATTCCAACTATTTATGTAATGGACATAAAGAAAAGCACTATGTACCTATAGATTGTTGGCTCAGATACATACACTTTGTGAAGGTTATAGGGATGGAAGTATGTTTTGCTAACAAAGTGTAAAACTAGCAAAATAATTTGTTTGTCTGTGAGAAGAGGTATTAATCCTAAGTCATGACAAGAGGATACATTTGTCATCCAGTATATATCTGAAGAATTTTAGAAGTTGGACTTCCAGAATGTGGAATTCAAGTCACAAGACAGTAGGAAAGATTGATTCCAGAAAGATTCTTCATAAGGCTATGAAGAGCTTCTAAGGATACGTATTAAGTAAAAACATATAAAACTAATCATGTGCAAGACAAACTAAGGTAGAATCTAATTATGGAGGTAAATTTGAGTTGTCATGATATTATGTTTTGCCCAGTTGTATCTCCTCATAGCAAAAAAGTGGAGGAAAGAGGAAGCTGCCTCCCATGAAAACCTGAAATAAATCTCTGGCAGAATTTATGAAAAAGGAATCCTTTTGCATCGGCTCATAAAGAACCACAACAATGATCTTGTGCCATCCAGTTTCATTCGGACTCAATATAAGTCTTTTAGGAAAATGTCTCTAAAATGATTATCAAGTTAGTTTAGAAAGAGGATGTAAACAGTACATCTACTTGTTTAAGATGAACAAAACTATGAAAGTCAAGCTAATAACTTCTATAGAGTTATTTTTCCTAAAAAAGAAAGTCTTCACCTTGCATGTAACGGACATGTCAGCATGCACACTCAAAGAGGGCTCCTGGAAGGCAAGAAATATAGAAGCCAACATTAGCTATGAACAATATATACTTGTCAGGCAATCTTCCAGTGTCATCAACTTAAGCTTAAGTTCTTAAATTATCGAGAGAAACTTTTGCTTCTTAAGGTTATTTAATTGAATTTCATGACCAAGATGTGTCAACATTTTAGGTGCATTGAAAAAAAAGGGTAAAATTTGGGTAAATGTGTTGGAGGACTCAAATATCTTGCTACAACTTCCTATAGCTCATTTATCTAATTGGATAGTGTTAAAACAAAAGAGCGAAGGGGAAGTAATGGGGAGAGAACATTATATCTGAAGCGGTTAACAAGCTGGTGAAATCATAGTCTAAAAGGCACTAAAAACAAATGCTTGTGATAAGCAATCTTAATGGAATAATATTAGCAGGACCTGCTGAAAAGAAGATGATCGTAGGCGTTCTTCAGTTTCCTGTCAAACCTGGAAAAAAGGGGGGAAAATCATAACATAACAATCATATCAGACAGTTTTTTATTTATTCACCAAGTCCAGCAAACATAAAGACAAGGAGGAAATTGAGTGGTCCAATTAGTTATAAAGGTTTAAAAATATCCAACAACACAAATGAAGCCTAAGCTCACTATATCTTGACTGACCATATATGAACATTAATCACCGGAACTCCCACTAACTTATCCAGCTTCTTAAAGTATGGAATTTCCCTCCACTCTTGAGGCAAAAGAAGCTTCAAGATATCAACTGGTACAACAGAATAAAGAGTCATGATGGGCACTATCAAAAATATAATTCATTCATTAGCACAGCAATATAAGTTTGTACCAGGTGTGGCAGTCACATAAACATCTCCACTGATTATATTTCCATTGCTGAGCACAAAGTGCTTCACGGTTCCATCATAGTTCAGTTCAACCTTCTGTTCCATCAGAGTTCAGTTCAACCTTCTGTATACGTGAATTTAGTCGGACTTCACCACCCAATGACTGAATGTGATCAACAATTGGCATACATAGTCTCTCAGGAGGGTTACCATCTAAGAAGGCCATTTTGGAACCATGCTTTTCCTGTTAATATATAAGATACTTCGCTATCATTGTATTTTAAAAAATTCTCTTGAATGTCTCATGCTGTAACAAATAATATTTTTAACAATGTGAATTTGAATATTTTGTATTGAATGTCTGGATATATCGACAACAAATCTGATTTAATTGTGAACATATTTCAGGCACAGAAAATGAATGTAGAAATAATTGTGAACCCATGGAACAATGCCACTTAAACAGTGCCTTCTCCTGTGGTGTCAATAAGGCAGGGCCCTTTGTTATTTATAAGGTATTTGTTATTTCAAGTGCAAATGGTTTGAAACTGAACCAAAGCACAGGAGAATGCAACAACATTATAATATTACAAGTATAAATAAGTTCAGAATGGTACAAACATGAGCCATTCATTTTAGCATCACAAGTTGAAAAGGTTTTCTACTTGGATGATTTGAAGAACAATTCTAATTGGAAAGTGGTATACAAGGTTAGTCATCGTCATTTGTGGGATATTCAAAAAAGATGATGATGTTCAGGAAGAAGTATATCAAGAAGATGATTCAGCAGCCCTTCGATTCACATGTGAGCAACCTGACATGGACTTAATAACATCTCGGCGTATGGACACTGATGCTGAAATAGTTGCAATTCAAGAAAACATTAGAGGTCAAAGTGATGTCGGTCAAGATGACTTTATATGCGAAGATGTTGAGGAGACGACACACTAGCTGATTATGACAGTGAGGGATCTATACATAGTTCTGATATGGAGGATGATGAAGAAAATGAGCATATTAGTGATGACAGTGATTAATTTGGTAGCATTCATGTTTTTTTACTTATTACAACTATATGTTCTTATACTTTCTTATTTGTTAATTCTAGTTTGTATGTTTGTTTGTAGATGTCTTCGAGAGATACTCCTGCTACATCAAGGCGAGATGATTCTCCTTACATTCCAGCTCTGACAGAGGGGTCATCTATCGGTGCATCATGTAATAACTCTACTTTAAACTTATATTATTTGGCTATATTTCTTTATATTATTTTGCACTAATTTAGTTCATTATGTTTTGCAGCTACGTCATCAAAGAAGAAGGGGCCAAGGTCCTGCTCGCGAATACAAGCCCGCACATCTGATTGATACGCGTCGTGGACAGAAGTTGCCTATTCTTCTACCACCTGAGGTTGGACGACCATTAGGAGAGTTTCACTCTGAGTTTCTGACCGAGATAGGAGTGGTTGTACGTGACATGGCACCACTTGCGGTCAGGAAGTGGAGTGAGATCACTGATGCACAGAAAGCATCTATGATCGATCGACTTCAGGTCAGTATAATTGTATTAGATTACTTTAGATTACGTTTAATGTACTTAATATACCTTATAACTTTTATAATTTATATATATATATACTTGCAGGAGAAGTTCAATCTTGATATAAATTTAGATCATATTAAAAAAGGTATTGAGTTTCAAATGAATAAAGTTTATCGAGAATTTAGATATCGGCTTCATATACACTTCATTAGTCATGGTGGGGACACAAGTGTGAGCTTAGCAAAACAAAATAAGTCATCTCGTGTCTCGCAGAGTGACTGGGACTTTCTATGTGATTACTTTTATTCAGATGAGTATAAGGTAAATACATCCATACAAATATTTTAATAGTTTATATTTTTATAAACTCATGTAACCATTTTCATTAATTCTTTGATGTAAAAAAAATCAGAAACAAATAAATCTAATCGGAATTGCAGCCATATGCTGCTCTTACTGGATCGAAGTCTATACCGGCTCACTCTTATGATATGGTAAGGAATATTGTGAACCTAGTGCTTTTATATTTATGTATTGTGTGGTCTGATATTGTTGTAGTGTTATAAATCTAGTGTAGTCATATTTATGAAAGATTTGATCCAGCATCTATGTTGAGTGCTAGATCCAAACTTAGGCTTAATGCATGGTATCATTGACCAATTTTCTTCTTTTATGGTATCATAGTCATATAGTTCACCCAATGCCGGATAGCTGCCAATAAACACAATCTAGAAAGCACAATATGAGCTCTGGTGATGCGTTTAAAGTCTATATTCCCTTGAGTACGTAAGCAGTTATGCAATTAACTAATGTATTCAAAAAGATCAGCATGTCTTATTGTCTTTTTCTCAAGATATGAGACTGGTCTGCTTTGTGTTAAGCTTAATTCAGACTCTATACCAGATCAGTTGAGGTCTTGAACCAAGTGAAAAATATTTTTTTCTACCTAGAACTTTAACTGACCTGATTGGGGATCCAAATTAGGATCCAATTCTTCCCTGGTCTTTATATATATATAATTTTTGATTCAAATTACTACTGTAAGGCTTTGTCTACACTGGACTCTCTTTGAGGATTTGAATCTAAAGAAGGCTTTGGCTTGCATCTCTGGAACTAATCGAGCAGACAACGATTTGGTGCATCCAGCATAGACGTTATGAAGCCGAAGAGGAATCTAAGCGGCTTTTTTGCCCCTTGTTTCCTGCTGTTTGGTGTGGTTAATTAGCAGTAGCGAGGTCGATCAGTGTTTGAGCTTGTGATGTGAGTGCTGTGTGTTTACTTTGTTTATCAAATATAAACCAAACGTCTTCTATTATTTCTCTCTCTCTCTCGATCTGAGGAATTATCAACTGTCAGTGTTCATCCTTGACGAAGGAAATTCTGAATTTGGTAAGCATGGACTGTTGGATTGCTATCAGGCTCTGGAAATCATCAACAGACAAGCAAATTCTGAATTTGTGTCTTGCTGTTTAAGTTAAAAAGACTGGAGGGAAGAAATCTATTGTGTCTTGCTGATAACATGATATCCTTCATGTGTACATCCTTTCTCTTCAATTGCAAATTTAAAATTCATCATTTAATCCTTCTGATTTGAGAATAGGAATTTAAAAATTATATTGTGCACCCTTATATTATTGTATTAGATTATTACATTGATACATTGTATTAGATTATTACATTGATACATTGATACATTGTATTAGATTATTACATTGATACATTGATAATTGTATTAGATTATTATATTGATACATTGATACATTGTATTAGATTATTACATTGATACATTGATACATTGATAATTGTATTACATTGATGCATTGATACATTGTATTAGATTATTACATTGATACATTGATAATTGTATTAGATTATTATATTGATACATTGATACATTGTATTAGATTATTACATTGATATTGATACATTGTATTAAATTATTACATTAATACATTGTATTAGATTATTACATTGATACATTGATAATTGTATTAGATTATTGTCTTAAATTATTGTTTTAAATTATTATTGTTTCTTTTCAGAGAGATCCTGTTATGGGAGAGGAGCCATCAAGACTTCATCTGTGGAATACTCTTCATTTTGATAAAAAGAAGAATCAATGGATAAATGAAAAAGCTGAAGAAACCCATGTAAGTTTTATCAATTAAAAATACAATATTATTGAATGTAATGTTTTATACTAAACATATTGAATTTGTTTTCTTTTCATTGCAGGCACAGTTAATAGAGCGACTTTCATCATAGGACTCTACAATAGAACCAATCAATGAGGATGTCATTTTTGAGGAGGTTTTAGGCTCTAGATCTGGTTATAAAAGAGGATGGGGTCCATTACCAAAGGGTACATCGAGAATTAGAGGTAGTTCTTCATCTTCTGAAAACTCACAATTAAAGGTTGAACTACATGAGTGCCGAGAGCTCATCGCCCAGCAAGAGGATAAGCTCGCTCAGCAAGAGGATAAACTCACTCAGCAAGAGAAGACCATACAGGATCTAAAGGCGACGACTGCTGAGCTCACTGCTTTCATGCGACAGTTAGTGCATGGATATCGTCCTAGTGGATCCCAGCAGACTTCACCTTCATAGTACATGTATTTTTTAATTATGTATTTTTTAAAACATTGTATATGATGATTTTATTGAAATGAATGAAAACTTTTATTAAAATTTTTTGTGAAACTTTTATATTAGAAAATTATTTCTAATATCGTTGCTTTAATATTATATTATATTATTGTAATAGGTGCAAAATAAAAAATATTAAAATAAAATTTTAATATTTTTAAAATTTAATTAAAATCTTATTACGGTGACATAGTTTCATCGTAATATCAACCTATTACGGAAAAATAAGTCACCGTAATAGGTTTTTATTTAAATTTTAAAAATATTAAAAACTTATTACGGTGACTTAGTTTCACCGTAATAGCTTCCTATTACGGCGAAACTAAGTCGCCATAATAAGGTTTTAATATTTTTAAAATTTAAATAAAAACCTATTACGGTGACTTATTTTCGCCGTAATAGGTTGATATTATAGCGAAACTAAGTCACCGTAATAAGATTTTAATTAAATTAATTTTTTTAAAAATATATAACGACGATATGGTTTCACCATAATAGTTATCTATTACGACGAAAATAAGTCATCGTAATAGGTTATTACGACAACATGTTATTACGACGATTTTGTAATGTATTACGACAAATTTTTTATCATCATAATAACTTATTACGATGACTTTTGTACCTGTTGCGATGAATTAATTCATCATAATAAGCCTTTTTTTTTGTAGTGTGATGAGCCCTGTGAGTTGGTGTTGGATGGCAGTTTCATGGTGCCCGAGATCAATTCCTTCGGCCATACTTTCAGGTCCATCTCGCATACATACTTAATTTTGTCCCTTTTTTAGGGTTTTTTTTTTGCATGGCCCACTGCTTGACTGCGATTCTTCGTCTTTATTAGATCGTCTTCACGCATGGGCCTACCCAAAAGGGCCAAATTATTGCCTCCATAGGTTTAGGACTTGAACTCCTTCAGAACATGATGACGCCTGATCACTGGTCTTGAATGTCGGGAAAAGAGAACTGCTTGATCAATGGACCCTCGTCGAGCTGGATGGCCTGTAAAAAGTCCCAAGACCGGAGGAGTGCTCCGATGAGGACCCTTCGACGCTCAAGTCAGCAACAAGGTCACAGCTAAGGAAGAGCTCAAGCGAGCTCTTTAGGGGTGAGAGGAGTCCACAAAGGGGGGATTCCTCTCTTGGTGATAGATTGACGAGCGTGTGAGTTTTTGCATACCTGGTCCTTGAGTGGACTTACCCTTTTATAGGTGGTTGATACCTGCACGACCACGTGGAGTTCTGTGAGGAAGGAATGTCTGTGGGGTTCGTGGGGGTTGCGTGAATCTGGACCGGTTGGTAGGTCCTGTCCCATCGGAGAGGAAAAAATGGCGGTTGGTGAGCCAAATCCCATCAATTAGCGAGGCTAGCGGGTAGTTAGGTCTGGTTTCATCGATGGCGTGGACAGTGGATAGTTGAGCCTGGCGATGTCAGACGGCACGAGTCAGAAAGTTGGCAGCTTGAACGGCCAGGACCGTCCTGGGGCCGGCTTGGGAAAGTTGAGAACGTCATGGCTCTCTTGGGGATGCCGAGACCAAGCGGGGCCGACCAGAAAGGTCGGGGCCGACTCGGCTGACTTGGAGGTGCCGGGGTCGAGCGGGGCCGACCAGGGAAAGTCGGGGCTGACTCGGCCGACTTGAAGACGCCGGGGCCGAGTGGGGCCGACCAGGGAAGGTCGGGGCCGACTCGGCCGACTTGAAGATGCCGAGGCCAACCAGGGAAGGTCGGGGCCAACTCGGCTGACTTGGAGACTCGGGGCCGAGCGGGGCCGACCAGGGAAGGTCGGGGCTGATTCAGCGACTTGGTAACGCTGGGGCCGACCAGGGAAGGTCAGGGCCGACTCGGCCGACTTGAAGACGGGGCCAAGCGGGGCCGACCAGGGAAGGTCAGGGCCGACTTGGCTGACTTGGAGATGCCGGGGCCGAGCGGGGCTGACAAGGGAAGGTCGGGCCGACTCGGCTGACTTGGAGACGCTGGGGCGGGGCCTCCTTAAGCTTTTGATTTTGCCATGATTGCCCTCGTGGCTGCTTTAGCCACATCAGATGCCCTCCACCCCTAAGCACGAAGGGCCATGCGTCTGCTATCATTTGGGCGAAAGGGGCACGAAAATTTAAAAAATGATTGCTTTTCAGTGCGCTTTCAATAACTGGTGAGCTGACGCATTTTCCCAAGGCGGTGTCACTTCAAAAATCTTTCACAATCATGCAATAGATGGGAGTTGACGTTGGCACCGATGCCTTGATGAGGGCGCCCATTGGGGGATGGGAAAAAGGTGGGGGTTATCATTGCTTCTCTACTTTCTATGCTCTGCGATTGGCCGGGGATCATGCTCTTCAGGACGAATGAAAGCAGCACGTCTCGGGCGCAGGCGAGATTGCCGGCGGACAGCCCGTGGCGCAATAGAAGTGTGCCACGTGGCGGGGCCTCGGGCATCGCCGTTTGGAGATGGGGGGTATAAAAGCGCCCGAGGGTCCGGGGGAAAGCTTTTACACTGCTAGCGCTTTCTTCCAGCTTTCTCTTCTCTGAGTTCCTCTATGACCTGAGCCCTTCTGTCTTCGGGTTTCTTTTGATTCCCAGGTTAGTTTCATCCTTCGTCTTACCCATGACCGTCGTGCTGTTAGGGAGGGTAAGAGGCCCATAGTAGAGTCTTTCCATTCCGATAGTGAAGACCAAACCCCCTCAGTTAACCAGGTGCCTCGGCTGGTGGGTGCATTACCATCCGTGATCGACCGATGGCGACCGAACCTCCATCTATTTCAGCTCCCCCAATTAGGGTGGTTCCTGTGTCTTCCCATCGTCTGGCACCACCTCCGATGGTTGGCCTTGATCCGGTAGGTCCGGCAGGAGTGGCCTCAACCATGACCCCTGAGGATGTGGAGGCCATTAGGGCTAGGTACATAGTTCCCAGTTTCATCCGCCTATCCGCGCCGGGGCCGAAGATAGAGTGACCTCCGTCCACCCCGGTCGGATCGCTCTATACGAGGAGTTTTTTCGGTGGGCTGTGCCTCCCTTTCCATCCTTTTATTCTGAATCTTTTAGACAGGTATAGGCTAGTGCCGGCAGTTGACTCCGAACTCGATTCGGATCATCTGCACTTTTGTCATTCTTTGCTGCTTCCAGGGGGCTCGGGCAGGACTGTCACTGTTCCGGGCTTTCTATAAGCTCCGCCGCCAAGGTGAGGGGGCCTGGTGGGCATTCACCGCCAGGCCGGGTAGAGCCTTCCCCTTAGGTCTCCTATCCAAGATTAGGGGGTGAAAATCTCGATTCCTTTTCGCCCATGTCGAGGGGGTGAGGGCTGATTGGAGAGAGCCGGACACCAACTCTAATGATAGTGCACCGTAGGGGAGAGGGATAGGAAACTCTTTACCCAGCTGTCCACCTGTCAAATCCATGGCTACAAGGAACTCCTGTCCGAGGAGAACCTGTTTGAGGCCGAGTCGGCCCCGGTGGTTGGTGAGCACGACGCTCGACTCTTCCTGTCTCGACCCAAAGGTTATTGTATGCTGTTGTTGACGTTTATCGTTTTTTGGTGCAACGATGAGGTTTTCGCGACAAGTTTGAAGCCGCCCTGCAGCAAAAGAGGCAGGCGGTAGGAGAAGTGGCGAGGCCGACGAAGAAGGCTAAAAAAAGGGGGCAGGCCGAGCCGACTCAAGTTGCTGAAGCTCCCGCGGCTCCAATGCCCGCGGAGGAGCCGCCGAGGAAATGCCGGCTGCAGAGTGGTCCCGGGGCCGGCTGAGACCGAAGTAAAAGAAGGGGAGATCCTGGCCACCACCAAAGCAGCCGTGGTGATCTTGGATCTCAAGGAGGAAGCCTCCGCCACCGCTGACGCGCTCGAGGCGGGGCAAGTTACAATCACTATTGGCCCTTCGATTGCCACGGAGTCGGAGGCGAAGAGGGCTCCCCCAACTGCCGGAGAGGGGAGAGATAGTCGATAGAAGGTTCAAGGCTGGGGCGAAAGCAGCCAGGAAGCAAGGGATGAGTCCGAGAGCTCATCCTAGCGATCAGCGCGCCGCCCAACTCGCCCTTGGGTCGAAGGGCCGCAGGAGGGGCCGGCGCAGCCAGCGCCCAGGTTTGGTTCAATGGCAGATGCCGGGCGGGCTGCCGTCTCCTGTCAAGGGTTGACTGCCGAGTCCGATGAGGAGATGCGGGGGCAGAGCCACTCCGATTTTGGACATGGTGATGGTCTCCATCATCTAGGTAACCCTCTGGATTTTCTTCATTTTTAACATGTTTTGTGATGCCTCAATTTTTCCTGCGATTAACACATTCTTCTGCTGCAGATGGCCAACGGTGCGATGGCCCTTCGCGAAGCGCTGTCCCACTCCGTGGATGCGCTCGTGAAGTCCCTGGCGCGGGCCGACAAATATAAGAAGGAGAGCATGGCGCAGTCTCAGAGCCTTGCTCGACTTCATCATGAGGCCAAGGCCCGGAGGAAAATCTGGGTGGCCGAATAAGGGAGGCGGAGTGTCGGTCCGAAGTCGAGGGTAGCCAGGCCTCCGCGACCGAGGCCAAGTTGGCGCTGGTCTTGGCCAGATTGCCAGTCTTGAATGTCGAAAAGAGAACTGCTTGATCAATGGACCCTCGCCGAGCTGGATGGCCTGCAAAAAGTCCTAAGACCGGAGGGGTGCTCCGGTGAGGACCCTCCGACGCTCAAGTCAGCAACCGAGGTCACAGCTAAGGAAGAGCTCAAGTGAGCTCTTTAGGGGCGAGAGGAGTCCACAAAGGGGGGATTCCTCTCTGGGTGATAGATTAACGAGCGTGTGAGTTTTTGCATACCTGGTCCTTGAGTGGACTTACCCTTTTATAGGTGGTTGACACCTGCACGACAATGTGGAGTTCTGTGAGGAAGGAATGTCCATGGGGTTCGTGGGGGTTGCGTGAATCTAGGCCGATTGGTAGGTCCTGTCCATCGGAAAGGGAAAAATGGCGGTTGATGAGCCAAGTCCCATCAATTAGCGGGGCTAGCGGGTAGTTAGGTCTAGTCCCATCGGTGGCGTGGCCAGTGGATAGTTGGGCCTAGCGATGTCAGACGGCGTGAGTCAGAAAGATGGTGGCTTGAACGGCCAGGACCGTCCTGGGGCCGGCTTGGGAAAGTCGGGGCCGTCATGGCTCTCTTGGGGATGTCGAGACCAAGCGGGGCCGACAGGGAAGGTCGGGGCCGACTCGGCCGACTTGGAGGTGCCAAGGCCGAGCGAGACCGACCAGGGAAGGTCGGGGTCGACTCGGCCGACTTGGAGACGCCGGGGCCGAGCAGGGCCAACCAGGGAAGGTCGGGACTGACTCGGATGACTTGAAGATGCTGAGGCCGAGCGGGGCCGACCAGGGAAGGTCGGGGCCGACTCGGTCGACTTGTAGACGCTAGGGCCGAGCGGGGCCGACCAGGAAAGGTCGGGGCCGACTCAGCCGACTTGGAGACGCCGGGGCCGAGCGAGGCCTACCAGGGAAGGTCGGGGCCGACTCGGCCGACTTGGAGATGCCGGGGCCAAGCGAGGCCTACCAGGGAAGGTCGGGGCCGACTCGGCTGACTTGAAGATGCCGGGGCCGAGCGGGGCCGACCAGGAAAGGTCGGGGCCGACTCGGCCGACTTGAAGATGCCGGGGCCGACCAGGGAAGGTCGGGGCCGACCAGGAAAGGTCGGGGCGACTCGGTCGACTTGGAGATGCCAGGGCCGAGCGGGGCCGACCAGGGAAGGTCGGGGCCGACTCGACCGACTTGGAGATGCCGGCCGAGCCGACCAGGGAAGGTCCGGGCCGACTCGGCCGACTTGGAGACGTCGGGCGGGGCCACCTTAAGCTTTTGATTTTGCCATGATTACCCTCGTGGCTGCGTTTGCCACATCAGAACATATTTAAAATGAATAACAAATTATTGCAAGGACTATGATATCGAGTTTGAGAGGAAGAAGACTGTTGAAGAGTTTTATCTCACGAACCACATCCATCAAACCTACGATTTCGTACATATAATGTTATAGTTTCTTAATTTATTGAAGATTGGGTAGTGTGGTTTGGCTTGGAGCTAATCAACGTGCGATGTGAGGTGCAGGTGAAGAGGATGAGAGAGGAGTACGACAAGTTGGACAAGTGGAGATGAGCATCTGGGAATGCATTCAACTGCTCAATGAGTTTATTGATGATAGCGATCCCGATCTCGATGAGCCCCAGATCGAGCACTTGCTGCAGACTGCCGAAGCCCTCAGGAGGGACTATCCTGATGAGGATTGGCTGCACTTAACTGGCTTAATTCATGGTATGATATCACAAAAATATAACCAAACTTTTTAATGAAATTTAAAAAGCCAATTAAAATTTATGGTTTGATGCTAGTTTCACTATATATCGATACAATTCAGTATGGTACATTACATAACGTGTATTGTATCAACTCAGTGGTAAAGCTCTAATCCATAGCACAGTTTGGTATTTGGTATGGTACCCAGAGGCATTTAATATGACCGATATAGAGTTGATATGGGTTGGTTTAGTTGTTGTACTGAACCAAATGACCGTATCAGAATGATTCCAGTATGGTTTGGTTTAATTCATTATGAACCATTATCGGTTTGGTGCAGTCTGGCTATTTTGGCTTGTTGTATTGTTGCTTACCTTAACCATTGAAACTCTTTTTCATGCAGCAGCTTTTGATGGCCCTATCAGCTTTTAATCTAAATGTCATCAATAGTTTAACAAGTTCCATCCACTCGCAACAGTGTTATACTATTTGGTAGACAATTTTGGAATGCCCTCCTTAAATCAGAGGATGAATGTATGCCTTTGATTTATTTATTGCACTTTTGGCTTCTAAAATTTATAATGGCGATTTCATTTGATGAAATACTTCTCTTGCCGGAATTCAGATCTTGAAAAGTTCTTCTTCATCCTAGCTTTGGAGAGCTTCCCAAGTGGGCTGTTGTGGGTGAGCATCACCTTCCTGTCTTATTTTATTTCTCAATAATATTCCTTTTCACTTCTAATTACTGAGATCCATTTTTTAGGTGACACATTCCCTGTGGGTTGCACTTTTGATGAGTGCAATGTTCACCACAAGGTATCATCCAAACTAAACTAATCATACCATGATTCTAAGATGTGATTGGAAGCAATAATTTAGATTTTGTCATTCTAATAGTCTACAATGATTTATCATAACAGTATTTCCAAGAAAACCCAGACTACAACAATCCTAAATACAACACCAAACTTGGAGCTTATTCTGAAGGATGCGGATTTGACAACGTATTGATGTCTTGGGGCCATGATGATTATATGTACTTGGTATGCATGACCATTGTTTTTTTTTTTTTGTAGGTTCTCATGTTTCCTTGTAAAATTTATTCAATGATTTAAAATACTTTATTTATCAGTGGATGTTATATAATTATTAGTTAATCTCAGGTGGCCAAAGAGAATAAGACCACTTTGCCTTCAGCTTCCTTGTTCATCATCCGCTACCATTCCTTCTACCGTGAGTTCATGAACTGATGACTTCTTTACATCAATTTTCCTGTTCTTATATTGGAGTCTGTCTCTCTTACTAATTGAACTCAAAATGCCATGTTTCATGTTTGTTTCAGCACTGCACAGGCATGGAGCATATCAATACTTCATGAATGATGAGGACAGAGAAAATATGAAGTGGCTACATATATTTAAGTATGATCTCTTAAGATCCATCTTTTTTTAAGGTAAAAAATCTACCATTGGAATTATGCTACATTAAGTTTCAGAAAACAGACTATGTCAGAGAAAATTCAAATATGAGTGGAGTACTCAACTTATTCTTTCTTGCTCTATGTGCAGCAAATATGACCTTTACAGCAAGAGCAAAGTTAGAATAGATGTAGAGAAAGTGAAGCCATACTACTTATCACTCATTGAAAATGTTAGCATCTCCTTCCTAAATTTCTTCAACCTCACAGAGACCTATTCTTTTTTTACTTTTGTGGAAACAACGGTCGCAATACCACCTCAAACTTCATTAATAAATGAAATAAGAGACAAAAAAGAGAACAAAACGAAAGGAAAGAATGAAAGAGAGAAGAAGGGGAGAGTATTTGTAGGTCTCATGAAGAGTTGAGCACCGCCATGTTCATCTACATAGCCATTCCAAAACAGTAAGAAATAAAAGATACATCAGCCAAGATAAAAATTAAGAGTAGAAGCCTTAGCTTAGACTTTTACCTTCTCTTTTCTAAAAAAAAAAAAAATTTGAAAGTTTTTCTTTCATGTCCTATTTTCTTTTCTCTAATAAAGCAATTGAATGTTTGTTGCAGTATTTCCTAGCGAAGTTGAGATGGTGAAATATTTGAATGATGATTCATCACAATGGTCGTCTAAAGTAATAAGATTCATTACATGGTCAATCTTGGAGCAGCTGATGAGAGAAGCTGATGTGAGAAGTGGCTATCAATCTGAATTCCGGTAAGAGAAGTATTTCATCAAATGCAATCGCCATTATAAATTTTAGAAGCCAAAAGTGCAATAAATAAATCAAAGGCATACATTCATCCTTTGATTTAAGGAGGGCATTCCAAAATTGTCTACCAAATAGTATAACACTGTTGCCAGGATGGAACTTGTTAAACTACATTTAGATTTTAAAAGCTGATAGGGCCATCAAGAGCTGCTGCATGAAAAAGAGTTTCAATGGTTAAGGTAAGCAACAATACAATAAGCCAAAATAGCCAGACTGCACCAAACTGATAATGGTTCATAATGAATCAAACCAAACGATACTGGAATCATACTGATACGGTCATTTGGTTCAGTACAACAACTAAACCAACCCATATCAACTCTATATCGGCCGCATTAAATGCCTTAGAGCTTTACCACTGAGTTGATACAATACGCATTATGTAATGTAACAGACTAAATTGTATCGATCTAGTATCTAAACGGTATATCAATTCTTAATATGGTGAAACTAGTATCATACCATAAATTTTAATTGGCTTTTTAAATTTAATTAAAAAGTTTGGTTATATTTTTGTGATATCATACCATGAATTAAGCCAGTTAAGTGCAACCAATCCTCATCTGATGGCTTCGGCAGTCTGCACCAAGTGCTCGATCTGGGGCTCATCGAGATCGGGATCGCTATCATCAATAAACTCATTGAGCAGTTGAATGCATTCCCAGATGCTCATCTCCACTCTGTCCAACTTACCGTACTCTCCTCTCATCCTCTTCCCTGCACCTTACATCGCATGTTGATTAGCTCTAAGCCAAACCACATTACCCAATTTCAATAAATTAAGAAACTATAACATTATATGTACGAAATCGTAGGTTTGATGGATGTGGTTCGTGCGATAAAACTCTTCAACAGTCTTCTTCCTTTCAAACTCGATTTCATAGTCCCTGCAATAATTTGTTATTCATTTTAAATATGTTCTGAAGGAGTTCATGTCCTAAACCCATAAAGGCGATAATTTGGCCCTTTTGAGTAGGCCCATGCGTGAAGACGATCTAATAAAGACGAAGAATCGCAGTCCAGCAGTGGGCCATGATGAAATTAAGTACGTATGCGAGATGGCCGAAGGAATTGATCGGGGCACCATGAAACGCCATCCAACACCAACTCACAGGGCTCATCATCAGCGGCGACCTTCTTGTCTTCCACTTCCAACTTTGAGCCCAAAAACATGAACATCAAATGAATCAAACCGAGTGCTAATCTATCAACAACCAAATCTAACAACAACGAAGCTTACCACTCTGAGGATGCTCGATGGTAATCGTCATCTTTGTTGGCTTTGGCCAGAGTTTTGGGAGGGCATGAAAGAGGGTATTTATAATGGAATAGAGACGAATAGAAAACAGAGGAATAAAAAGCAAATTTTAGGAAACGCGCCGGTGGGGGAGGAGATTGGGATTAAGAAATCGCGGGATGAGTCAGCCATGGCGTGGAGATCGTATCGGGTTTGGAGGATCCACGTTGGAGGCAGGCCCCGCGTGACGGGTGTCTTCTCAAGTCCGGCGACCGAATTGAAAGGCAGCGGGGGGCTAGGGATGGAGACGGAGCGGCGAGTTGAGAAAGCAAGAAGGTGAAAAAATTGGAAGGGTCGTTGCGTGTGGGAAAAAATATCGGAGATTGTCTTCTCTAAGTTTTTCTTAGAATAAAAGGTACCTTAAATCTCGCATGAGGTTTGGAAATAGGATCACACAGCTTTTGCGATTGCTTCTCTTCTAAGTTTTTCTTAGAATAAAAGGTACCTTAAATCTCGCATGAGGTTTGGAAATAGGATCACAGCTTTTGCGATTGCTTCTCTTCTAAGTTTTTCTTAGAATAAAAGGTACCTTAAATCTCGGATATACTACAAATAACGTTGTGGAGATTTGATTTGTTTGAAGCTTGGTCAAAAAAGAGAAAGAAAAGAAAGCCTTCTATTCCTTTTGTTCCGCATATGGCGGCTATCATTAGCTGGGACCCCTTTTATTTTTTTTCCAAAAAAAACTTGATTAACACGCACACTACCTCACCCTTCATTAATGGTGGATGTGGAGGCTTTTTTGAGAGGGAGTTTCTTCTCTTTTCTTCCGACTGGACTACCTCCTCAAGAATAATTTTTTGAAGCAGATTCCATGTAGGAGTTAATTTTAGGCTAAAACCAGGCTATCCTCCAACAATTTTCATCAACAGTTGAAGTAACTTTAACAGGATAGGCCGCATTCTTTCTTTATTGATGCGTACATAACAAAGAGAACTGATGTTATGGTTGATCAGGCCATTAATAATATTACCTTTTATGTTTTATCATCAGTTGTGATTCGTTGGACTCAATAGAGATGGCTGCAAAATGTCACAAAAAGAGAAGGGACTTGTGTATGATTGATACCAGTGGAGTTTCTGACAACGAGAGGCACCTTAAGGACATGATTGTTCAGAAGTGTTTGCGTTATCCAAGAGAATATACACTAATATCTAATTCATATACTGGATATTCATAAGCGATGATGCATGCTCTGCACCAATTATTTTTATATTCCAACTTGAAAACCATTGTATGTGGAAAGAAAATGAAGCATTCATAAATATTAAAAGAAACATTAATCCAATTTGGCTTGTAAATGGGCATGGAGATTACTTCTAGATTACAGTAGAGCATTCTCAGAACTAGGGTCAGGATAGGGGGTGTCAGTGCGACCAGAAACCACGTGTTTTTCTAAGAAAACAAGGTTGATTGTATTTTTTTTTTTTTTAGGAGCTGAGATATGGGATGGGATTTAAACAGAAACTGGCTCAAATATTTAGTTGAATTACTGCTTATACACTAATTCATTTTAATTTTAATTTAAGAACATTTAATGTTTTTTGATTTTGAAATCCTATATTGATCTTTTTAGTTATTGTCATTATGTCTGTGTTGCCCAGACGTAGTAGCCCAAGAGGGGGGTGAATTGGGTATTTAAAATTATTTAATTCAATGCAATGATATTGACTAACGCAGATATGTGCTTAATCAGAATTTAATTCGCAGCGGTGTAGTGGAGTGCACGAAATAGAAAATACACAGATCAATCAATCACAAACACAGCAAGGTTTATAGTGGTTCGGTGCCAAACTCGGCTCCTACATCCACTCCCCAAAAACCTTTGGGAATTTCACTAATCGTATCACAACGATTACAACCCCTAGCCTTCCCCGGCTAGTCCTCTTGTTTTCACGGCACAAGGCAGCCAAATCCCCTAGCCTTCCCCGGCTAGTCCTCTTGTTTTCACGGCACAAGGCAGCCAAATCCCCTAGCCTTCCCCGGCTAGTCCTCTTGTTTAACTGGTACAAGGAAACCAATCCCCTAGCCTTCCCGGCTAGTCCTCTTGTTTAACTGGTACAAGGAACCAATCAAGAAACTAGGGTTATCTCTAACCCTAATACAAGATTTATCAAAAATAGACAGCTCCTAATTTGAGCAAATATTCAAAGATAAACTTTACAATTTTTGAAGCAATACTTCAGCAGCAGATATTGATTTTCGAAGTAGCTGAAATTTGCACTCGCTTCACCGGATCTGGACGACTTGAGCAAGGGTTGGAGGATGCAACTTCGCAGCACAATATCTTGCTCTTCAAGGATCCGAAAAATATCTTGCAATAAGCACTCTCTTTTGATTTCTTTCTTTTCTCTCTTTTGTGTTTTTGATATGTCAAAAGATGTAGGAATTTCGTCAAGGATTTCTTCTGAACATCCCTATTTAAACCATTCAAAAAACTATCCGTTAGATTCATTGGTAAAATAGAGGAAAGGAAAAATGGGAAGAAATAAAACCGTTTGAAATATTTTCCCAAATGATGAAAGCATTAAATCCATTGCTAATGAAGGATTCCTGTCCATAACAAAAGAAAATGGTCAGCATTCATCAAAATAGTAATGAGAGAGAGAGAGCATTAAATGAGAGAGAGGAGAAAGCTGAAATAAATTTCAGCAACTCCAAAGGAAACGTGCGGCCAACAATGGGAAAAGGAGGAAGCAATAAGCTAGCTTTTCTCCCAAGCTAGCTAGCTTGATTCCAAAATCCCACGGCTGGAGTGACCAGCCATCAAACCATCAATGCAAGAGAGGGGAATAAAGATAGCTAACTATGTGGTTAGCTCCTTTTCAGCATCCCACGGCTAGCAACAAAAAAACAAGAAAACAAGTTAGCTAATAGCCAAGGTTTCATGCTATAAAGAAAAGATAGTTAGCTATGGAGCTAACTAAGGCACAAACTAGTTAGCTCTTGAGCTAACTAGCCATGCAAGAAAAAATCCAACGGTTTCATAACCAGAAACAGATTTAAAAACAGTTAGCTTATGAGTTGGCTATGAAAAGGTGTATGAGGCCATGTAAAAAATAGTTAGCTTGTGAGCTAACTTAATTTTGAATTCATGCGGCTAGGATGAAAACACTTTAAAAATAGTTAACTCATAAGTTAGCTAAGCCTATTCATGTCAAGAAATAGCTAACTCCCAAGCCATGAAAGCAATAAAGATAGTTAGCTTATAAGCTAACTCCCAAAGGGAATCATGAAAAGATGGTTAGCTTGTAAGCTAGCTTTCTCAAAAAAAATGCTACGGGAGATGGTTTCATGAAAAAGCATTCTTGACAACTAGCTAACTCATAAGTTAGCTATCCATAAAGGTGTGAGGCCATGACAAAAAGATAGTTAGCTTGTGAGCTAACTCTATTTTAAATTCATGCGGCTGATGAAATTCAGTGGAGGGAAGTTAGCTTATAAGCTAACTAAGATAAAGGTTTATTCTATCATGCATAAAGGTAGTTGACTTGTGAGCTAACTGGGACATGAAAAAGCTAATACCAAGCTAGCTAAGAGAGAGGTTTTCATGTTACGTACCTTGGAATGAAGGAAGGAAGTTAGCTTGCAAGCTAACTCCTACAAAGCACCAAACGGCCAAGCATGAGGGCATGAACAAACAAGTTAGCTTGTGAGCTAACCTCAAGGGAAAAGTGACCAGCCATGCAAGGGGAAAGAGTTAGCTTCCCAGCTAACTTATAAAATAAAACACACGGCCAGCAAGAGGAAAGTTAGCTCAAAACGGCTTGCATGGAGGGGAGGTTAGCTTCCCAGCTAGCTTGTTTCCCAATTCATTCGGCCAGCATGAAGGTAGCTAACTCCTAGGTGGCTAGCAAGGAAGGGAAGTTAGCTTCCCAGCTAACTCATTTCCCAACAAAAACGGCCAGCACAAGGAGTATACTAAAATAGCTAACTAGCATGGAATGGAAGCTAGCTAGCAAAGCCATGCAATAAATTCAATAGATAGGCAAGTGAATTTTATATCTTCACAAGATAAATAAACTTCATTGCATCATATGAAAAATTCTTGACAATTGTAAACATGAAGATACATGAAGATACTTGCAATATCATGGATTATCATAATTTATTTAGGCTTTATATGTTTTGTAATCATCAAAATCAATTCAAGGGTCAACAATCTCCCCCTTTTTGATGATGACAAAAACTTACAAAACATTAAGCATAAATCATTCAGCATATATAATCAGCATTCAAAATATAATCTCCCCCTAAATATATTAATCTCCCCCTGAATATATGAAGTGATTCTTCTCCCCTGAATATATGAAGTGCATGACAATCTCATATAATTTATGCATAATTCTTCTCCCCCTTTTTGTCATTGATCAATAAGAAGTTGCAGAATATGCAATAATTCAACAATTTATAATAGCACAATTTATGAAGAAAAGATACATATATCAAGCAGAAATTATAATTCAGTCATTTATAGAAAACATATTACAATACAAGGTTCATATGATAGAGATTACAAACATGACATCAAACATAGATTAAACATTCATAGAAACATATTACATGACATGAAACATAGATTAAACATAGAATCATCAATCATCATCATCAGAAGATATGACTTTAGGTTGCTTGGAAGAGCCTTCAGGTCGAGTGGAAGATCCGGGTACGTCATTAGGTTGAGAAGGCGGCGTCCAAAGATGAGAATGAGAGAATGAAGCTCCAGGGGCAGAAGCAGCAGCAAGACCAATCTGAATTTCCAGCAAATTGGTCATCTTTACGGTGGATGCATTCAGGTGGTCAAGAGCATTCGCGGCATCCTTCGTTGTGCTGTCATTGGTCCTCATCTGGTGTGTTACCCATTCAGCCTTGGTTACAACATCTTCAAACTGGGATTTCAATTGCTCAACGTCTTTCTTAATAATCCACTGAAGTGTCGTTGTGAAAGAACACACGACTGTTGAGCACACCAACATCATGCACAAGTTGCTTCACAGTAGTTGTCATATGATTAAGAGTTTCAAACACAGAAGAAATATGGGGTACCAAGGTGAGGTCATTGTTGACGGAAGAGTTACTATCACTGGTACTCCTATTTGAAAGTGCAATGGAAAGATCATGAACAATTTGTTTGATTTGATCTTGACTAATCAAAACAGTAGGAAGGGGTGAGTTTTGATTTTGATTGGTATAATGAGTGGAAGATTCTGGAATGTCCGGATGATCATTAAGAAACGGGTTTGACTCATTCATAGCAGCTAAAAATTGATTAGGTTGATTGAAGTCGTAATTAAAGAAATTTGGAGGAGAACAAACTGGTGGAGGAGGATCGATGGAATTAAGTTTGTAGGTTGAGAGATAGTTTTATCAGCAGTTCTGGTTCTAATCTTGGTCCAAATGCCATTACGTTTGGCATAGTCCATACGGTGTAGGGAGTGTGCATTAAAAATGTCAGTGTGACGCAATGACACTAGTTTCTCCTTTGAGTTTCACATTGTGAAATTCAATACGTAAGTGAGAAACATCCCGTATGGCAAGGCGGCTTTGGATCTACCTACAGCTTCTTTCATTATAACCATCATTAATTCTGGAAAGTCTAAAGGAGTTCCTTCTAATATGTAAACATTAGTCCTATGTCCCTATCAGTTATAGCATTAAATGAACCGGCACGAGGTGCAAATATTTTGCAATAATACTGTGTAGCAATCTATTCTCAACATTCAACATGTTAGCATCAAGATTGTCTACAGAGCATTATCATCCTCTAAGCCCAAAATAGAAGCAATTTTAAAGTTTCGATCGCTAGGAAATATGTCAAGAGACCATCGGATGGAATACCTAGGGCTGACCCTAGCACATCACTATCAAAATTAATTTTAACATTTTTAACAAGTGAAGAAATAGTTCCATCACCAAAACTAATATTTTCATAAAATTCATAAACAAGAGTAGGATAAATAGGTTTCCTAGTAGATAATAGTCAGTCCAACCTTGAGAAGCTAGGAGATTTCCTATTTTAAATCCCTCTTTTTCTAAGAAACTGAAATCTACTAACCTTCCATTTGAAATAGATCGAGTGGTTAAAGAAGGAAATATAGATCTTGAGGAGGAAGAAGAATTTTTCCGAGGAAGATCCGTTGTGTCTTCTCTTGAGTGAGAACCCTTCTTCTTTGGAGCCATTTTTTCCTCTACAAGATGGAAGAAGCAAGATGAGAAGGGGACGTTTGAGTGGAATGGAAAATTTTCTTGGTGGAGACGTGTGATACAAAGAAAATTTGGCCCTTATATAGGATGATTCAAAAGAGCTAGCTTGTCAGGTGCCTGGATGGTTACCTGGTTAGTTAGCTTTCTTGAATAGTCCCATGAAAAAGGTCAAAAGGTAGGTGGCGTGGAATGAAGTGGACAAGTTTTCATGACAAAGGAATGTGGGTAGTTAACTACCTAGCTAACTTACTCACTAGAAGACAAAGACATTAAGGTCATTCTAAGGAATTTTCATGAAAGATTTAATTGATTTAGATGGAATTAGATAATCAATACATTTCAATCAAATGTCCAATCACAAACAAGTGTCACAAACATGATTACTTAATTAATTAGATGGATCAATCATTCCAAGTTCCATTCTTATTTCATAAAATTTTGATTCATCTAAAGGTTTAGTAAATATGTCTGCGAGTTGTTTTTCAGTGTTTACAAATTCCAATACAATGTTGCCATCATTAACATGATCTCTAATAAAATGATGTCGGATTTCTATATGTTTTGTTCTAGAGTGTTGAATAGGATTTTTAGTTAGACAAATTGCACTAGTGTTGTCACATTTTATTGGTATTCCCTTTTGTTTGATACCATAATCCTCTAGTTGCTGCTTAATCCACAAAATTTGAGCACAGCAACTTCCAGCTGCAATGTATTCGGCCTCGGCCGTAGACAATGCTACTGAAGTTTGCTTCTTGCTAAACCATGAGATTAAGTTAACACCTAGGAATTGGCAAGTTCCACTAGTTGATTTTCTGTCTAGTTTACATCCAGCAAAGTCTGAATCGGTGTATCCTATTAAGTCAATGCTAGATTGTCTGTCATACCAAAGTCCTAAGTTTTTAGTTCCATTTAAATATTTAAATATTCTTTTAACAGCAAGCAAGTGTGATTCTTTAGGATTAGCTTGATATCTGGCACACATGCAAACACTAAACAAGATATCAGGTCTACTGGCAGTTAAGTATAACAAAGATCCTATCATTCCTCTATAAAGTTTTAGATCTACAGATTTTTCAGAATTACAGGCATCAATTCTACAAGATGAGCTCATAGGGGTACCGATACTTTTAGATGTCTCCATGCCAAACTTTTTGATCATCTCTTTGATGTACTTGGATTGGCTTATGAAGATCCCGTCATTACTTTGCTTGACTTGGAGTCCGAGAAAATAATTCAGTTCTCCCATCATACTCATCTCGAATTCTCCCTGCATAAGCTTAGCAAAATCTTTGCATAACGAGTCATTAGTGGCACCAAATATGATATCATCTACATAGATTTGAATAATTAACATATCATCATTTTATCTTTTAATAAATAAGGTTGTATCAACATTTCCTCGAATGAATTTATTACTAATCAAGAACTTGCTTAATCTTTCATACCAAGCCCGGGGAGCTTGCTTCAAACCATACAAAGCTTTGTTTAATTTAAATACGTGGTTTGGAAACAAGTGATTTTCAAAACCGGGTGGTTGTTCCACAAATACTTGTTCAGCAATATCCATTTAAGAAAGCGCTTTTAACATCCATTTGATATAATTTAAAATTCATAAAGCAAGCAACAGCAAGAAGTAATCTGATAGCTTCTAATCTAGCAACAGGGGCATATGTTTCATCAAAATCAATTCCTTCTTCTTGATTATAACCCTTAGCTACTAGTCTTGCTTTATTTCTTATTATGTTACCATGTTCATCTAACTTATTTCTGAAAACCCATTTTGTTCCAATAATTTGATAATCATTAGGTCTTTCAATAAGTGTCCAAACATTATTTCTTTCAAATTGATTAAGTTCTTCATGCATTGCATTTAACCAATCAATATCATTCTTAGCTTCATCATAACATTTAGGTTCAATTTTAGAAACAAATGCTAAGTTATTATATGTATCTCTAAATGTCGATCTTGTCCTAATTCCATGAGATATTTCACCAATAATTTGATCTTTAGGGTGACTGTGAACATACCTCCATCCTCTTTCTAAGTCATCATTACCTTGTGAGGCTTCAGGTGGATTAGGATTGTTTTCTTCATTTACCTCTTGTGTATCTGATCATCTTTGTCCTTCAAGTGATGTCTTTGAGTTGATCTTCAATTTCATCTGCATCAACTATACCTTTTCTCTTCCTTAAGGGAAGATCATTAGTTTCATCAAATATAACATGAATAGATTCTTCAACTACCAATGTCTTTTTGTTAAAAACTCTAAAAGCTCTACTATGCAATGAATAACCAAGAAAAATCCTTCGTCAGATTTCGCATCAAATTTATCAAGATTTATTTTTCCGTTATTCAAAACAAAGCAGCGACATCCAAAGACATGAAAATAACCGATATTAGGTTTTCTTCCTTTCCAAAGTTCATAAGGAGTCTTTTTCAAAACAGGTCTAATTAATGCACGATTTAAAACATAACATGCAGTGTTAATTGCTTCAGCCCAAAAATATTTTGGGAGATTGCTTTCACACAACATGGTACGAGCCATTTCTTCTAAAGTTCTGTTTTTCCTTTCTACTACTCCATTTTGTTGAGGTGTTCTGGGTGCAGAAAAATTATGTTCAATTCCATTATCATTACAGAAATTCAAAATATTGATTTTCAAATTCTTTTCCATGATCACTTCGTATCGATAAAACAGAAGAATTCTTTTCATTTGTAATTCTTTTAAATAATTTTTGAAATGATGGAAATGCTTCATCTTTACTGGCTAAGAATAAAACCCATGTAAAACGAGAGAAATCATCAATTATGACAAAACCATATCTTTTTCCTCCTAGACTAGTTGTTCTTGTAGGACCGAATAAATCCATGTGCAAGAGTTCTAAAGGTCTAGTGGTTGAAATCATATTTTTCGATTTAAAAGATACTCGAGTCTGTTTTCCAAATTGACATGTATCACAAATTTTATCTTTTTCAAAACTTAATTTTGGCAAACCTTTAACCAAATCCTTTTTGAATAATTTAGAAAGCAAATCCATGCTGACATAAGCAAGTCTATGATGTCATAACTACTTATCAATTTTAGCATTCATGCAACTAGACATTCAATAATCTGGTCATTAACAATATAAACATTACTATGCCTATGACCAATGGCTTTCAATTCATCAAGAGGATTTGTAACAATGCAAAGAGATGATTCAACAAATAATTTTAAAACCTTTTTCACAAATTGACTAATGCTAACAAGTTATGATTTAATCCATTTAAAAGCAAGACATTTCAATAAAAGTAGAGGAGTGATACCTATTTTCCAATGCCAATAATTTTACCTTGGCCATTATCTTTCAAAGGTAACCACTCCTCCATCAATTGCATCTAAAGTGATGAATTGAGATTCATCACCCATCAAGTGTCTTAAGCACCCGCTATCCAAGTACCATTTTCTTTTTGCTCGGGTTGCAAGACACACCTGCATCCATAATATCAAGTTTTGCTCTTAGGTACCCAAGCTTTCTTGGGTCCTTTAGGGTTAGCAAAATAGTTCCTTTTGGAACCCATATCCTTTAACATTGTGTGTGTGACATATATATGCTTTGTGTCCAGGTTTACCACATTTGAAACATGTAACTTCAGTAGAATTATTAGCATGCACATAAATATTTTTCAAAAACTTTTGTCTTTATAAGGATTGTATCCTAGGCCAGCTCTTTGTAAAAAGCTCTTTGATTTTCAAATATCATGTTAAGTTTAGTAGAGCTCAAAGTAAACTTATCTACAATAGGTTTCAATCTATCTACTTCATTTTTCAAATTCATGTTTTCTTGTAATAAAACTTCATTTTCTTCTAATAGTTTTCCTTTTCTAAAGTAAGATTTTGAACTTGATTTTTCAAATCTTTATTTTTGAACTTGAGATTTGAAATCATCAATTAATTCATAAAATGCACCATGCAATTCATCAAATGTAAAATCATCTAACAAGTTGGGGTTTACCTCATTTTCATGCCATGAGACATTTGATTTTCTTCTTCATTCTTCTTCTTCTTCGAGCTTGATGCATCACTATCGCTCCATGTAGCTATCATAGCCTTCTTTTTAAATTTCTTGAGACCTTTCTTCAGATATGGACAATCTGGCTTGTAGTGTCCGGTTTGTTGCATTCATAACAAATTACTTCATATTCTTTTTCATTGCTTGGCTCTCCTTTATTAATGCTTTTTCTTCCTTCAAATTTCTTTCTCATGAATTTCTCAAATTTCCTTGTAATGAGAGCTAGATTCATTTTCCTCACTTTCACTTCACTTGCTCCTTTCATTATTTAAGGCCACTCTTTAGTCCCAATATTCTTTGTTTTTGGATTGTCTTCATCAATGTGTTGCTGCTGAAGCTCATGAGTCATCAATGACCAACCAATTCTTCAAGAGATAGTGTGTTGAGGTCCTTGGCTTCTTGAATTGCAGTAACTTTGGCCTCCCAAGACCTAGGCAAGGATCTCAAAACTTTTCTAACAAGATCACCATTAGTATAAGATTTTTCAAGGCTTTTCAGCCCATTAATAATGTTAGTGAATCTGTAAACATATCACCAATTTTCAGATGATTCCATTTTAAACAATTCATATTCATGTACAAGCATATTTATTCTAGATTCTTTAACTTGATTGGTACCCTCATGGGTAACTTCAAGTCTATTCCAAATTTTTAGCAGATATGCATGTAGAATACGATTAAATTCATTGGCATCAAAGAACAATAAAGAACATTCATTGCTTTTGCATTTAATTGAGCATCTTCTTATCATGCACATCCCATTCGTTTCCGGTTTGGCAATATCAATACCATCAATTTAATAGTGGGTGTGTGAGGTCCATTGACTATGATACTCCATAAATCATAATCAAGTGCTTGAATAAAAATTTTCATACGTGCTTTCCAATAAGTGTAATTTGTGCCATCAAATAGAGGTGGTCTATTAGTTGACTGTCCTTCAGTCAAATGAACCCATTTGGATTGCTAATGATCTTTGCTCCAAGCTTGTTAAAGCAATAGAAATCAGAGCACGCTGCTCTGATACCACTTGTTGCCCAGATGTAGCAACCCAAGAGGGGGGTGAATTGGGTATTTAATTAATTAAATGATATTGCGCAGATATGTGCTTAATCTAGTTAAAAATTAATTCGCAGCGGTGTAGTGGAGTGCACGAAATAAAAATACACAGAATAATCAATCACAACACAAAGGTTTATAGTGGTTCGGTGCCAAACTCGGCTCCTACATCCACTCCCCAAAAACCTTTGGGAATTTCACTAATCGTATCACAACGATTACAACCCCTAGCCTTCCCCGGCTAGTCCTCTTGTTTCACGGCACAAGGCAGCCAAACCCCTAGCCTTCCCGGCTAGTCCTCTTGTTTTCACGGCACAAGGCAGCCAAACCCCTAGCCTTCCGGCTAGTCCTCTTGTTTCACTGGCACAAGGAAGCCAACCCCTAGCCTTCCCGGCTAGTCCTCTTGTTTAACGGCACAAGGAAGCCAAAAAATAACTAGGGTTATCTCTAACCCTATTACAAGATTTATCAAATAATAGACAGCTCCTAACTTGAGCAAATATTCAAAGAGTAAACTTTACAAATTTGAAGCAAACTTCAGCAGCAGAATGTGGATCTTCGAGGTAGCTGAGACTTTTGAATGCTTCACCGGATCTGGACGACTTGAGCAAGGATTGAGGTTTGTCAACTTCACAGCACAAGAACTTGCTCTTCAACACTCCGAAAAAATATGCAATAACACTCTCTTTGATTTCTTTCTTTCTCTTTTCTTTTTTTTTCAAAGATTCGTCAACAAAGATGTAGGAATTTCGTCAAGGATTTCTTCTGAACATCCCTATTTAAACCATTCAAAAAACTATCCGTTAGATTCATTGGTAAAATAGAGGAAAGGAAAACGGGAAGAATAAAACCGTTTGAAATATTTTCCCAAAAATGATGAAAGCATTAAATCCATTGCTAATGAAGGATTCCTGTCCATAACAAAAAGAAAATGGTCAGCATTCATCAAAGTAGTAAAGAGAGAGAGAGAGCATTAAATGAGAGAGAGGAGAGAGCTGAAATAAATTTCAGCAACTCCCAAAAGAGAAACGTGCGGCCATAATGGAAAAAGGAGGAAGCAATAAGCTAGCTTTTCTCCCAAGCTAGCTAGCTTGTTTCCAAAATCCCACGGCAAGAAGAAATCGGCCAAAACCATGGAGGGATAGAGTAGCTAGCTAGCAAGCTAGCTCATTCCAAAGTCCACACGGCTGAGAAGAAACCAGGAGAAAAATAGTTAGCTTGTGAGCCTTGGTTTCATGCTATTAAGAAAAGATAGTTAGCTATGGAGCTAACTAAGGCACAAACTAGTTAGCTCTTGAGCTAACTAGCCATGTAAGAAAGCATCCAACGGTTTCATAACCAGAAACATATTTAAAAATAGTTAGCTTATGAGTTGGCTATGAAAAGGTGTAAGAGGCCATGTAAAAAATAGTTAGCTTGTGAGCTAACTTAATTTTGAATTCATGCGGCTAGGATGAAAAACACTTTAAAATAGTTAACTCATAAGTTAGCTAAGCCTATTCATGTCAAGAAATAGCTAACTCCCAAGCCATGAAAGCAATAAAGATAGTTAGCTTATAAGCTAACTCCCAAGGGAATCATGAAAAGATGGTTAGCTTGTAAGCTAGCTTTCTCAAAAAAAATGCTACGGGAGATGGTTTCATGAAAAAGCATCTTGACAACTAGCTAACTCATAAGTTAGCTATCCATAAAGGTGTGAGGCCATGACAAAAAGATAGTTAGCTTGTGAGCTAACTCTATTTTAAATTCATGCGGCTGATTTGAAATTCAGTGGAGGGAAGTTAGCTTATAAGCTAACTAAGATAAAGGTTTATTCTATCATGCATAAAGGTAGTTGACTTGTGAGCTAACTGGGACATGAAAAAGCTAATACCAAGCTAGCTAAGAAGAGAGTTTTTCATGTTACGTACCTTGGAATGAAGGAAGGAAGTTAGCTTGCAAGCTAACTCCTACAAAGCACCAAACGGCCAAGCATGAAGGCATGAACAAACAAGTTAGCTTGTGAGCTAACCTCAAGGGAAAAGTGACCAGCCATGCAAGGGGAAAGAGTTAGCTTCCCAGCTAACTTATAAAATAAAACTCACGGCCAGCAAGAAGAGAGTTAGCTTCCAAACGGCTTGCATGGAGGGGAGGTTAGCTTCCCAGCTAGCTTGTTTCCCAATTCATTCGGCAAGCATGAAAGTAGCTAACTCCTAAGTGGCTAGCAAGGAAGGGAAGTTAGCTTCCCAGCTAACTCATTTCCCAACAATTCGGCCAGCACAAGGAGTATACTAAAATAGCTAACTAGCATGGAATGAAAGCTAGCTAGCAAAGCCATGCAATAAAATTCAATAGATAGGCAAGTGAATTTTTATATTCTTCACAAGATAAAATAAACTTCATTGCATCATATGAAAAATTCTTGACAATTGTAAACATGAAGATACATGAAGATACTTGCAATATCATGGATTATCATAATTTATTTAGGCTTTATATGTTTGTAATCATCAAAATCAATTCAAGGGTCAACACATCAAAATATCGAACTAAGAATGCCTCTCTCTTTTTAATGCATTATTATTATACTACCCTTAGGAGAGTATACAAATGCCTAAAAGAGAAAAAGACTAGGATTGATTCAGATTGAATCAGGAATGAATAAAAATGCAAGTGTCTTTGGTCCTATTTATAGGTTTTAGATGCCCTTTGGAAGTAACCATACGATTTAATTTGAATTTGATTTAATTGACCGGATTTGATCAAAGGATGCCTTTGATACATTGATTCATCCTGTGATCTAATGATCACGTTATCAGATAGGTGGTTGCACGGCTTTGATATGTCATTTCAAGATCGGAACGTTATCTTATCACAACGGTCTGATCAGAGGAGCGATACCTTTTCTCGGATGGGCGCCTATCACCAACGATCAACAGTTGACCGATCAGCAGATGGGTGTAAGCCGTTGGATCGCGATCGCGATCGTAATTTGATCACCGCATCTTGACCCTTCATCCGATCGATCAACGATCAGTTTGATCCTGATCCGATGATCAACGGTTAATTGATCTCAGCCCCTTATCTTAATCCAATCAGTCTCCATCGTCGGATCCTTATGATCAAGAAAAAATTTAAAAGCCTCCCAAGCTCCTCGCAACGATGAAAAATGCAAAGTATGCCTACAAAGCGCCCTTCGCACAAAGTGCACCTACAAAGCACCCATTGCATATCTACAATCAATAACATAATTTTAAAGAAAACATATAACAAGACATTTAAAATAAAAAAATATGACTGCGTACTGTGATTTTTGTGAACTTTTATCATAACCTTCAAAATTTATGTCGAAATCGTTGAATTGGTATTTCATGTCTTTGTACCATCTCTTCAAGAAGTATTTATCTGGTAAACAAAATACGTCGCTTTGATGAAGAACCAATAAGGCATGCCTTCAAAGGTAACCCTTGAACTAAAAGGATCGACACTAGCATTGGACATCATCTAAAACTTTATCGTATGACATGACATAATCTTTTATCATTTCCTTGCCGATTTCATTGACTTCAATCCTTTCATATGACTTTACAGAATATACATCACAGTTGTCAGCTTCCTTGATTAATTTAGAATTTGATGCAGCCATTTCAAGGATCTCATTTTGAAACTTTTTGAACATGCGCCTTGTATACTTTCCTGCTGCTTGCCTCTCAAAAGGTGAGGATGTCTTTAGGAAAGTATTTGTTTGCAATGTCCTATTATCTTCCTTATTTCTACCTCATACCTTTTCTTCAAAGCATTTTCGTACTTGTCTATGAACTCCTTGAGTGTAGTCTTTGAATTAATAAATCCATCAAAGAAGTGATTGATACCCTCACTCCTTTGTGAAGATGACATCCATGTATGTAATAATGTCAAAAAAAGAAGCATTAAGTATACAGATTTTCTTATAGTTCTGTAAAACATTAATATAAACTGAACATACTGACCTACAAACCTGTGAAGAATGTATCCTTAAGGTAAACTGAGATCCATTTATCCCAACAATCGTAAAGACCATTTAACCAATCTATAGCCTTGCATTCTTCATATTTCTCTATGAGATGTGCTCACTTTTTCTCGAATGACTGTATGGTCAGTAAATCATATATCGCCTCATCAAAATCAACCATAAATTTAGGATTTATTGCGCAAATATGGCCATCTTTTCAGGTATCTTCTTCAATATATGCCAAAGACAAAATTGATGTCGTGTGTTAGGAAAAACCTTCCTAACAGCAACCTCGATTGCCTTATCTTAGTCAGTTTTTATAACATTAGGTGCTTGACCATCATTTGCATCCAGCCATGAATGAAAAACCCATTTATATGTTCCAGTCCTCTCATCAGACAACAATGTGCAACCAAGCAATGTGGACTGTCCATGATGGTTGACTTCGACGAATGGCCAGTCCAAGCTTAGAACATCACCAAAGTATGTGCATGCCAATCTTGACCTTGGATGAATCCAGAAGACAGACATGAGCTGACCATTATCATTAAGGTCTAAGGTATAGAAGAAATTGAGATTTCTTACTTGCATTTCGGTGAAATAGATTACTGGTGCGGGCACCAGGATCAGGCAGAGGATTCTTAACCCTCTGTGAATATCTGATTAGTTTTGATTCAAGTCTTGAGTTGAAAAATTAGGTTTAGTTTATTTTAATTTGAGTCTCGTCCAGTTCAGTTTATTTTAATTTGAATCCTATCCAGTTCAATTTATTTTAATGTGAGTCCTGTAGTAAGTTTATTTAGCTTACAAGAGGAGACACCAGTATGCAAGAAGAAGACAAGGCCTACACATGGAAGCAGTGAAGGGACACCCAAATGCATGCCGCCCATATTTGAATTTTTAGCCCTGAATTGCAGCAGTGAAGGATGCCCATATTGCCGCCCAGTTCTTTTAAAAATTTCAACCATGAATTCAACCCAAAGAAGCAAGTGAAGGACACCCAATATGGTCACCCCAAATTACTGAATTTTGAATTTTCTTTCATGTATTCAAATTCAAAGGGCGCCACTTAATCCACATTTTAGAAAGAAAGTGGGCGCCAATTTTTAAATTATCTTAAATTTTCTTTCATGAAAAGGGGCACCTTTTTTTATTTCCATATTTATATTTACTTGGGCCCCAAGTCTCTTATCCTATAAAAAGACCCTCTTGTATGAAAAAAAAGTATCGAACCTTTCAACATCAATACAATCAATCAATTATTTGAGTCATATTTTCCTTGGTGTTCTTGTGTTCTTGCTCTTGTGCATTCCTGCATCCAAGCCGCCCAACCTTAAACCCTAGCCACCTTTTTGCCATCCACCAGTGGACATCCCAAACCCTAGTTGCCCCTTGCACCCCTTCAAGCAGCCGCCCAAGAGACCTAGCCGCCGCCTTGCCCCATCCAGGGGACGCCCAAGGATCCTCGGCCGCCCCCATCTCCTTCTTCACTTCTTCTTCATCTCTTTACCTTTATTCTGATTTTTTCTTTTTTATTAGCCATTGTATGGTGATCTTGCAGATCCCTCAGTAGCCACGAATCCAGGATTCAAGGTGATCATCATCCAAGTCAGCGGATACTTAGCCACAGATCCGTGGGCTCGGAGCTT
The DNA here is from genome assembly GCA_900491605.1 of Calamus simplicifolius. Lineage (NCBI taxonomy): Eukaryota > Viridiplantae > Streptophyta > Magnoliopsida > Arecales > Arecaceae > Calamus > Calamus simplicifolius. The sequence continues at coordinate 158,716 of UESW01004249.1, forward strand.
GATCATCTAGGGTGCATTCGCCAGGTAGAGCAACCTTTTAGTACTTTGATCTTCTCTCATGCTAGGTACACCCTCTCTAATCTACTAGTAACTTTATTGAAGGAGAACAAGCCCTTTCGGGGCTTCTTAGCCTTGGCGGTCTTTCTTCTTTACTTTTCTGTGGAACTGTTTCACGTGCGGAGTTACTGTGAGTTTTTCTAAATCCCTCTTAGGCTAGTACTTCAGGAGACTAATCAACTTCAATCATTAATCATATAAAATTTACTTGCATACGGTCCTGCATCAGTTTGGTATCAAAGCATGGTTAGGTCTTAATTTTTAATTCATGTTATTATCAGTATATCATCTGTTAATTGAATTGTTTCTATCTGCATACATAACAAAAAATTACAAAATTTATTTCTTTAAATTCATTATAATTTAAAGTATTTTTATTATTTTCTAAGAATTTAATTCAGTCTGTGAATTAATTGCATGCCTGATTACTCATAGAAAATATGAAAACTCCCAAGATTTTGTTAATCAAATTATTTTTGCCTTTATACACATCAAAAAATTACAAAATTTATTTCTTTGGATTCAATATAATTGAAGGTATTTTTATTAATTTTTGAGGATTTAATTCGATTTGTGAAAAAAAAATTCTGAGATTTATTGCTATTTATAGATTTTTGAATTAGGGTTTGTGTTTTGCATGTCATTCATTTGCATTAAATTACTCTTAAGGGCTCTCATTGATGTCAGATAGGGATTGAGACCCCTTCCTTAGCCCAAACAACCACCCATGCATTTCGATCCCAAGCCTCTAATATAAAACTGAGTAGTAACTTAATTGACATTTGCCCTAGAGGGCTAGGGATACCAACAATCGGCACTACTACAGAAATTTAATTAGACTTCGTCTAAAAAACATAGTCTTTATATATAGACTATGGTTAAAAGTATTTTAAAACACGTAGTCTTTTAGAGTGTAGTCAAAAAATATGAGCGTAGTTAAAAGTCCCTGGTTTAGACTATATTTTTAGACATAGTTAAAAGTAAAAAAAAACGTAGTCTTTAAATACATTTAGACTACATTTTATCAGAAATTGTAGTTAAAAGTCAAAAAAACGTAGTCTTTATATACATTTAGACTAAATTTTTATCAAAAATTATAGTTTAAGGTGAAAAATCGTAGTCTTTAAATACATTTAGACTACATTTTTATCAAAAACTGTAGTTAAAAGACAAAAAAATGAAATCTTTAAATACATTTAGACTACGTTTTCATCAGAAAATATAGTCTATTATGTACATTTAGACTACGTTTTGATATTGAAAATGTGGTATAATATCCAATCCTATCATACAAACATATACTTTCAATTCCAAAAAAAATCTAAAATATTGAATTGAAATATCCAATACTGTCATCATACAAACATATTCCAAAAAATCTCAATACATTGAATTAAAATATCCAATTTTCTTCAATACATTTTCAATATCAAATACATTTAGTACCAATTTTCTTCAAATGAAACCTTCCAAGTACTCAACCCATTCTCCATGCATAATGTTGATCTCTTCTTGTTTATAAGTTTTCTTCTCAGCAAATTACATATATACACATAAGTTACTCAAAAAAAGTACTAAATGACATATGACACAAAAATCTAAAACCATAAAAAGTACTACTTATATATATATGAATCATGTGTGCAATAATAACCTACCTTTTCATCGGTTGAAATGATATGATTCTTAATGATCTCCTTCATATATATGATGACATAATAGCCACATTCAACACCTGATGGTTGCTTAGGACACTTGAAAGATGAATTTAAAAGTTTTTATAAGACTTAAACAAATAAGATCTAATTTTATAAATTATAAAAAAAATGTGCAAGTCAATATACCTTAACTGACTCCCAAGTAAATGTTTTTCTTGCAACTCGTTCAGCTTTAGCATTGTATATTTTGAGTGCACTAATATAGCAAAGTATAATAATAGTATGAAACTCAAATGATATAACCCAGACAAATTACTATAAAATTAAAAGAAATAAATACTATGTATTAATAACACCTTTCAATTTTTTTCCAATTGAACGTCCAATAGAATCACAAAAATACACTTTGTCCCCATGAGGGTCAATAACCGCCAAGGACCAGTGATTCTTCATAAACATAATAACAATAATTAACATAATATCAAAAGTATCAATTTTCATTAAAAAAACCACTTACCCAGAGTTATAAGGAGCTAGAAACAATTGATCCATATTACAATGCTCTAATCTTTTAGCAATAAAATCTGATCGTACTCCAGCCGATCCAGAGTGTATAGAGATCTGTGCAGGGTCTACGAAGCCATACATGTTGAGTAGTTTTGATTTCTTGAGTTGGTTGTACAAATAGCTACACAAATTAAATTATTCAATCCCACGGTTATTATTAGAAACTTGTAACATCTAGTGATTGCATATGAAAAGCAAAAAAATATAAAAATATCTTATTACCTCATATATAGCACAATACAACTACAACTAATCTCCTCCATTGAGCAAGCAAAAGTTATCGATATCTTTCCGAATAATATAACAGATCCATTCATGATCAAAGACACCAACATCAATACCACAGTTATTGTATTTGTATCTCCCAAACTTTTTGCAACATGATTCTTTAAATATGACAACTCCATGTACCCTTTTCTTTGCTTTTTATCTATAACTTTTGTGGCCGAATAATCTTAGCCTGTTAATAATCATGAAATTCAATTCACAAATACTATATAGCAAATAGATTATCAATATAAATTAATCACAAATTTATGGATAAGTTAAGAAGTTTCATATACTTGGATCATCAATAACTAATGATTGAGGCCATGCAACGTGAGAACCAACAAAATCTTTAACTTTCACAGGATCATCACCAATTGTTATTGGAAGGAGAGCATCATCATCAAAACAAGCATCAATAGATACACGATAATTATAAATACCCAAAGGAACTCCATATATAGCAGAGTTTGGTGCTACATTCTCAATCACTGTACCATATCCAATTATATTATCAATAGATCCTATTGCCAATTTGCATGGTTTTCCCTTCAAAGCAATAACATTAGAAAATATAAGTACTATGAATTTAAATAAAATGCTACAATTATAAGTTAATATTAACATACCTTTTGCATGTTTCTTTGTCTAATGGCAACTAATTCTATACTTGCATCATTTTGTATATCAGAATTAGCAACAGTTTTATTTGGATGCAGTTTTTTAACTGAGCAGCAGCTACCTTTCTCTGAAACATATTGATGAGCACTTGCAGCAATTTTTAGAATTTCTCTCAAGTTTTTATTTTCTTCATGAAGTTGAGGTAGTTGATCAAGTAATGATTTTATTTCCTCAGCATCTTCTCTTTGTTGATTCAGTTTTTTTGTTCTTCTAACAATTGTTCTAAGATTTTGCTTGTTTTCATTCTTCTCGAAAGATTGAAATAGATTATAGGGGTAACCATATCACCAACACCCCTTACTCGACCACCACATTCGGAATTTCCCAATGTCATTCCTAGTATGTCTTTTTGTCCCGATTCTTGTATTGATCCATCTTTCACCTTCATTGTATATTCATCCTAATATGTAGACAAATGAACCATACATTAAGAAGTTATAAAAGAATCTATAATTAGCTATTAAATGAACAATAACAGATTTACTTATAATCTTCTGTATGACTTCTTGGATGGCTTCACTATCAGAACCATCACCTTTTGAATAAACAGCTTTCCATACAACACTTTGTCCAATGTCTTCATCGATGCCCATCTCTTTTTTCTATAATTAATAGACAACGAATATAAGCTAAATAATTAGCTAATAATTACTCAACAATGTAAAACTAAATATTCAAAACTTACTATCTTTTCTTCCACATTAACAAATCCATGCCTAGATGAATAATGTCGATACTCATTGCTTTTTGCTCTTTCACTTTGCAACCTACTCCATTCCTGAAATTCTGGAGAACTATACCTGCTGACAAAGGCATTCTAAGCATCCTTTTTTATGAATGGATAGTTTTAGGAGGGTTGTCAAATAAGGGTCGCCTATCCTCCAATGGATTCAAGAATTTTGTCCTCAACTTGAACTTAAATTGTCTTCATTTTGTACAAGCAGATGACAGAATATGTTTCTGTCCTTCAATTGGCACATTATAAGCTTTCTACAAAAACATAGAAATACATAAGAGCATACTAATAAAATCAAAATTTAATTAAAATAACTAATAAAAAACACACATTTATTTGCATCCAAATTTTGTTTTCGGTTCTTCAGGAACTAAATACCAATTTTTAAATTAATAGGCATAGTGGTTCTGGCTATAACACCTAGATAACTTTGCTTTTCTGTATTAACCTCCCCTAAAGATTGTCCTCTTTTATTGTAAGTCACCTCCTTTACTTCTCCATGAGACCTAGCTTTTACTACTCTAGGCATAATTGTTGGACCCCTTTTTCTTTTGACCTTTTCTGCGCTTGATGCAGGTTCTTCATTCACAGTCAGCAACCTGTACAATAAGAGTAAATTATCATTATTTTAACAAAAACCATAATATATAAAAATAAATATAATAAAATAGTAAAAACAAGCGAATATATGATTAACAAAGATATTACCATTTCATGTTAATTATTGGCAATCAAAGTACCCTCACTATCATCCCGCACATAAGGTAGATCAGAATCATCCATAATATCAAAAGATGTATATCAGGCACTGATATGATAACAAATGTTCTAATACTATATCACCTAACTCATCATCATTTGAATAACCATTAAACTTGTGCCTTGAGTTTGGAACTACAATCAACCAAGCTGGATCATTTCCATCATCTACATAAAACACTTGCTGGGCATGAGTAGACAAAATAAAAGAATTTGACTTATGTCCGATTTTGGTAAGATCGACCAATGTGCATCCATGTTCATCTTCTTTAACTCCACTAGAGCTCTCAACCCATTGACACTTAAAAACTACCACCTTCAATTCAATATAATCAAGTTCCCATATTGTGAAGAACCCCATAAAAGGACATGTTTGAAATTATCGGGTTCTTGTCCTTCAAGCTAGACACTTGCATTGTTTTAGAAGTTAAGGTGACACCATTATTCTGAACACATCTTGTACTATCATTTTTTGGTGTGAAATCGAACTCCATTTATAAGATATCCATCATATCTTATCACTTGGGGTTGGGGTCCATGAGATATCCACCTCAGCGTATCAGAAATGACGTTACTGGATTCCTTAATCTCAAACGCAACCTACATTCATTTTTGATCCAGCAACATAAATGATAGTTAAGTATAAACAAATCATGATCTCCTAGAAGATGCCAAGCACATAATCATATACCTTTTCATGCAACCAATTTATGAATGTTCGATTATGCTCATCCTGAAGCCACTTTTGTCTCCTTGTTTTATTTTGATTAGTTGCCTTCAATCTTCCATATGTTGTTTGTATGTTAGAACTTATGTAGTTATGACCACATACTTTAAAAATAAGAACATTTAATGAGACTCATATAACATGTGATGGGTCTGACTTACTCTACATAGGCTGCAACTTCTGTTGTATTTTCAACACATAAAGATGTGCTTGCTCTAATTCTTTCGCATCAGCTGTAAATACATGAGAACCAGAAAGTGGTTTTCCAATACTGTGTTGACCATCACACTCATTTCTCATTGATGGAATCCCAACAGCTTTCATATTTGACAAGAACTTCGAACAATATTCTATAGCTTCTTCAGCAATATAACATTCTACAATGCAACCTTCTGACCTATTGCGATTGCGTACATATCCTTTTAAGATCTTCATGAATCTTTCAAAAGGATACATCCATCTTAAATAGACTGGTCCGCATAACTGGACTTCACATACAAGGTGTACTGTTAAATGAACCATTATATCAAAAAATGAAGGAAGATAATTCTTTTCCATCAGACATAAAGTCTTCACAAGTTCTTCTTGTAAACTGAGATTGCAAGTATCCACAACTTTATTGTAAAGTGCATTGAAGAACAAACTTAGTCTAGTTATTGTGGATCTCATGTTCTTATTCAACAATCCTCGTAATGCCAATGGAAGAATTTGTTGAATCAAAGTGTGGTAGTCATAAGATTTTAGGCCATAAAGCTTCAATTCTTCCATAAAAACAATTTCTTAAGTTAAAGCAGTATCCATCTGGAACTTTAAGTGCAGATAACATCTTGCAAAATTTGATTTTCTCAGCCTTTGAAAGTGTGTAACTTGCAGTAGGCAAATATGTCCTTTTTTCACCCACTATTGGCTGTAGCTCACTTCGAATTCCCAGATTTACTAGATCTAAACGACTGCTTAGTCCATCCTTTGACTTTCCAGGTATATCAAGAAGGGTTCCCATGATGCTCTCACATACGTTTTTCTTAATATGCATCACATCTAAGACATGACGTATGAAGAAACTCCCAATATTCAAGATCAAAAAATATTGACCTTTTTTGCCACGCAAGTTTAGACTTTGCCTCTAAAACCTTGTCCTTCTTTTTTGATTTCTCAACATGCACTATATTTCTTGCTTTTTCCCATACACATAATTAATATTTCTGGTCTTTTGTAAAATTTCTGTTCCAGTTAAAGGTTTAGGCTCAACATCAAACTCTTGACAACCATTAAATATCTTTTTTGCTCTTCTATATGGATGATTTTTGTGTAAAAATCTCCTATAACTTGGTACACATTTTTTCGACTATGTTTCAAGTATACACTCTGTGTATTTTTAGTACAAATTGGGCAAGCCAAATAACCTGTAACACTGCAGCCACTCAAATTTTCATACGTCGGAAAATCATTTATTGTCCATAGTAATACGACCTTTAAGGTGAATACCTCTTGCAAATATGCATCATAAATTTCAACACCGACATCCCATAGCATTTTTAAATCATCAATAAGTGGTTGCAAGAAGATGTCAATATCATTTCCCGGCTGCTTAGGACCCGATATCAACAAGGTTAACATCATGAATTTTCGCTTCATACACAACCATGGTGGGAGATTGTAAGTAATAAGTATGACATGCCATGTACTGTGACGACTACTTAAGGAGCTATGTGGATTTATCCCATCTGCTGTAAGTGCCAATCGGAGATTTCGTGGCTCACACGTAAAATCAGGCTATTTATGGTCTATTAATTTTCATGATGCTGCATCTGCTGGATGTCGCATGTAATTGTCAACTTCTTTTCACTGAAATGCCATGTCAAATCTTTTGATATTTGACGAGTACCATACATTCTTCTAAACCTGGGTATG
>UESW01004249.1:169632-222456 GCA_900491605.1 Calamus simplicifolius
GGAAAATCATTTATTGTCCATAGTAATACGACCTTTAAGGTGAATACCTCTTGCAAATATGCATCATAAATTTCAACACCGACATCCCATAGCATTTTTAAATCATCAATAAGTGGTTGCAAGAAGATGTCAATATCATTTCCGGCTGCTTAGGACCCGATATCAACAAGGTTAACATCATGAATTTTCGCTTCATACACAACCATGGTGGGAGATTGTAAGTAATAAGTATGACAGGCCATGTACTGTGACGACTACTTAAGGAGCTATGTGGATTTATCCCATCTGCTGTAAGTGCCAATCGGAGATTTCTGGCTCACATAAATCAGGCTATTTGTGGTCTATTAATTTCATGATGCTGCATCTGCTGGATGTCGCATGTAATTGTCAACTTCTTTTCACTGAAATGCCATGTCAAATCTTTCGATATTTGACGAGTACCATACATTCTTCTAAACCTGGGTATGGGGGAAAATACCATAGAACTTTTGCCGGCATGCCTACTTTTGGAAGATTGGATCCTTTAGGAATCTTCCATCTTGATTCAGAACAATTTGGACATACATCAACATCCTTGTTTGCATTTCTATACAATATGCAATCATTTGGACATGCGTGTATCTTTTCATATTGCATTCGGCGCACAATGTCTTTTTCTTCATATATTGATGTTGGCATCAAATTTTCTTTTGGAAGCACATCACCCAAAAGCTTAATAGCTCATTGAAACTTGCATCGCTCCACCCATATTTTGTTTTAAAGTTGTATAATCGTACCAAAACAGAAAGCTTAGTGAACCCACTACAACCAGTGTATAAAGGGCACTCAGCATCATCCAATAAGTCAACAATTTCTTTGTATTACATTCAAATAGATCTCTGGCTGCAACCATTTCCACGCATCAATATCATCATTGAATTGAAGACAACATTCTTCAGCATCTAAGGTACACTTATCTTCCTCAACATTATATATGTTTTTACCATGCCATATCCATACATCATAACTTGAGTCGATACCATTACAAAAAAGATGATCTTTAACCACTGTGATATCATGAACTTTCATATTCCCATATTTTATGCATGAACAGTGTATGGAACTAAGGTCATCTAAATTTCTTTTAACATGATTCAAAAAAACTTTGACACCATCCTTGTATCTTTTTGTACGTTTATCGGCAGAGTACCATGACTTATCTAGTCTGTTTAAATTCAAAAAATAGTAACTACTTAATTAAATCAAACTTAATTAAATCAACAAATATAATTAATTTTATCTAACAAACTAATAAATTTGAAAGATGATAAGTAAATTAAAAAGATAAATAATAACTTACGTGGTTCAGCTTTCTTACTTTGTCATCAATCTCTTTGGACCTACTTTTCATGCCCGATGAATCCACAATCTCTGTTCCTAAAATGGAAAAGATATTATGTTCAAAAACATATAAACTATCTTTATTTTAAAAAAAAGAAAAATCAACAATCACCTTATTTTAAAAAAAAAAGAAAAGAAAAGAAAATTAGGCTATAACATTAGGACCTCTGGTACCTACAGCATCAATTTCCACCATCAAATCTCTAAAATTGAAATGATAACGTATTCCCTAATTGCTACCCAAATCTATTCATGGGCCCAACTTTGGGCTTGAATATCTTTCCGAATAACTGTCCAAATGGGGAAATAAAAATACCCAGAATCTAGGATCAACGTTGATCGGGCCCTATATTCCTTTTTCTGAACATGGCCCATTACAGGGCTCAAAAACTCGGCCGAACTAGGCTCACAGACCGGCCCAACCCGCCCAAAATGCCCAAACAGGGCTCCCCTGTTTCCCTCTCCCCTACTTCACCCGAAACAGGGGAGAGCCGTGCCGGCGGCCAGGGCCGCCGCCAGCCAATTGCTGGCAGACCGACCGTCGCGACTGGTCCAGGGCCGGCCGCCGATGGGCCTCCCCCTCTCTCTCCCTCTTTCTCTCTTTCTCTCTCTTTCCTCTCTTTTCCCTTACACGGCTCCTAACTGAGCCGGTGGCACAGCCGGCCATCACCGGCCGACCGGACCCTCACCGGACGCTCTCCCGACGCCGATGGGGGTCTCGATCAACCCTCAAGCTCGGTGAGGCGGCGAGCATGCCGCCGGGCCCGAACCAACGCGGAGCCGGTTTGGCTCCCGCACAGGAGAAGGGTCGCAGCCCTCTCCTCGCTCTCGGATGCTCTCCTGCTCAGGCCCGGCGTCCCCCATCGGACGCCGCTCCAGGTCGGTGGGGCTACCGGCCATGGCTCAGGCCCGGCGCCGTGAACGCGGGAGCCGGTTTGGCTCCCACAGGAGAGGGCCGCACCCTCTCCTCCGCTCTCCGCCCGCCGACGCTCAGGCCCGACGTCCCCCACCGGATGCCACTCCAGGTCCGGTAGGGCTACCGGCCGTGGCTCAGGCCCGGTGGGCATGCCGCCAGGCCCGATCCAAACCCCACGTTGGCATCCCTCTTGCCCTCTCTCTCATCTTTAGATTAAAAAAAAATTTACCTGCAGTTGAATCTCAGCCTAGTGAAGAACAAAACCCTAATCCTGTTTGGTGATGGAGTCCTTGTAAACGAAATCCTGATCGATGATGATGGAGTCTCCTCAACCTTAATCCCGCGTGGTGGGCGGTGAGTCTCCACAAACGAAAACTTAGAACAAAACTGCGGATGGAAGAAAGAAATTTGATTTTGGATATCGCAAGGGTTTCGTTTAGGAAAAGAGGGAAGTGAATTAGGAGGAGAAAAATTATATTAGACTACGTCTTAATTAAAAATATATTAGACTACATTTTAATTAAAAATGTAGTCTTTTATATTATAAAATATTAAAAACATAGTCTTTTTATATTATCAGATAATATAAGACTACGTCTTAATTAAAAATGTAGTCTTTCATATTATAAGATATTAAAATGTAGTCTTTTTATATTATCAAAAATATAAGACTACGTCTTAATTAAAAATATAGTCTAAAATTTATTATCAGATAATATAAGACTACTTCTTATTTAAAAACGTAGTCTTTTTATATATAAGACTACGTCTTATTTAAAAACATAGTCTTTTTATATTTTCAGGTAATTTAAGACTACGTTTTAAATAAAAGATATAGTCTTTTAATTTGTGAAAATATAAGACTACATTTTTTATGAAAAACGTAGTCTTTTTCCTAAAACCTATGTAGTCTATTTAACTTTTTGTAGTAGTGCGGTCTAATATACTGGAGGAGACTAGTACAAATCAATCTGGCTGTGCTCTGAAATTGGTGTCTAGAAGGAAGGTCAAATGTCAAACGACTTAAGTGGAGTTCCAGTCCTCTCATCAGACAACAATGCGCAACCAAGCAATGTGGACTGTCCATGATGGTTGACTTTGACGAATCATCAGTCCAAGCTTAGAACATCACCAAAGATGAATCCAGAAGACAGACCTGAGCTGACCATTATCATTAAGGTGTAAGGTATAGAAGAAATTGAGATTTCTTACTTGCATTTCGGTGAAATGGATTATTGGTGCAGGCACCAGGATCAGGCAGAGGATTCTTAACCCTCTTGAATATCTGATTAGTTTTGATTCAAGTCTTGAGTTGAAAAATTAGGTTTAGTTTATTTTAATTTGAGTCTCGTCCAGTTCAGTTTATTTTAATTTGAATCCTATCCAGTTCAATTTATTTTAATGTGAGTCCTATAGTAAGTTTATTTAGCTTACAAGAGGAGACACCAGTATGGAAGAAGAAGACAAGGCCTACACATGGAAGCATTGAAGGGATGCCCAAATGCATGCCACCCATATTTGAATTTTTAGCCCTGAGTTGCAGCAATGAAGGATGCCCATATTGCCGCCCAGTTCTTTTAAAAATTCAACCATGAATTCAACCCAAAGAAGCAAGTGAAGGACGCCCAATATGGTCACCCAAATTACTGAATTTTGAATTTTCTTTCATGTATTCAAATTCAAAGGCGCCACTTAATCCACATTTTAGAAAGAAAGTGGGCACCAATTTTCAAATTATTTTGAATTTTCTTTCATGAAAAGGGGCACCTTTTTTATTTCATATTTGTATTTACTTGGGCCCCAAGTCTCTTATCCTATAAAAGAGACCCTCTTGTATGAAAAAAAATTATCGAACCTTTCAATCAATCAATACAATCAATCAGTTATTTTGAGTCATATTTTCCTTGGTATTCTTGTGTTCTTGCTCCTGTGCATTCCTGCATCCAAGCTACCCAACCTTAAACCCTAGCCGCCTTTTTGCCATCCACCAGTGGACATCTCAAACCCTAGCCTCCCCTTGCACCCCTCCAAGCAGCCGCCCATGAGACCTAGCCGCCACCTTGCCCCATCCAGGGGACGCCCAAGGACCTCGGCCGCCCCCATCTCCTTCTTCACTTCTTCTTCATCTCTTTACCTTTATTCTATTTTCACTTTTCTTATTATCCCTTGTATGGTGATCTTGCATATCCCTCAGTAGCCACGAATCCAGGATTCAAGGTGATCATCATCCAGGCCAGCGGATACTTAGCCACAGATCCGTGGGCTCGAGCTTGGTCATCTAGGGCGCATTCGCCAGGTAGAGCAACCCTTTTAGTACTTTGATCTTCCTCTCATGTCAGGTACACCCCCTAATCTACTAGTAACTTTATTGAAGGAGAGCAAGCCCTTCCGGGGCTTCTTAGCCTTGGCGTTTTTCTTCTTTACTTTTCTATGGAACTATTTCGCGTGCCGAGTTACTGTGAGTTTTTCTAAATCCCTTTAGGCTAGTACTTTGGGAGACTAATCAACTACAATCATTAATCATATAAAATTTATTTGCATGCGGTCCTGCATCAGTTTGGTATCAAAGCATGGTTAGGGCTTAATTTTTAATTCATATTATTATCATATATCATCTGTTAATTGAATTGTTTCTATCTGCATACATATCAAAAAATTACAAAATTTATTTCTTTGGATTCATTATAATTTAAAGTATTTTTTATTATTTTCTAAGAATTTAATTCAATCTGTGAATTAATTGCATGCCTGATTACTCATAGAAAATATGAAAATTCCTAATATTTTGTTAATCAAATTATTTCTGCCTGCATACACATCAAAAAATTACAAAATTTATTTCTTTGGATTCAATATAATTGAAGGTATTTTTTATTAATTTTTGAGGATTTAATTCAATCTGTAAAAAAAATTCTGAGATTTATTGCTATTTATAGATTTTTGAATTAGGATTTATGTTTTGCATGTCATTCATCTGCATTAAATTACTCTTAAGGGCTCTCATTGGTTTCAGACGAGGGAGGGATTGAGACCCCTTCCTTGGCCCAAAACAACCATCCATGCATTCTGATCCTAAGCCTCTAATCTAAAACTGAGTAGTAACTTAATTGACATTTGCCCTAGAGGGCTAGGGACACCAACAGTCGGCACTACTACAGAAATTTAATTAGACTACGTCTAAAAAATGTAGTCTTTATATATAGACTACGGTTAAAAGTATTTTAAAATACGTAGTCTTTTTTGAGTCTAGTCAAAAAAATATGAACGTAGTTAAAAGTTCCTGGTTTAGACTACGTTTTTAGACCTAGTTAAAAGTAAAAAAAAACGTAGTCTTTAAATACATTTAAACTACATTTTTATCAGAAATTGTAGTTAAAAGACAAAAAAATGTAGTCTTTATATACATTTAGACTAAATTTTTATCAGAAATTATAGTTAAAGGTTAAAAAATCATAGTCTTTAAATACATTTAGACTACGTTTTTATCAGAAACTGTAGTTAAAAGGCAAAAAAATAAAGTCTTTAAATACATTTAGACTATGTTTTCATCAAAAAATGTAGTCTATTATATACATTTAGACTACGTTTTGATATTGAAAATGTGGTATAATATCCAATCCTGTCATACAAACATATACTTTCAATTCCAAAAAAATTCTAAAAATATTGAATTGAAATATCTAATACTGTCATCATACAAACATATTCCAAAAAATCTCAAATACATTGAATTAAAATATCCAATTTTCTTCAATACATTTTCAATATCAAATACATTTAGTGCCAATTTTCTTCAAATAAAACCTTGCAAGTACTCGACCCATTCTCCATGCATAATGTCGATCTCTTACTGTATAAGTTTTCTTCTCAGCAAACTGCATATATACACATAAGTTACTCAGAAAAGAGCACTAAATGATACATGACACAAAAATCTAAAACCGTAAAAAGTACTACTTATATATATGAATCATGTGTGCAATAATAACCTACCTTTTCATTAGTTGAAATGATATGATTCTCAATGATCTCCTTCATATACATGATGACATAATAGCCACATTCAACACTGATGGTTGCTTAGGACACTTGAAAGATAAATTTAAAAGTTTTTATAAGACTTAAACAAATAAGATCTAATTTTATAAATTATAAAAAAGAATGTGCAAGTCAATATACCTTAACTGACTCCCAAGTAAGTGTTTTTCTTGCAACTCGTTCAGCTTTAGCGTTGTATATTTTGAGTGCACTGATATAGCAAAGTGTAATAATAGTGTGAGACTCAAATGATATAACCCAGACAAATTACTATAAAATTAAAAAGAAATAAATACTTATGTATTAATACCACCTTTCAATTCTTTTCCAATTGAACATCCAATAGAATCACAAAAATACACTTTGTCCCCATGAGGGTCAATAACCACCAAAGACCAGTGATTCCTTCATAAACATAATAACAATAATTAACATAATATCAAAAGTATCAATTTTCATTAAAAAACCACTTACCAAGAGTTATAAGGAGCTAAAAATAATTGATCCATATTACAATGCTCTAATCTTTTAGCAATAAAATCTGATCGTACTCCAGCCGATCCAGAGCATATAGAGATCTGTATAGGGTCTACGAAGCCATACATGTTGAGTAGTTTTGATTTCTTGAGTTGGTTGTACAAATAGCTATACAAATCAAATTATTCAATCCCACGGTTATTATTAGAAACTTGTAACATCTAGTGATTGCATATGAAATGCAAAAAATATAAAAATATCTTATTACCTCATATATAGCACAATATAACTACAACTAATCTCCTCCATTGAGCAAAAGTTATCGATATCTTCCCGAAAATATATAGATCCGTTCATGATCAAAGACACCAACATCCAATACCACAGTTATTGTATTTGTATCGCCTAAACTTTTTGCAACATGATTCTTTAAATATGACAAACTCCATGGACCCTTTTCTTTGCTTTTTATCTGTAACTTTTGTGACCGGACAATCTTAGCCTATTAATAATAATGAAATTCAATTCACAAATGCTATAGCAAAAAGATTATCAATATAAATTAATCACAAATTTATGGATAAGTTCAGAAGTTTCAGATACCTTGACTGGATCATCAATAACTAATGATTGAGGCCATGCAACGTGAGAACCAACAAAATCTTTAACTTTCACAGGATCATCACCAATTGTTATTGGAAGGAGAGCATCATCGTCAAAACAAGCATCAATAGATACATGATAATTATGAATACCCAAAGGAACTCCATGTACAGCAGAGTTTGGTGCTACATTCTCAATCACTGTACCATATCCAATTATATTATCAATAGATCCTATTGCCAATTTGGGTTTTCCCTTCAAAGCAATAACATTAGAAAATATAAGTACTATGAATTTAAATAAAATGCTACAAATATAAGTAAATATTAATATACCTTTTGCATGTTTCTTTGTCCAATGGTAACTAATTCTATACTTGCATCATTTTGTGTATAAGAATTAGCAATAGTTTTATTTGGATGCGTTTTTTAACTGAGCAGCAGCTACCTTTCTCTAAACATATTGATGAGCACTTGCAGCAATTTTTGGAATTTCTCTCAACTTTTATTTTCTTCATGAAGTTGATGTAGTTGATCAAGTAATGATTTTCTTTCCTCAGCATCTTCTCTTTGTTGTTGATTCAGTTTTTTTTATTCTTCTAATAATTGTTCTAAGATTTTGTTTGTTTTTGTTCTTCTCGGAAGATTGAAATAGATTTTAGGGGTAACCAATACCTCCAACACCCCTTACTCGACCACCACATTCGGGATTTCCCAATGCCATTCCTAGTATGTCTTTTTGTCCCGATTCTTGTATTGATCCATCTTTCGCCTTCATTGTATATTCATCCTAATATGTAGACAAAACGAACCATACATTAGAGAGTTATAAAAGAATCTATAATTAGCTATTAAATGAACAATAACATATTTACTTACAATCTTCGTTATGACTTCTTGGATGACTTCACTATCAGAACCATCACCTTTTGAATAAATAGCTTTCCATACAACACTTGTTGGGCATGAGTAGACAAAATAAAAGAATTTGACTTATGTCCGATTTTGGTAAGATCGACCAATGTGCATCCATCTTCATCTTCTTTAACTCCACTAGAGCTCTCAACCCATTGACACTTAAAAACTACCATCTTCAATTCAATATAATCAAGTTCCCAAATATCGTGAAGATCCCCATAAAAGGACATGTTTGAAATTATCGGGTTCTTGTCCTTCGAGCAAGACACTTGCATTGTTTTAGCAGTTAAGGTGACACCACTATTCTGAACACATCTGGTACTATCACATTTTTGGGTATGAAATCGAACTCCATTTATAAGATATCCATCATATCTTATCACTTGGGGTTGGGATCCATGAGATATCCTCAGCGTATCAGAAATGACGTTAATGGATTCCTTAATCTCAGACGCAACCTACATTCATTTTTAAGATTCAGCAACATAAATGATAGTTAAGTATAAACAAATCATGATCTCCTAGAAGATGCCAAGCAAATAGTCATATACCTTTTCATGCAACCAATTTATGAATGTTCGATTATGCTCATCCTGAAGCCACTTTTGTCTCCTTATTTTATTTCGATTAGCTGCCTTCAATTCTTCCATGTGTTGCTTGTATATTAGAACTTATGTAGTTATGACCACATACTTTAAAAATAAGAACATTTAATGAGACTCAAATAACGTGTGATGGGTCTGACTTACTCTACATAGGCTACAACTTCTGTTGTATTTTCCAACACATAAAGATGTGCTTGCTCTAACTCTTTCGCATCAGCTGTAAATACATGAGAACCAGAAAGTGGTTTTCCAATACTGTGTTGACCATCACACTCATTTCTCATTGATGGGATCCCAACAGCTTTCATATTTGATAAGTACTTCGAACAATATTCTACAGCTTCTTCAGCAATATAATATTTGCAATGCAACCTTCTGGCCTATTGCGATTGCGTACATATCATTTTAAGATCTTCATGAATCTTTCAAAAGGATACATCCATCTTAAATAGACTGGTCTGCATAACTGGACTTCGCGTACAATTTGTACTGTTAAATGAACCATTATGTCAAAAAATGAAGGAGGATAATTCTTTTCCATCAGACATAAAGTCTTCACAAGTTCTTCTTGTAGCAAATAGAGATTGCAAGTATCCACAACTTTGTTGCAAAGTGCATTGAAGAATAAACTTAGTCTAGTTATTGTGGATCTCATATTCTTATTCAACAATCCTCGTAATGCCAATGGAAGAATTTGTTGGATCAAAGTGTGGTAGTCATGAGATTTTAGGCCATAAAGCTTCAATTCTTCCATAGAAACACAATTTCTTAAGTTAGAGCAATATCCATCTAGAACTTTAAGTGCAGATAACATCTTGCAAAATTTGATTTTCTCAGCCTTTGAAAGTGTGTAACTTGCAGCAGGCAAATATGTCCTTTTTTCACCCACTATTGGCTGTAGCTCACTTCGAATTCCCAGATTTACTAGATCTAAACGACTGCTTAGTCCATCCTTTGACTTTCCAGGTATATCAAGAAGGGTTCCCATGATGCTCTCACATACGTTTTTCTCAATATGCATCACATCTAAGACATGACGTACATGAAGAAACTTCCAATATTCAAGATCAAAAAATATTGACTTTTTTTCCACGCAAGTTTAGACTTTGCCTCTGAAACCTTGTCCTTCTTTTTTGATTTCTCAACATGCACTGTATTTGCTTGCTTTTTCCCATACACATAATTAATATTTCTGGTCTTTTGTAAAATTTATGTTCCAGTTAAAGGTTTAGGCTCAACCTCAAACTCTTGACAACCATTAAATGCCTTTTTTACTCTTCTATATGGATGATTTCTGTGCAAAAATCTCCTATGACCTTGGTACACATTTTTTTGACTATGTTTCAAGTATACACTCTGTGTATTTTAGCACAAATTGGGCAAGCCAAATAACCTTTAACACTGCAGCCACTCAAATTTCATACGTGGAAAAATCATTTATCGTCCATAGTAATACGCCTTTAAGGTGAATACCTCTTGCAAATATGCATCATAAATTTCAACACCGACATCCCATAGCATTTTTAAATCATCAATAAGTGGTTGCAAGAAGATGTCAATATCATTTTCCAGCTGCTTAGGACCCGATATCAACAAGGTTAACATCATGAATTTTTGCTTCATACACAACATGGTGGAAGATTGTAAGTAATAAGTATGATAGGCCATGTACTGTGACGACTACTTAAGGAGCTATATGGATTTATCCCATCTGTTGTAAGCGCCAATCAGAGATTTTGTGGCTTACATGCAAAATCAGGCCATTTGTGGTCTATTAATTTCCATGATTCTGCATCTGCTGGATGTCGCATGTAATTGTCAACTTCTCTTTCACTGGAATGCCATGTCAAATCTTTCGATATTTACGAGTACCATACATTCTTCTAAACCTGGGTATGGGGAAAAATACCACAAAACTTTTGCTGGCATGCCTACTTTTGGAAGATTGGATCCTTTAGGAATCTTCATCTTAATTCAGAACAATTTGGACATGCATCAACATCCTTGTTTGCATTTCTATACAATATGCAATCATTTGGACATGCGTGTATCTTTTCATATTGCATTCCTAAGGCGTACAATGTCTTTTTTGCTTCATATATTGATGTTGGCATCAAATTTCCTTTTGGAAGCACATCACCCCAAAAGCTTAATAGCTCATTGAAACTTGCATCGCTCCACCCATATTTTGTTTTAAAGTTGTATAATCATACCAAAACAGAAAGCTTAGTGAACCCACTACAACCAGTATATAAAGGGCACTCAGCATCATCCAACAAGTCAACGAATTTTTTGGATTACATTCAAATAGATCTCTGGCTACTTCAACCATTTCCACAGCATCAATATTGATGAGGGGTAAAATCATTATTGCATTATTGACTGCCCACATCGACAATTGGGTCATGCCCAATCCAAACACCCTGTCAGCCAGCTGCATAACATCCAAGCGATGAAACCAAACCTCTGACAAAGTAGGGTCATCCCAAACCGAGCTATCTCATACCTCGGCCATCTAAGCTGAGCCATTCCTTGGTAACCCGAGCTATCCTCATACCTCGGCCATCTAAGCCGAGCCATTCCTTAGTAACCTGAGCTATTCTCATACCTCGGCCATCTAAGCCGAGCCATTCCTTGGCCATCTAAGCCGAGCCATTCCTCGATAATCCGAGCTATCCTCATACCTCGGTCATCTAAGCTGAGCCATTCCTCGATAACCAAGCTATCCTCATACCTCGGCCATCTAAGCCGAGTCATTCCTCAGTAACCCGAGCTATCCTTATACCTCGGCCATCTGAGCCGAGCCATTCCTCGGCCATCCAAGCCGACCGTACCTCGGCCATTGAGCCGACTCATTCTATACCTCAAAAATAGGTTATTCCTCATTCTGTCCGAACCACGGCATTCAAAATACCTCTGTAGAATTCGATGCAGGAGAGTTCGAATTCACTATAACTGAATAAGATTTCAGGCGGCGAATCATGCCCAGAAGTGGCCTAGGACCCGCAAGAGTGGCCTAGGTCTATGTGATCACTAAACCTCAAGGCATCAACCAGCTCTCCCAGCCGTCGATCCTCTAACTGACAAGATACGGACCCTACTAGCCTCATAACAAACTTGGTTTGAATCAGTCTCGAATCATAACAGTTTTCAGACCCCATCCAGGGCACGTCCAAGGAATCAGGTGATCGCCTATAAATACCACAGCACTCCAACCTCTCAGGTACGCGCAAATTCTAAGGCAATCTTTTACGCATTCATTCACTCACTGAATCTCATACTCTATTAGAGCTCTCACAAGAGCCCTGAGGAACATTTCTGTGAGAGTCTTCTCTCACATCTGCTTGCCGTGAATCTCCACTGACTTGGGCATCGGAGGGTCCTCACAGAGGGCAACCCCCACAGCACCCTCTGCGTGTGGACTGTCTTGCAGGTTCCACCCGAGATGAGATCGGCATCTGGATCAAGAGCCAGAAGTGCACCCGAGTCAGAGAACGGATTTCTGCGGCAACAGATTGGCGCTAGAGGAAGGGCCTCAAGTCCCATAAACTTGTGATCCAGGAGACAAGACTCAAAAAATCAGAAAAAGCATCTCTAATGGCCAATCGAAAGAGAGCCACATCTGAGGCTCAAGATCAGGCTGCCTCTCAAAGGCCTGATCCGATTAGCGGTGTAGCACCTCCACTACCACCACCAGCAGAAACTCCTTCGCCACGGCAACGGCGGTAACCCTGGACCAGTTCGCCACTCTGGTTCAGCAGGTCCAGGCATTGACCCAGTTGGTCCAGGGCTCCGGGCGACCCCTGGCCCTGCCGTTCCCACTTCTCAGCCTCATGAGGAGGCCGCTGCCCCTGCCCGCCAGCGATCTCTTCTTCTGATCCGCCTGAGGTGGCGGATCGCGGTCACCGGCCCGCAAAGGCGAAGCCGGTGCTGCAGCGAGCTGGAGGGAAGAGCCCGCTCAGATCCAGGCGTTTCGCTCCCTCTCCCGGTGTCTTCCCAGGATTCGACACCACTGCCATCTTCTCCTCGCCCGATCCCTCATACCACTCTGGATGAAGGGATCAGACAGCAGATGCAGGAAATGCATCGGAGTGGCGTCAGGAGTTGACGCCGTCAGGCAAGCTCCTCCATCCCAGCCGAAGGCGAGCAGGGCATCCCCTTCTCCGAGAGGATCATGAGGAAAGTGATTCCCCCTCATGTCAAGCTCCCTACCATCGAGCCGTACCATGGATCCACGATCCTGATGACCATCTAGCAGCTTCAGATCCATCATGATGTTCCATGGAGCATCAGATGCGATCCTGTGCAGAGCCTTCCCCTCCACTTTAAGGGGATCTGCCCGAACCTGGTTCAACAGCTTAAAGCCAGGTTCCATTGATTCTTTTGACGAGCTGAGCTGTCTGCTCATCAGCCAGTTCGTCAGCAGCTCGCCAGCGACGGAGATCCGATTCCCTCTCCGAGGTCAAGCAGAGAGAGGGGAATCGCTGAAGAGTTACCTCGGCCGCTTCAACACGGCCCTCTTAGAAGTCGACCATCTCAACCACGAGGTGGCCATGTCCCCCTGGCCGGAGGAGTGTCCAAGGAGGAGACTTCTACCTAGCTCTGGAGGTTAATTACCCGAAGAGCCTTTCGGACATGATGTCCCTGGCAGACAAGTACGCTAGGATGGAAGAATCGAGGAGGTCAGCTCGGGCTGAGTAGCTGAAGAAGAAAGAGGCAAAGGGCTCGGACAAGCAGCGGGCCCACCCGCGCTAGCCCACCTCGCCACCAGAGCTCCTCCGCCACCGCCTCGAGACCGAACTCGGAGTCCGGCCCGAAGGTTCGACCGCTATACTCCCTTACCGTGCCAAGAGCAGATCCTGATGGAGATCGAGCGTCAGCTTCCTCGGGCCCCTCCTCTTCGAGGCAACGGAGCTCGAGGGACCTGGCCAAGTACTGCCGCTTTCATCGGGACTACGGGCACGATACCGAGGACTGTTGGCAGCTCAAGAATGAGATCGAGCAATTGATCCGGCGAGGCAGATTGGACCGTTCAGGGGCCCCCTGAGCCAAATAATGAAGAGAATCGCCAGCCTGAACCTCGCCAACTCCCACCACCAAATCCTCCAGTTATCGGCAACGTTAATGTGATAACGGCCCGGATCCCCATCCTCTTGGCCAGCAAGGAGGAAAGCTTGCCGAAGAAAGCTCGAGTCGATGAGCTCACCTTCTCTGATGAAGACCTTGGGGAGGTACAGTACCCCCATGATGATGCTCTGGTTGTATCTTTAAATATGAACAATTATGATGTACACCGATTTTGGTTGATAGTGGAAGCTCTGTTAACGTTCTGTATTTCGATGCCTTTGTGAGGTTAAAATTCTGGGTAGAAAGCCTCCGACCGGTGGAGTCCACCCTAGTGGGCTTCACAGGTGACTCCATAATCCCTGAAGGAGTCATCACTCTGTCAGTCCGGCCGGCACCTGGCCCCGCGTGGCTACCATGTTCATGGATTTCCTCGTGACCAAGCTCAGATCTCCCTACAATGCCATCCTCGGTAGACCGGGCAAATCTCTCTCAAAGCCATCATTTCCATTCCCCATCTCGCCATAAAATTCCCACTGAATGGGGAGTGGGGGTTGTTCGAGGAAGTCAGATCATAGCTCGGCATTGCTTTGTTGCCGACCTCCAATCCAGAAAGCCCGAGGTGGATGGGCTAGATGCTCGGGAAGATCTCGCCGAGCAACGAGGAGAGCCGGCCGAAGAACTGGAGGAGGTACCACTTGACGAGGCTCGGCCCGACCGAACTATAAAGGTCGGATCGCAGCTAGAAGGAAAGCTTCGGCAAGAATTAATTGAGTTCCTTCGGAGGAATGCCGACGTCTTCGCCTGGTCTGCATCGGATATGCCTGGAATTAGCCCAGATGTCCTGGTCCACCGCCTCAGCGTGGATGAAACATTCAGGCCCATTAAGCAGAAGAAGAGAAGCTTCGCCCCAGAGCACCAAAAGCCATCGAAGAAGAGGTGGATAAGCTCATCAAAGCCAAGTTTATCCGGGAGGTTAGTTACCCCGACTGGCTGGCGAACGTGGTCATGGTGAAGAAGTCGAATGGCAAATGGAGGATCTGCATCGACTTCACTGACCTCAATAAGGCCTGCCCAAAAGATAGCTTCCCTCTTCCGCGGATTGACCAGCTCGTGGATTCAACTTCAGGCCATCAAATGCTAACTTTTATGGATGCCTATTCGGGCTACAACCAGATCCGAATGGCGCCCGAAGACGAGGAGAAAACCGCCTTCATCACCGACCGAGGTATCTATTGCTACCGAGTTATGCCCTTTGGTTTGAAAAATGCAGGTGCCACCTACCAAAGGCTGGTCAACAAAGTCTTCAAGGAGCAAATCGGTCGGAACATGGAGGTGTATGTTGATGATATGCTGGTAAAAAGCAAGGAGGCATCCCAGCACATCGAGGACCTTGCGGAGAGCTTCGCTACACTTCAAAAATATCAGATGAAGCTCAATCCCACCAAATGTGCCTTCGGAGTCAACTCCGAAATTCCTCGGCTTCATGGTTTCACAGCGAGGCATCGAGGCAAACCCTCAGAAAATCCAAGCCCTGCAACAAATGGCTCCGCCAGGGTCAGTCAAGGACGTGCAGCCCTCACCGGGAGGGTAGCCCTCAGCCGCTTCATTGCTCGGTCGGCCGAGAAATGCCTTCCCTTCTTCAAAGTGCTTCGGTCGGCCAAAAACTTTCAATGGACCCCAGATTGCCAGAAGTCCTTCGAAGACCTCAAGAAATACCTCGGCTCGCCACCTCTCCTCAGTAGCCCGAAGCCAGGGGAAGTGCTGAATCTATACCTGGCGGTCTCTGAAGACGTGTTGGCTCGGTGCTAATCAGAGAGGAGAACAGAGTCCAAAGACCTATCTATTATGTCAGCAAACTACTCAAAGATGCTGAAACGAGGTACACTCGTCGAGAAGATGGTCCTAGCTCTAGTAACATCGGTCCGAAAGTTGCGGCCATACTTCCAGGCGCATACTGTCATCGTCCTGACCGACCAACCTCTCAAGGCAATTATCCATCGTCCAGAAGCATCGGGAGAATGACCAAATGGGCTGTCGAGCTGAGCGAGCACGACATTCAATATCAGCCTCGTCCAGCCATTAAAGCCCAAGTTCTGATGGACTTCCTCCTCGAATGCACCATACCCGAAGATGGCTCTGTTTCGGATACCCCTGGACAACCAAAGCCCAGCGCCCCATGGTTGCTTCACGCCGATGGATCCTCCAGCGGGGCTCTGGCGCGGCCTGGTCCTCACCAGTCCGAAAGGTGAACCTTTGAATATGGCATTCGCTTCTCCTTCCGGCTTCAAATAATGCAGAGTATGAAGCCCTGCTCTCGGACTCCGAATCGCCCGTGAGCTTAAAGTCAAGAAACTGATTGCCTACACCGACTCCCAATTGGTGGCTGGCCAGGTGCAGGGAGAATTCGAGGCTCGAGAGCCGAGTATGATTCGGTATCTCCAAAAGGTGTGCGATCTATCCTCCTATTTCGATGAATTTAAAATTGTCCAGATCCCAAGGACTGAAAAGCGCGACCTACTGTCCCGCCTGGCAACTACGGAGTCAATGGATCTCGAGCGAAAATTTATCTGGAGGTCCTAGAGAAGCCCAGCGTCGCCGATGTTGACCAGATGATGCAGGTTGACACCGAACCATCCTTGGATGGACCCCCTGCACCAGTACCTCAAAGAAGGGTTGCTGCCCACTGATAGAAAGGAAGCAAGGAAGTTGAAATTGCAATCATCTCATTATGTTCTGATTGATGACGGCTATATAAGCGATCCTTCTCCATGCCATTGCTCAAATGCCTCCGTCCATCAGAAGCCGATTATGCTCTTCGGGAGGTTCATGAAGGCATCTGTGGCAATCACCTCGGCAGCCGGCCCTGTGCCACAAAGTGCTACGCCAAGGATATTATTGGCCAACGATGCAAAAGATGCTGATGACCTTGTCCGAGCTTGTGATGCATGCCAACGACACTCAAATATTCAGAGGCTCCCCTCTGCTCACCTGACTTCCATCTCATCCCCCTGGCCCTTCGCCAAGTGGGGAATGGATATACTTGGCCCTTTCCCCCTCGCAACGGGGCAAAGGAAGTTCTTGTTTGTTGCAATTGATTATTTTACTAAGTGGGTTGAAGCCGAAGCAGTCGCCCAGATAACCGAAGCTCGGGCTAAAGACTTTGTGTGGAGGTCCATCATCTGCCGCTTCGGTCTTCCCCACACCATCATCACTGACAATGGGAAGCAATTTGATAATCCGAAGTTTCAGTTCTGCGAGGATCATGGCATTCTCCATCGCCTGACATCGGTCGGACATCCTCAAGCTAAGGAGAGGCCGAGGTAACAACCAAACTCTCTTGCAGGGAATTAAAGCTCGGCTCAACCAAGCGCGAGGCAGATGGGCGAGGAGCTCCACCATGTGTGTGGGCGTACCGAACCACTGAAAGGGCTCCCACGGGCCAGACTCCATTTAAGATGGCTTTCGGCACAGAAGCTGTTATCCCTGTGGAGGTCGGGCTCCCCTCCCCTCGCACCGAAGGCTACTCGGAAGAATCCAATGATGAACAACTCCGAACCAATCTTGACTTGATAGAAGAAGTCAGGGAGAAAGCCCGATCCGGATGGCGCCTACCAACAAAGAGTTGCCCGCTACCATTCAACCAGAGTCAAAGGGAAGTTTTTCTCCCAGGTGATCTGGTACTTCGGAAGGCATCCGTCTCAAAGCCACTGGAGCAAGGAAAGCTGTCCCCTAATTGGGAGGGTCCTTATCAAATTATGGAGGTAATCAGACCCGGCACCTATAAGCTCCAAGATCTAAATGGAAAATCTATTCCGGACGTGGAACTCGGATAATCTCCGCATCTATCATCAGTGAGAGTACGCCCTTAACTTACTTTGTCCATTGAATTAAATTTAATTCGCTTTCTTTGATGGCTACAATGAGAAGCAGGTTTATAAATCCTCGGCCGGCCGAGCGATCTCCTTGGCCGCGCCAAGTAAAATATATCCCAGCTGGGCTGGGAGGACTCCGTACCTTGGCAGCGCCAAGTAAAATATAATCTTTATAAATCCTCGGCTGGGCGATCTCCGGACCTTGGCCGCGCCAAGTAAAATATATCCCAGCTGGGCTGGAGGACTCCGTACCTTGGCCCTCAAGTAAAATATATCGCCAAGTAAAATAAAATATAATCTTTATAAATCCTCGGCTGGGCCGAGCGATCTCGGACCTTGGCCGCGCCAAGTAAAATATATCCCAGCTGGGCTGGAGGACTCCGTACCTTGGCAGCGCCAAGTAAAATATAATCTTTATAAATCCTCGGCCGGGCCGAGCGATCTCCGACCTTGGCCGCCAAGTAAAATATATCCCAGCTGGGCTGGAGGACTCCGTACCTTGGCAGCGCCAAGTAAAATATAATCTTTATAAATACCAGCGATCTCCGGACCTTGGCCGCCCAAGTAAAATATATCCCAGCTGGGCTGGAGGACTGTACCTTGGCAGCGCCAAGTAAAATATAATCTTGAAGCCTCGGCCAAACCGAGATATATTCTTGAAGCCTCGGCCAAGCCGAGTGGAAGCCTCGGTTGAAGTAAGCCTTGGCCAAACCGAGTGAAGCCTCGGCCGAGTGATATATTAAGCCTCGGCCAAACCGAGTGATATATGAAGCCTCGGCCAAGCCGAGTGATATATTCTGAAGCCTCGGCCAAGCCGAGTGACGGTCTCCGTACCTTGGCAGCGCCAAGTAAAATATATTCTTGAAGCCTCGGCCAAGAGTAATATATTTCTGGAAGCCTCGGCTAATATATTTCTGAAGCCTCGGCCTAACGAGTAATTTCTCAAACACTCTGACGTGACTAAGACGTCCTATTATGCTTCGGCAGAGGTAAGTAACCTTTCTCCGCTTACCAGCAAGATTATGCAAGTTATTTCTTTTCAAAGAAATACGTACTTCATCCCTTAAATAGGACCATGTTTACTGCATGAATTCACAGGGCCGCCCAGGCCTTTCTCTGACCTAAACAGAGATAAACACTTCCTCCATAGGGACTAAATGACATGTTGGCAAAAATAAAGTAGCAAAAACACTGCTGGACTTATAGATTATGCTACGGACTGAAAAGCATAAAATGAGAGTAGCAACTCTCGACACAATCGCATTAGAAAAAGAAACAGATGTCAAAAGAAGAAAGAGTAGAAACTTTCTTTATTAATGAAAAAATTACAACCTCTTGAGAGGCATTACAAGTGCATCATAGCATGGAGAATACAAATAAGATAAAAGCTCGCTGAGCAGCTTCGGTCGATAACGATGTCTTTACATCCGACCCCAGAAATCAGAGAAACCAGACAAGCTCCGTTGAGCCACTGGTTAATGCCAAAGAACAAAGTAGGCCATCCACGGATCCCTCGATGAACACGTTGAGGGATCATAACCAGGTCAAGGACCCGTGGATGCTTATGCCAATGAAGCATCCCCCCAAGTGGGATGCTGGACTGCTAGCCACTGCCCAACAATAAAAGGCAGAGAACCAGCAGTCCAACACCACCCTCCTCCCTCTTCACATGGAAAAAGATTCCTCAGGCGGATGAGTTGAGGAATCCAAATTGAGGGAGGAGGCGAAATTCATGTTAGCCATGGGGGATACGTATGCTTTGCATTTCCTGCGATCCCCATGGCAAGTGGCAAAGGACACACAGGAAGCGCATACGTGCGCTCCCCATATGACCTCTGGGCCTCCCTGCACTCTCCATATGATCTCCGAGAATTCCTCCCTTGAGGACTGCCTGCTCTTCAGCAGCTTCTTCATCACCCCAGCTATCTGGGACAAACCAACTTGCAAAAGGAAAGCTCAGTCTTTCCACTCTCAACCTCAATGAAACAGACGCCATGAAAACCCTTGCAAGTCACAGAAAGGGAAGGCCTTGGGAGATAGCCCAACACGGTCAGCTCCCCCCATAGGCAAACAGGCCGGGAGCAGCCATTAAAGCAGAAAGCCCGGGATTCAAAATGCCCTGGCCACGCTGCCACATGGCGTTCAGGATAAAAGGGTGCTTTCCAAAGCGCGAATGCATTTCCTAGGCCATGACACACGACAAAAGATTTTTCTCTAATCTCGAATCAAGAGCCTTAAATGCAGAAATCGTCCAGGTCCTTGAGATACGGGCAGGCCTAGGAAATCACCTTGTGAAAATGACACCGTCCAATGGCAATCGAATGCTTATGCGTACGTTAAAAAGACCCGCATTGGAAAAGGCCAACGGGATAATGCCTTACGCAAAAAACAAAGCATCCTTCGGCGAATTACAAATCCGTCTCATCCGCTTGGGCAGAAAATGAGACGATTTCTTATAGACCGACTATCCACCAAATCTCGGCCCCAGTCGAGGTATTCGCGCAGTTTTTGGTCATATCGCGCCGAACATTTTATGCCTCGGCCAAACGAGCCAATTTCTTATTTCGGATAGATCGAACTATCTGCTTAGCCTTGGCCTCGACCGGGACGTTTTCCAAAGTTCTAGCCGAACTATTCTATGCTTCGGCACACCGAACCATCTGCTTAACCTCGGCCTCAATCGAGACATTTCCTTAAGTTCAAACCGAGCTAGCTTACGTCAGCAAAGCAAATCGGTTCAGCTTCGAATAAACATGATGTTCAATTTGGAAAGAATAAACCGACCTAAGAACACGAATTGATTCGTTCGCCGTCAGAAAAAACTTGTGACAAAAAGATCATCCGAAAAAGACAAACAAGTGGAGACAAAAGATCTATTCATTAAAGTTTCGGCCAGAGGCAAAAAATACATAAGCAACCCTTAAGAATCAGGGTTTGGGTCGGTCCCAGGAGCCTCCTCGGTAACATCAGGAGGACTTGACTTGCTTCACCCACTTCAAATGTTGTTGGGAGAGAAATCTCAGGTTCCTCGCAGCGAGCTGAGGGCGTTCTTCAGGAGCCGCGGCCTCATTAGGGCCCAGGATGGCATCAAGATCGACGTCCGAAATATCCTCATACTCGGCTTCTTTGGCTCCCGGGGTGCAAGCATCAAATAGCTCGGCCTCCAGAAAAGATAAATCTAACTCGGGATATACCCGAGAGATTTTTGCCCGAGTTTCCTCCTCGCGAACCGGAATGCATCAGCACAAGCCTCCCTCCGCTCCTCGAAAATTGCACAGAGCCTTTGTACTCCTCCACAGCCGAGGTAATCCGCTTGTTAGCTTCGGCTAACTGGTTCCTGAGTTCAAGATTCATCTGGCGACTCGCGGACAATTCCGCCCTTAGAGCTTTAAATTGCTCCTGCGCCTCGAGCTCGATTTTGTCCATCTGCAAAACATTGGAACGTTTGAGCCCACAAACAAAAGAAAAGTACCGAAAGCAAATGAGAAGACGTTATACCTCTTCCTCCCGCGAGCCATTTTATTACTCAGCTCTTCAACCTTTTCCAGGGCCTTCAATTTGGCTATCTTATTTTGATGAAGACCCTCCTTGAGGTCATTAATTCGGGACTGCTTGTCCCCACTTCTCGCCGAGATTGATCAAGATCATTGGTGAGCCTAGCAATCTGCTCATGTTGCCACTTCAGCTGATTCTCCATATCGATGAATTCCTTATTCAGATCGGCAAGCTGATCTCACTGCTACCGGCATTTGCTTCCTCCTCCTCGAGCCTCCTGCTCCAATATTTTTATCCTCGGAATGACTAGCCCTCAGCTGGTTTCACCTTTTGTTGAAATACTGCTGCATGGTCTTAGTCATGCTTTGCCTTAATTTGGGATAACTCCAGGCAAGCCTTGTCGATTGTTCGCGGAAACCCTTAAGCTCTGACTTGGGCTTCGAGCCGAGAGGCCCTTTCGGCTGCAAGTCGGTGAAACTCGCTCACCCTCTCAAATCCGCCCTAGCGCCAAGGCCCTGAAGCCGGCTGGTTGAATCCACCCTCGCCCAAAGGTCGGCCTCCTTCCTGGCCTGAGCGCAAGCCCCGGTGGCCAAATTTAAGCGCCAATTCAGCCCTTGTGACCAAGGCATTCTGCGATAAAAACACAAGTAAGAAACCACGGCCCGACCGATCATCAAGAATTACAACCTCGGTACAGTAACTTACCCGGAGATGTAGTTTGAAGCCATCATCATGAGAGTAGCGTTATTGATTTTGGGGAGAAGGAAAACATCCTTCGGCCCCCAGCCAACCAAAAGCCGCCTCAATGATATCTCGGGCAGGCTCGTCCATCGAGAACTCCCCCCCGTGCGCAAAACAGACCTCATCAAGGCGGTGAGCATATCATCCACCTCCGGGCTGTGGACAAGAGAGCTCATAGCCGAAGAACTGGCCTGAGGAACTCGGCCCGAGGAACCATCCGCTCGGCTTCCTCTGTCAGAACTTTAACCTGCAAGGCCTCGAATGCTTCGGCCCCGACTGAGGGAACCTTGGCCCGAGCATCCCCTTCATTCAGTAATTCTTCTTCTTCTTCTTCCTCTTCTACTGATGCTTCACCTCCGACAAACTCCACCTGAACTTCAACCTCTTCCACAATGTCCCCGAGAACTGCGAAAGAGGGATCCTCAGCGGGAGGCACCACGACCTCCACCAGCCTTTCAACAGGCAGCTCCACTTGAGCTTCGACAGCCGCCACTGTATCTCCTGACCCCTCCACCTGAGCAGGGGTCTCTTTCATGCGCAGTGAACTCCTCACTGCTGGAAGCTAAAAAACCTCTAGCAGAAGTATTACGGATGGAAGACAACGTGATGATCAAGACGCCGCGCAAGGAGGAGGTGACGCCGTGCAGGGAAGAGACGACGTTGCAGACGATGGAGCACAAGTCCAAGACGTCTATGTTGGTGGCGTTTCTGGTGTTGATTCGACCTCCAGTTCGTCCAGTTCAGTCAGTTTGCCTCCTGGGCCTATTACTCGTTCTTGGGCCAAGAGGTTTCAGCAGCTGATGATTAGGCATCTATAGGATCTGATGGTGTCGATAGAAGCTGGACTGATGGACCAATCTTTTGGGTCCATGTCTGATCAAGCCATGTTTAATCTATGTTTGGTTTACATCTGTAATGGGCTTGGTTAGCTTATTCTTAAGTTTAGTTATTTCTGAATAATTGGGCTTATGAGTTGTTGGACTTTAGTTCGTTAGCCCAGTCTGAAAGTGAGACTATTTAAACTAAATTTGTAACGAGTTGCAGGGGACGATTGGTTTTGGAGAGAAAACCTAGCCGCCTTTTGGCTTTTTCCTGTATTCTTGATGTGAATGCATCTATAGGAAACATTCAAAGAACTTGATCAATTCTTTGTGGAGTGTTTCGAAATTCGGGGTTTGGAAATTAGTTTTTCCTTGTTCTGAATCTTTGATCAATCCTTAACCAACCAGGAATCTAACCCAGTTAGGGGGGTTGAAACCGATTAGATCTTGGGGTTCTTGAAGATATCGTGCGCAAGGATCTACTCTTCACGGTTCTTGTGTCGATCCTAGGGAGTTCCATATCATTTGGTATCAGAGCCTTGGCTCTAGATCAGGTTTTATCCGCGAAACTTTCTTTCTGTGCTTATCCTTCCATTCAATTTTTTTTTTTTTTTGCTGTTTACCTCTTGTTGGTACGCAAGTTTGTGATTGAATTTGCTTAAAAAAAAAAAAAAAGAGTCATAGTGGCGGTAGATCTTTAAAAAAAAAAAAAAAAAAAAAAAAAAATTGAGAATTTGAAGGCTTGGAACAGTTAGAAGGAAAAGGGAATTTGTGTTGAATTTGTGTTTCCTTAATCTATTCCAACTATAATCCTAGTTGGTGTTGGAAACTCTAGATTTTGTTCAATTGCCGTGACTTTTGCCTTTTTCTTTATATCAATACTTCAGTCTATTTGATTGTTGCCTGGTTATTTCAGTTTCTACTCTATCCTTGCTGAGCATTGTTCCTTTGTTCTCATCAAAATCTGTTATATATATATAAAAAAAAAACTTTTTTTATTTCCTTGTGTTTCGGCATACTCCATATTATCAAACTTTGAAGTTGTTTCCTGTAGAGTGATTCATTTAAGAATATAAGGAAATTAGCTTGAGAGGTGTGAGATAACCTTGTGTGATTTCCATTATACTTGAGTGAAACCGAGTGAACAACTTTCTTTGAATTGAGTGAAAATACGTGAGGGAGTTATTGGTGAGGTCTTGATATTTTTTGCTTTTATTGCTACTAACCTTTTCAGTGCAGCTATGTCTCATCAAGGTAGTACTGCGGGGGGAGGTAATAGTAATGAGGGTAGAATACGAGGGGAGCAGGGAAGTGAGGTAGTGAAGTTTACTAGGGCAATGGAAGCTATGAGAGAGACCCTGGAAAGGATGGATTTGAGACTGCAAGCAGTAGAGCGGGGGGCGTCTCAAACCAATGTAGTACCGGAGGAGGAAGGAAATAGACAATTATATCAGGAGGATGGTTCGGTTGATGAATATTTCGGATACCCTGAGGAGGGAAATGTCGGCAATTATGGCATGCGACGTCCTAGAGGTTTCGGTAGAGGAGGTCATGGTCCTCGAAGGGGTAGAGGTCGTTGGCAGGATCAGCCCTATGTAGGTAGAAATAGAGGATTGGAAGAAGTTGCAGATAGAGGGTTGGGAAATATTAAAATGGAGATTCCGCATTTTCAGGGTAAATCTGATCCTGAGGCATATCTGCAGTGGGAAAAGAGGGTAGAGTTGATTTTTGACTGTCACCAGTTTAGTGAGGATAAGAAGGTTAAGCTGGCAGTCACTCAGTTTTCGGATTATGCCATTGCTTGGTGGGATCAAGTCGTGACTAGTCGAAGGAGGAACTTGGAGTATCCTATTACTACTTGGCATGAATTGAAATCGGTAATGAGGAAGAGATTTGTTCCTAGGCATTTCCATCGGGAATTAGTTCAGAAGTTACAGACTTTTCGACAGGGAAGTAGGAGTGTTGATGAGTACTATAAGGAGATGGAGATGATCATGACTCGTGCCGGGATAGAGGAAGAGGCGGAAGCTACTATGGCACGATTTCTGGCGGGTTTGAACCGAGAGATAGCTGATAGGGTGGATCTTCAGCCCTATGTAGAACTAGAGGAGATGGTTCACCTTGCGCTTAAGATAGAAAAACAAATTCAGAATCATGGGGCAGCGAGATACAATTCGAAACCAACCTCTACTAGTAATTCTTTTTGGAAGAAAGAAGGGAAGCAAGAGTTGCGATTCGGTAACAGAAGTTTCGAACCTAATAGAGGCAAAGTCGAAGTGGTTGCCAAAGATAAAGTGAAGGTGGAAGAGCAGAAAGGCAGGAATAGAGATATTAAGTGTTGGAAGTGCCAGGGAGTAGGGCACATCAGCAAGAATGTCCTAATAAGAGAACAATGGTTATTCGAAATAGAGAAGTGGTAACTGATGAGGAGGACGCTGGTATGGGTAAGGAAGATGATGAGATGCCCGAATTAGAAGATTGTAGTGATGGTAGCATTGAAGAACCTATTCGGGGAGAATTGCTGGTTACTAGGCGTGCCCTCAGTACACAACTGAAGGAGGATTGTCATGAGGAGCAACGTGACAACTTATTCCATACTAGGTGTCATGTCCAGAGAAAAGCATGCAGTGTCATTATTGACAGTGGGAGTTGCGCAAATGTGGTGAGCAGCTTTCTGGTAAGTCGATTGGGGTTGTCCACTACACCACACCCAAAACCTTATAAGCTGCAATGGCTTAACAACTGTGGAGAGGTTAAGGTAAATCGGCAGACTTTACTGAATTTTTCTATTGGCAAGTATTCTGATGAGGTCTTATGTGATGTGGTGCCAATGCATGCTGGAGATATCTTGTTAGGGAGACCTTGGCAATTTGATAGGAGGACTACCCATGATGGATACCTTAACAGATACACTTTTGTCAAAGATGGAAGAAAAACTACTCTGACACCGCTATCATCCAAGGAAGTTTATGAAGATCAATGTTAATTAGATAGGATGAGAGTGGAAGCTGAGCAAAAGTTGAGAAAAAAAAAATGAGGGTAGTACAAAAGCCGAATGCAAAAAGAATGTAAAACAGGAGAAAATCGAAAAGAAAAATGGCAAGAATGTGAGTCTGATAGCTAGGTCAAGTGATGTGAGGAGTGCACTGTCTACAGGAGGGCCTATCTTTGTATTTTTGTGCAAAGGGGCTTTTATTTCTACTGACCACTTACTTTCTATTGTGCCTAGTGGTTTTGATGAGCTTTTGCAGGAATTTGGAGATGTGTTTCCTGAAGAGCTACCAAAAGGACTGCCTCCCATCCGAGGAATAGAGCACCAGATTGACTTCATACCTGGAGCAGCCATTCCAAACAGACCCGCTTACCGGACGAATCCTAGCGAGACCAAGGAGATCCAGAAGCAAGTGGAGGAGTTGCTGGAGAAGGGATACGTTCGTGAGAGCTTGAGTCCTTGTTCGGTGCCTGTCATCCTTGTGCCCAAGAAAGACGGCAGTTGGAGGATGTGTGTAGATTGTCGTGCCGTCAACAAAATCACGGTAAAGTATCGTCATCCAATACCTAGGCTAGATGATATGTTAGATGAGTTGCATGGTTCTAGCATATTTACAAAGATAGATCTTAAGTCTGGGTATCATCAGATTAGAATGAATGTGGGTGATGAATGGAAAACGGCATTTAAAACAAAGTATGGGCTATATGAATGGTTAGTCATGCCGTTTGGACTTACTAATGCACCTAGTACTTTCATGCGTTTAATGAATCATGTTTTACGTGAGTATTTAGGGCAGTTCGTAGTGGTTTATTTTGATGATATTCTCATATATTCTAATGTTTGGATGACCACTTGATGCATGTACGTAGAGTACTAGAAATACTGCGACAGGAAAAGTTATATGCCAATTTATCAAAGTGCTGTTTTTGTTTGGAGCATGTTAACTTTCTCGGTTTTGTAGTATCTAGTAAAGGAGTTGCTGTAGATGAATCAAAAATTCATGCTATTAGGGAATGGCCAAGACCGAAATCTGTCAGTGAGATTCGTAGTTTTCACGGCTTGGCAGGATTTTACCGGAGGTTCATCAAAGATTTCAGTACAATTGCCGCACCCCTCAATGAACTTGTGAAGAAAAACGTTCCTTTTCAGTGGGGTGAAGCACAGGAAAATTCGTTCTTACTCCTTAAAAATAAATTATGTTCTGCACCTTTACTTGCTTTACCTGATTTTATTAAGACTTTTGAAATTGAATGTGATGCAAGTGGTGTAGGTATAGGAGCGGTTTTGATGCAGGATCAGCGACCACTCATGTATTTCAGTGAGAAGCTGAACGGAGCTGCCTTGAAGTATCCGACTTACGACAAAGAGCTATTTGCACTGGTGCGTGCGCTGCAAACGTGGCAGCATTACTTATGGCCGAAGGAATTCGTTATTCACACTGACCACGAGAGCTTGAAACATCTGAAGGGGCAAGACAAACTGAATCGTAGACATGCGAAGTGGGTGGAATTCATTGAAACTTTTCCCTATGTTATCAAGTATAAACAAGGTAAGGAAAATGTGGTTGCGGATGCACTGTCGCGAAGGTACACACTTCTGAACACCCTCAATACTAGATTGTTAGGGTTTGTTTTTATCAAAGAATTGTATCCTTCTGATGTTGATTTCCGTGACTCATATGCATCTTGTTTGAGTGGGCATGCTTCAGATGATTTTTATCTGTTTGATGGGTTTTTGTTTCGTAGAAACCGATTGTGTATTCCTTATTGTTCATTGCGTGAGTTGTTAGTTCAGGAAGCACATGGTGGGGGGTTAATGGGACACTTTGGTGTTAATAAAACCTATGATGTTTTAATAGAACATTTTTATTGGCCTGGCATGCGGCATGATGTGCATAAATTGTGTGAACATTGTATTACTTGTAGGGAGGCTAAATCACGTTTGAAACCACATGGTTTGTATAGTCCATTACCTGTCCCTGACACTCCATGGACTGACTTGTCTATGGATTTTGTGCTAGGATTACCTAGGACCAGGCGTGGGAATGATAGCATTTTTGTTGTGGTTGATAGGTT
This sequence comes from Calamus simplicifolius, assembly GCA_900491605.1. Lineage (NCBI taxonomy): Eukaryota > Viridiplantae > Streptophyta > Magnoliopsida > Arecales > Arecaceae > Calamus > Calamus simplicifolius. Next base: position 197,632 of record UESW01004249.1, read on the forward strand.
TAGCAAAATGGCTCATTTTATTGCTTGTCACAAGACTGATGATGCTAAATACATTGCCGATTTATTTTTCAAGGAGGTGGTGCGTTTGCATGGCATTCCTCATAGCATTGTTAGTGATCGTGATGTTAAATTTTTGAGCCACTTTTGGCGAGTTCTATGGGGTAAACTGGGTACTAAGCTGATATTTTCTACTACTTGTCATCCCCAAACAGATGGACAAACAGAAGTAGTTAATAGAACTTTGACTACACTTCTTAGGTCTATAATTGATAAGAACATTCGAACTTGGGAAGATTGTTTACCATTTGTTGAATTTGCATATAACCGTGCTGTCCATAGTACAACTAGATGTTCCCCTTTTGAGATAGTTTACGGTTTTAATCCGTCCACCCCTCTTGATCTTTTGCCTTTGCCTTCTAATAAACTTATCAGTACAGATGCATCTTCTAAGACCGAATTCGTACAAAAATTACATAAACAGGTGAAGGATCGTATAGAGAAACAGAACGTGAAAATCGCGTCTCGTGTGAACCGCGGACGCAAGCCTATGATTTTCCATCCTGGTGATTGGGTTTGGGTACATTTCAGGAAGGAGAGATTTCCTCTTCAACGGAAATCTAAGCTCAATCCACGTGGTGATGGACCTTTTCAGATCCTTGAGCGAATCAATGACAATGCCTACAGAGTGGATCTTCCAGGTGAGTACAATGTCAGTACTTCATTTAATGTTACTGACTTGAGTCCTTTTGATGTAGGTGGTGCTGACGATTCGTGGACGAATCCTTTTAAGAAGGGGGGAGCTATTACGGATGGAAGACAACGTGATGATCAAGACGCCGCGCAAGGAGGAGGTGACGCCGTGCAGGGAAGAGACGACGTTGCAGACGATGGAGCACAAGTCCAAGACATCTATGTTGGTGGCGTTTCTGGTGTTGATTCGACCTCCAGTTCGTCCAGTTCAGTCAGTTTGCCTCCTGGGCCTATTACTCGTTCTCGGGCCAAGAGGTTTCAGCAGCTGATGATTAGGCATCTACAGGATCTGATGGTGTCGATAGAAGCTGGACTGATGGACCAATCTTTTGGGTCCATGTCTGATCAAGCCATGTTTAATCTATGTTTGGTTTACATCTGTAATGGGCTTGGTTAGCTTATTCTTAAGTTTAGTTATTTCTGAATAATTGGGCTTATGAGTTGTTGGACTTTAGTTCGTTAGCCCAGTCTGAAAGTGAGACTATTTAAACTAAATTTGTAACGAGTTGCAGGGGACGATTGGTTTTTGGAGAGAAAACCTAGCCGCCTTTTGGCTTTTTCCTGTATTCTTGACGTGAATGCATCTATAGGAAACATTCAAAGAACTTGATCAATTCTTTGTGGAGTGTTTCGAAATTCGGGGTTTGGAAATTAGTTTTTCCTTGTTCCGAATCTTTGATCAATCCTTAACCAACCAGGAATCTAACCCAGTTAGGGGGGTTGAAACCGATTAGATCTTGGGGTTCTTGAAGATATCGTGCGCAAGGATCTACTCTTCACGGTTCTTGTGTCGATCCTAGGGAGTTCCATATCAGATGGGGAGGAAAAAAAGTGAGAGGATGGTGCAATGACCTCTCTAGGTTTATTATCATCATCATCATCAATAGTATTTTATCCCGTATGGGGATTGGGGCAAGCATAGCACGACCCATCCATCTCGTCCATCTCACCGGATCCAAGAGGATTTTTCCAAATAGTTTTAAGTTCGAGAAACACCTCCTGAAACCGATGGCCTTAGCTTTTTGCTTCCAAATAGATTTTAAGTCTGAGACACACTTCCAAATAGATTTTTCCTGGTCCCCTTAAATTATCTCCCTACCAAACTTAAGCGGTCAATGTGGGAATAAAACATGAGGCCATCATTTGGACCCATCTTAATTAGAAGTCTCCAGGTTTACATGGCCTGCTGTCAGCTGGAGTCCACCTCAGACGAGGTAAATTAGATGCATGATGATTTCGTTAGGCGTGTGACAATGTGCTTCATATTTCTAACGAAAAATTAAGAAATCATCATCATAAAGAATTAAACAAACAACAATGCAGCAGATCGGTGCATGGAGGACGACGCCGGCCATTTTCTGTGATGGGCGCTCGTAGCAGCAGCAGCAGCGCGTTTTTACTTTATATATTATACATAAAAGCGTTGAAGATTCTTCTACCGCCATCCATCACCAGCTGAGTCTTGGCTGGCTTCCACACAGTACAGAAGACATATCATGATTCTTTTCTTAACCATGCACGCCGGTCCCCACCTTAGCAGTGCCATGGACTGGAGAAGGAACAACAAAGGCCACCTAGAAAAAAAAGAAGACTGTCCATCCGTGATCTCACTTGAAAGAGACAATGGAAAAAAAAACAAAGGAAACACAAGTTGATAGAGTGGTTTTGCCAAGGCAACATGGAGTACTCAGAGCTCCGCTGTTGCATTACTAACCATGCAAGTGATTTAGGCATCGACCAAGCATCCATTTTGAGTCAAAGCCATGAAACTTAATTTCTACACATCCAATGTTGTAATCAGTTCTACACATGCATGCAAGCTATCTATTGGTCATGAGCAATGGATGGATACACTTATTTAAGGGACAACTAACATACACATAGATTCATTTCTTTACTGTCATTACTTTGTTGATATTTCAATTTGCGATATCTGTGGAATACTTCAGTTATCTGGTCAAAATCTTTTTATTGATCAATTCCATTTCGCAAACCAGATGGGTTCGAACTATAAAGCTGCACTGATTCCGCAAAGGATCAGGGAGACCATCCATGGATGGGGAAAGGAAGCGGAAGCACCGGCGGGGCATTGATGATTCAACAATTCATACAGGGACAAGCACAGTGTGTTCTGTCGAAGAGGATGAGGAGCTGCTCAACGATCCCTCTGAGAACTCTTACGTATGTATTGAGTTGCAACAAACATTGACTTCTACTGCTACTACAGTCATTGATAGCGATCAATCTACAATCGATGTGCTTCAATGCCTGCCAGTATGGAGGGGATGAATACAATGCACATGTAAATTTTTACATGTCAGGGTAGTTACCATCTCTGTCAAACTTTAATGCTCAGTTCTGATATACATGATTTCTTCTCACACTTGGATACGAACAAACGAAGTTAAAACTAAAACTGAATTTGGGAAACAAAAAATGAACATCTCTTTACCTTTAATTATTTTTTGGCATCTCTGACTTCAAGCTTGTTATGATGAATATCATCAAGAGACAACATGTTATGTTCATCTAGTCGTTGTCCTTGCCTTTCTCCTTGCATCGGTTACGTAAAGAGGCGAGAAAAATATAAAAGAATAAAAAAAAAGAGGAAACGAATGAGGTCTCTGGTAGGTCCCATGGGATGTTACCAATTACCATTGGACTGGCATTTCTGGAAAGAAACAAGCGTGGCAGAGCAGCAGTGGAAAGCTTCTAGATACACGGCAAAAATTACTCTCACACCCCCACCATAATATATATATATATATATATATCTCATTGCATAATAACCATTATATCCTTCATAATTTCTCTTCGCCCCTTTCCTTCACCATGAACAAACCCCTCTTCTCCGCCCACTTTCAGCCCTGTTGGACCGAACAGAGCCCTTCTGTTCGGCCATGGGCTCTACTTGGCCCAATAGGGCCGAACACAAGGGTAAGGAGCTGGGGGCTAGCAGAGGGAATTTAGGCAAGGGGGTTAGGGCTAGAGCGATGCGCTCAACGAGGGAAGCCGAGGTCGGAGGGAGGGTCAAGAGGAGCCAAGGGCTAAGGGAGGGGAGTCGGTGCCGAGGGACTGGAGTGGCCGAGGCCGGAGAGGGGAGTAAGTGCTGAAGGGGAGGGGACGGAGCGATCGGGGCCAGGGAGGAGAGCTAGAAGCCAAGGGGGTTCAGGGCAAGGTGCTCGATCGATAAGGGCCGCTGCATCCGATCGCTATCGCCGCTTGCTGCTACCAGTCGAGAAAGGAGAAGAAAAAAGAAAGAGGAAAGAGGAGAAGAGGGTGTCGGCGGGTGGAGCGAAGGAGAGGGGTGTGGAGAGAAAAAAATGGGTGAGTGGAGGGATTCAAGGGTAGTTTAGGAAATTAATTTTTTATAAAAAAATTATGGGTGTGGAGAGTAATTTTTACTATCTATTTAGAACTTAAAAGCTCCCGGTAGTCTAGAAACTCAATAGTGGTGGTTAAACGTGTGGTCATTAAGTCCATAAGGTGTTTCCATTGTAACCCTTGCATAAAAATTAGACCAAAAGTGATGTCCCCAAGTGAGCTGGTTAAATGGTATAGAAGAAATCAACTCCTCGTTATAATTCCTCATTTTGTGTCTGCGAGACTACCACTCGAATCTCTAGCATGTCATTTAGGTAGTGTTTGAAATAGGGAATAAGAGGGGATATCTAAGGATATCCCCTCTTATTCCCAAAAGCCATAACTATAAGGGATAGCTGGGAATAAAGTTAACCAAAGGATAATCCATGGTTAACCATGGGTTATCCCCTCAATTTATTCTCTAGAAAATGCAGGAATAGCTGGTTATCCCTCCAAATAAGAGTAAAAAAAAAAGTTATCCTATGGATTTACATTTTTGCATTTGATATGATCAATGAGATAGCCAAGGGATATCCCTAGGGATAACCAAGGCGTAAACTCTATCCCGTACACTTATCCATGGATAATATTTTTTCTATCAAACAGTAGTATTTGAAATAGGGGATAAGAGGGGATATCCAGAGGATATCCCCTCTTATTCCCAAAAGCCATAACTATAAGGGATAGCTGGGAATAAAGCTAACCAAAGGGATAATCCAAAGGCGTAAACTCTATCCCGTACACTATCCATGAATAATATTTTTTCTATCAAACAGTAGTGTTTGAAATAGGTGATAAGAGGGGATATCCAGAGGATATCCCCTCTTATTCCCAAAAGCCATAACTATAAGGGATAGCTGGGAATAAAGCTAACCAAAGGGATAATCCATGGTTAACCATAGGATATCCCCTCAATTTATTCCCTATAAAATGCAGAAATAGCTGGTTATCCCTCCAAATAAGAGTAAAAAAATGTTATCCTATGGATTTACCTTTTTGCATTTGATATAATCAATGAGATATTTCTAGGGATAGCCAAGGGACAAACTCTATCCCGTACATTTATCCATAAATAATATTTTTCAATCAAACACTAATCCTTTGACGAATGTTTCTTTTGGGAGCCGTTACTAATCCTTTGACGAATGTAATGATGAAAGATGATAGCTAATCCAGATTATTAAAAGATAAAATTAATTTGAAAAAATCTCCTTCACGGCTCTCGTGCACGACAAAACGTTCAGTTCACACGTGTCCCTCCCTATACATCGCGAGCTCCGTTTCGCTTCCATTAATCTCCCAGCATACCGACAGACGATAGGCAAACGTTGGCCGCGTGAGCCTTGTTTCCTTTGTTCTTCTACACTTTGCTCCTCTTTCTCGTAATGTGTATGTTAAACTTCTACATCCGAAGCAGAATCATTACCCTTTCACCCATAAATTTCATACGTTTTTTTTTCCCTTTGTTTTCTTTTTCCTACGTCACATGTTTTGTTCGACTAATAATCCTAAGCTGGCAAGTGCATGCAGGCGTTTCTTTTCTTATCTTTGTCGGGACGTGGCAATGCGAACTAACAACAACTGTGGTGAAAAACCTCATCGACTAATTAACAGCACCAGCGAAACTGCAATAGTTACCGTTCTCTCCGTTCGGTTAAGATAGAATACTTGAAATAAGAAAATTCAGTATATCAATAAAAAAGTTGAAATTTTTATCATATTATCTTGCAAAAGGAAAATATAGTTGTGGTCAAAAGTCTCATCAAGTCGAAAGGAAATAGAGTAATTAAACAGTTAGCTATGTCATTATTTTCGTTGTCGCTTTGTTTGCTTGGTATTTTCCACTTATTTCAATTAGTGTGAACATGTACAGTTTAAACATCTCAGACTACTCTTCTAGAATAAGATATGATATATATGTACGTAGAGACTCTGATTCTTGAGAACTTAATTTTATATTTGTTTATATATATATCGGCTATAATATGGTGAATTATAACTTTTATTTAAAAAAAAAGCTAGAATTTTGAAAATTTCTAATATTATTCCTCTTATAAAATAATTTCCTCCCTTCGTGACCTATAATAGTTGGCGAATTAATTTAGTTTAGTTGGGATGTTATTTGCTAACGTATCAAGTCTACAAGACAGGCATCTTTTGAGAATTAATATTGCAAGTGAATTCAAAGAAGCGGATTATCCTAAAAGAGAGTTTATTAAGATCAAAATCACATGTCCATTGATGGCAATAAAACGGAAGCCAAATATCCTATAAATCTGATCTTTTATTTTGTTTGTGTGAGATGGAAACATACATATCAACGTTCATATCATGAAGAGGAAAAACAAAAGCTCCTTAGTTGTCCAAAAAATGGTTTAAAAACTTTAGAAAAGAAAATAATTCGTAATCTTATAATTATTTAATTAGCTTAAAAAGATCAAGTTCTCTACCGTCTTAAACTTCTCCTGGCGGCGTTTTCTTACTTTCCTTCTTGTTTGTTCTTCTTTTCTTAAGATATGTGTCTGATAATTTAAGTGCTGCAACCAGGTCTGCTGTGGTAATGGACGACATATATTGCCTCTTCGCTGGATCTCTCAACAACCTTGGTGAGCTTCGTCGACGCTATGGCCTTTGTCGAACACAACCGAAGCTATGCTGGTCATTGAAGCATACAAAGTCTTACAAGACCGAGCACCTTACCCTCCTGATCAAGTCATCAAGGACTTTGATGGAAAGTTTATGTTTGTGCTGTTTGATTCCAAGAAGGGCACAATCTTTGCAGCAAGAGTAAGTTTCTAATTTCATGGTAGCACTTTCTGATTGCATTTGCCATAGCTATTGAGAAAGTGATGAAAGGAAATAGTGATTATATGTATAATATCTTTAAGAATAAATTAGAAACATCTGAATTCATGAAATGAAATTTTTTTTTTGTCATAACTTAGCATATAATACATTATAATCCCTGGAAAGTAAACTAGGATAAAATATATGATGATTAGGTAAGGTTCGTTTATTTCATGGCTCAACAAGCGATGCAAGAAAAATTATTAAAACGTGGCTTATACCATATAAATTGAAGTTTTTTTTATCAAGGATATATATATATATATATATATATATATATATATATATATATATATATAGATATAGAGAGAGAGAGAGAGAGAGAGAGAGAGAGAGAGAGAGATCCAGTTCACATGGTTTCGTTTTTTAACTCATACTTTTTTGTTCGACTTTTTTCAACCAAATATATGTTAATATTCTTTCAAAACTACTGAAGATTTTCTAGTTTCATATGTTTTCCCCTAACTCTATGCCCAGGATCAGTTGCCTAACGTTTCTCCAAAACTTTAGTACCAAATGTTGTAACACTTTTATGATGCTTTGCCAAACATATATACTCTTTTCCACATGCTTAGGACCGTGATAGCAACTTGAACTTTGCATGGGGTAAGGCATTGGATGGATCACTTGCGTTCTCAGATGACTACCAAATTATACTGGAAATTTGTGGGAGGTCAAGCACTTTTTTCCTGCAGGTAAATCCCTTGTTCAAGCAGATTAATATTGGATTAGATACAAATCTCTTTTCTGTATTCATAAATATTATGATATTACATAGTTTCTACAACAAACCATTGCAATTTAAGATGTCATGAATATATATAATTTTTTCGTCATGTCTGATATATCATTTATATACATATTGTTATGATAATCGTATTCTTTTAATATAATGATGATCTTTTTTTTTTTTGGACAAGAGAATATGAAAAAATTGATATTCTTTTATCCCCAAAAAAATGATCATCATAATTCTATTAAGATAAAATTACATGATCATGTAAAATATTTTCTATCAGCATCTTTTTCTTCACTTGGTATGCATATCATATAGCAATCATTTCCATACTTATTCAAGAATTTTGTAACAAACTCCAGAAAAGAAAATTAGTTTTTTAAAACGTTATAAGGTTTTGTTTATTTGCTACTGTTCATATTTAACCGACATCCTTGCTAACCGGTGACCAACTGGAAGTTCTCATCACGACTTTATATCGGAATTTATTCAGGGTGCTTCTATATGAATACTACTGGACTGGTTAGCTTTGATCATCCAATGCATAAGATGAAGGCGATTAAGTGTGCGGTGGAGGATCTTTGTGCACCTAGTATCGCCTTCGTGGTGGATCACATCTGGACCAACGACCAGCAGCCATTCCTCGTGTTGGGAGTGAATCTAACTGGAGCAACGCATGCAATCCCAAAGAAGATGACAATGAGGCGACATTCAAGTTTGGACGGGGTTGAATGGAGAGTCCGGAGTTGAAAGAGAATGACCCTTGTGTGCCAGTGAAAATAATAAATTAAGTGAGAGATGATAATAAAGCAGACAACTTTATTTCATGCATCATGGTTATTTTCATGATGATACAAAAGTAAACTTTACCATGGGTGGAATGTTTTTAAACTGTGGGAATACAAAAGTAAACTTTACCATGAGTGGAATGTTTTTAAACTGTGGGAATACAAAAGTAAACTGCAGACAATTTTTTAAATATTTTTTATATTATTTTTTAATCCACCATGAACTTCTCCCGTGAGAAAAGATTGCCAACCGGCAATAAACATGCTAATGAACCCAGTTGACCCATGACTCAACCTGGTCCCAACTTAATTAGACCCAATCTTATTCGTATTTAGAGACCCATCGGTCGGATTAAGTTCAAAAATTAGACCTAATATAAATTTAGAATCAAATTCAACAATTAAACCCGATTTAAATTTTAGGTTGGATCATAATTTATTTATTTTTTAATTTAACCCATGACTTGACCTGTATATCATCCATATCTAATTTGAGTCAACAGAAAATGAACTCAATTCAATCTGAACCTGATTCAGCCCAACTCATAAACTTCAATTATACAAATCTTATACTCCTATACTCTAATTATCTTTATCAATTCATTAAATAAACTTCATTTAAACTAATTTATCTTTTCATCTTATTCACTAGATATCCACTAATTTATTTTCATTTGATTATATTTAAATATTCATATTTCATCATTTATTTTGATGGATAAATATTTTAAAAATTATAATTTATAAACTTAAGGACAATCATTTACTTGGATAGAATTAAAAATTTTTAAATAAAATTTTAAGTTTAACCCAGCTCATTTTAAACTAATTTAAATTTTTACTGAATTTATATTTGATTATCAATTACTAAATTTTAGCTCTAAAATAATAGTTAGATGCTTGACTCTAATGAAAACATAATTTGATCCAATCCCATCTTGAACTAAAATATTTCGGATTTAACTCGAGTCATCCTTGATGCCAAATGGAGCCAAATGACTCATTGGGTCCAATATTCTTTCATGGAACCAACCCAATCAAATAAGCAAATAAGTTTGGTCGAGGTCTAAAATTATGATCCAAATACGAAACCAAGTTAAACTGAGACCAAACATGACTCATTGGGTCCAATATTCTTTCATGGAACCAACCCAATCAAATAAGCAAATAAGTTTGGTCGAGGTCTAAAATTATGATCCAAATACGAAACCAAGTTAAACTAAGACCAAACATGACCCAATCCGACATGATTTGTTTGCAACCTTAACTAGTTGGCCATTAATTACCTCTTATACCTTTTAAATTCTCTTTGCTTTTTCTGCCTCCTAGATCCTTTTCTTCCTTTTGTAATATTTCCTTTTTCTACGTCCTTTCTCCTAATATACCATGCCTTGTATGCCTCCAATATCTATATTAGAGAAGTTTATAGTAATATATAATTGACATATAAGTAGATGTGAATAATTCTTGTGAGGGATGAAAGCAGCAAATGCAACATTAATGTTTAAAGCACTAAAGAAATTGATGATAAGCATGATAGAGATAGTATAAGTGGCTATGCTTTCTTATACATGGAAACTGATATTTTTATTACATAATACTATAATAAGACTATCGTAGTTTTAAAAGCCCATTGCAAACAATCATTAAGATTACATATTGTCAATCTTTAATTAGTTTTGGCTTGAGAATTTTTTCATCCACCTAGGTTATCAAGAGTATGACTCCCTTAAATTGGAAGCCCAAATGAGTGATTTCAAGTATAGGCAGATTTCTCAGAGTCTGCACCTTTGTGGGCAAGAAACTCTTCCACCAGCCTCTAGAATAATCGAGGTTCACACCCATAACTACTATTGTGCTAGTCTAAGAACATGAATTGAGCACAAAGTGATCCAATATTACTGCAATAATTTAAAAATTATGCATGTCTTTGTTCTCAATAGAAGCAAACATAAATAAATCATTTGATTTTCAGCAGCCAAAGAGCACAAGATCCATATAACAGTGAACAAGTTCAGCGAATGTTTAATGGGTATCCAATGCTGACCTCAATTTGCAGGATGAATAGAAGGTATTAAGCAGTGAATTAAGCAGAAACCATCATAGAAAGCAATCTCAAGAGAGAAAAGCACTCCTCTCTAACTTTGTATTGTTTAGGATCCTGTCAGTTCACCTGATGACAACTAGATGTCAGTGACATGATCATCTAAATGGGCAAAAGGATACTATTGACCACAATGTAACAACATGATAAGAAGATAAATGCCTTCTTGCCTTAATGGTTAATTCAATGATTATCATCCTACCATATAGGATAATCAGATGTTATCTTTACCATCTAACTAACAAGGCATTAAGACAATCTTTTAGATCGTACAAAAGAACCAAAAAAGTCATTAAAGGTGATCAGTGCTCAACACTTGCCACAAGGGAGTGCCACAAAAATGATAGAGAGAACCAAAGGAGAGGTCTTTCCCTTGAATCTTAAATCTTTTTTTTTTTTTTTTTTTGGGGGGGGGGGGGTTGTCAAAACAACCTTGAATCAAATGGTAGCCTTGTTCATAAGTGGCAATATTTTGTTTTTATTCTTTCCTGGCATTTTAGCCCATCAGTTCAGCGCAAAAACTTCATTTTGCACAAATCAGCCAAGAGAAGCCAACAGAGCAGCAAGGGAACTTGCTTTGCTTGCGTTGAATTCCATACTACAAAGAAAAGAAGAGGAAAAAGGAAAAGAAAAAGAAAAAGTCACACCAAGAAATGCAAGTCTATAGTTCCAGAAGCATCCAGAGACCCTATATTTTCATAACTATAAGCATCCAAGAAATCAAGCGTAGAACAATCAGGTCCTTCACAGTTCAGCAGGAAAAACATAAATGAAAAATAACAGAACAGAATGGTTTTCCTTGTTCATAGCCTCACATATTGATAAAGAAGTAGATCAGCATGCCAGTAGTCTGACAGAGCATGGAGCTTTTAACTGAACCACTATGATCTGGTCATCAAACTTTCCTTGACCTCTACCCAGCATTGCTGATGAAGATGAAAGCCATTGTATTAGAGTGATGCCATGGCTTCCTTTTCTTCCCTAAAACTAACATATATATATATATTAAAAACATATATAAAGCTAGGTGGTAGAAAGTTATACAGATGAAATCAAACTTCAAAACCAGAAGCTTACCTTTAGCGACAGAATTTTAGGCATCTCATCTGCTTTTGTAGCTGGTCAATATATCATTAAAAGCGGAGTCTTGTTCCACATAGTGGTTTGCCTTATTCATAGCCTCCTCACATATTGATAAAGAAGCCAATCAGCATGCCAGTAGGGTGACAGAGCATGAGCGTTTAACTGAACCGCTGTGATTGGTCATCAAACTTTCCTTGGCCTCTACCCAGCATTGCTGATGAAGATGAAAGCCATTGTACTAGAGTGATGCCATGGCTTCCTTTTCTTCCCAAAAACTAACTAACTAACTAACTAACTAACTATATATATATATATATATATATATATATATATATATATATATATATATATATATATACATATAAAAAACCAGGTGGTAGAAAGTTATACAGATGAAATCAAACTTCAAAATCAGAAGCTTACCTTTTGTAACAGAAATTTAGGCACCTCATCATGCTTTTGTAGCTAGCCAATATATCATGAAAAGTGGAGCCTTGTTCCACATATTTTATACTGAACTAGATTGTTTTCTTTTCTTTTCTTTTCTTTTCTTTTCTGATGTTCAACTGGTAGGCAGTTAACATAGATCCTGCATTACTGGATCCTCGCTAGTTAAGCATCCACTGGTATCATGTTTCTAAGAGACTGGCTGCTTCCATTGCTGCCAGAAACAGAGCCAGTACATCCATTTCTTTATTCTGTAGCTAGCCAGTACAACATTTCTTAAAACAACCTAAATTTTAAATATATTTACAATAATTCCAATGCGAGTTAGGCATGTAGTAAATATCCATGATGATTTGGTTCAAGTGCCCAAAGAACTCAAAGATGCATACCAAGTCATGGCTTTCTTGTAATCATCACATACTTGGAGGGTTTCTAAGTATATCTGCTCTAAAATTGCATGCTCGGCTATTGAGATCATATTTCCAGTGACCATTCCATAGAACAAAACAGGAACAAAAAACATTGCTTATCATACAAGTAGAGATACATTTCTATGTTTACAACCAAGAGTCTTAGAGCAAATACTTTACCTAACAATAAATTTTTTAAAAAAAATGGAATAGCTTCCATACAGCTTTGGAGTTGGTGAAGAAGGGGATATTATGAGTGGATTTTTTATCTACCTGTTCCATTGGGCATCCAAGTAAGATGCAGATTTGCAGAAAATATCAATGGAATCTACAAAACCTATAGCCAGATCTTTCTTCCTTTTCCTCTTGGTGAGGAATTTGAAGCGTTAGTACCAGTAATACCTGTTCAAGAAAAGCCTTCTCTAGAAATCAAGAAAACTTAATATGAGTGCCAAAATGTAATGATGTAGAGTAGCATTGCAATGACAAGATATTCTAGGCATCAATGAAAACTATGAATGAGCAAGAATGCAATGTATTGATTGATGAATGTTATTAAGACTAAGTATAAAAAGTAAATAGTGAAAAGAAAATAGCTTTAAATCTTGATAAAGATACAAGAAACTAAGCTGGGGTCAAAAGAAATCTAATTATAGAACTGCAAGCTCAAACTGATTGAGAGCAACTAAGCTCTCCTATCTGACAGTCTGACTCCACCAGTAAATAAAGCCAAACTGACTAATATTCTCCCAGTCCTGGTCTAGGCCTTCTTCATATGTAAACTTGTCTACGTCCCAAATGACAGTGTACTATTGGATTTGTGAAATGAAGTTACTAACATCCTGCCTCATGCTAACAGCATACTTAGGATTAATGTTAACTTATTCCCATAAAAGAAAGAAAAGATTTACACTTTCAGATATTCATGTTAGGCAAAACGACTTTTAAGTATATCAGACATATAAAGTATATCAGCATTTCTATTGTAATCTGTAGTTGCAAATAAACACATGCACACACAGAAATGTTCCTCACATCATATCCACAAAGTGCCTGATAGGCTCATAGACGCTAAAGTCATGTAGCAAATCAGTGCATGATTGATGTGTTTCTAGGCTTCAATGCAACAAAAACTCATTGAATAAGCAGGATTGGAGTAAATTCTCTTCCTTGCTCTCATTCTCACACTCACAATGAAGAGAAATCGAGTCAAATGAAATAAAAAAAAAAGAGATGGAACTAAGGTTCGCCCTCTTGGCACTAACTCCTCTACTGGTACTACACTAGTATAGTGCTGGTATGCCCGGTATGCGAGTTAGTTCAGCTTATCGAGACTGAAATACGTACTAATATTGAGTCTATTCAGTATTGGTGTAGTGTAGTATGTCCGGTATGGGCTGATATGCACAAATATGGCATACAATGGGTGGAACCACTTTTTTCTTAACTCGATACTAACTAGCAAAAAGTGATTCTAGCAGCTCCTGATGAGTATTGCTCAATATAGAGCAGTAACCCTTAGCTCAAACTATTTTACCAAGAAGAAGTACCAGATTGGTACAGTTCAAAATGGGGTATACATATCGAACAGCGATGCACCAATCAAATGGACCAGATGGTTCCAACCCATTAACTGCCCCATATCAAATGGGGCATACCGTACCGAATGGCGATGTACCGATCAGGCAGTGTGGAGCATACCGATGCATACCACATTGTATCGATGCCGAACTGAGACTTAGTATAGAGGCATACTAAATCTTGGTAATACTAAATCGATCCGCATGGCTACCAACACTTTACCAGTTTGGTAGCAATACGGGATTTGATACTAAGATTGCAAACCATTCATAGGGTACTAGTATTGGACAAACCCCCATTCTATCGTATGTTACTATTTGTTGTGTCGAGTTCAATGTCTAACAAGCATTGACACATGAATGTAGCTCATTATATTGGTACATAATAAGACTAAAAATATTGATCGCAATTCTTTTCATTCCATCATAATCACATTTCCATTTCTAAGAAAATTTTATCCAAAAAATATTATATATCAAATATGGATATAATTAGTTTCCATAAATTTTTTAATCTTTTTCATCTGAACTCTTGTGAGCATCAATGTTTAATATCCTTCTCATCATCATTCTTGCTATCTTGTTGTCCTTTTAGGCCTAACGAGATAAATTTTGAATTGTTATTTCTAACATTGATTAATATATGATGAGTCATGCAAAGATTAGGATACTAATGCTTTATAGGATAAATGGGCAAGTGCCTATATATCTCTCTTTTAATGAAGATAGATAGGAAGATGAAAAGAAAAAATTAAAGAGGACAATAATTGAAAAAAGAAAGAAAGAAAGATTAGTAACCGATAGACGATAATTAAAGAAAAGGAAATATGAAGAAAGAAACAATTTATCCATTTTGCTGGGTTTAAACAAACGGTTACAGTACTCATGCCTCTTTGCATAGATTGCCATGACTTTTGGTCAAGTTGACAGACAAATAGACAAAAAGTTTCTATCCTTATATGATATCATTTCTTTCCATATTTGGTAGTTTGGCAAAACAATATCAAAATTCTACTGTATTTGTATATCTTTAAATGTAACCAAAGGCTCGTAATACGGTATTTTTTTAACAATGTAATTTTTTTTCCACATATGGCTATTAATTTACACAATATCATTATTAGCATTATTTTCTTAAATTGTTTTTCTCTACTTTGATTATTTGTGAAAATAAATCTTATCTTCTTACTTATTAGCTAATTCGGTTTGAAAAGGACTTTTTCACAATGTAAATACTAAAATAAAATTCAACATTTTCAAGCAATATCTATCATTCATTTATTCAAACAGACGTCTTTAGATTAAAATATGACAAGTAATGATTGTTCTGTTAAGCATACAGACCTTAGCATATAAAATTCATATACTACCATAATGCCTATGCATGCTACCTATTTTGAGTACAAATAAATAGAATTTCTAATGAATAGTGTATTTATGCTTGAGTTTATGGATTGAAGTGCAGGATATTGTACACTTATTGGTCCCAAGCATGTGACAAGGCTTGTGGTAGGAATAGCGAAGGGTAAGTCAAGAAAAGATTTGCCAAACCCTGCCCCATTGCCCCAACCCTACTTTTTTTTAAAATGTCCTAAAACACACTTTAACAAATGATGGATATATTTGCAAATTTGATTCAAATCATGAATATTGCTAAAAAGTGAAAAATAGCTAGAAAAAAATGATTCTTAACTCTTAAATGAGCACATGTCAACCCATTAGTCCATACTGGAGTAGGTCAAATTGTCACACGCTAGCACGAATTGTTGCTAAAATCTTATGGTTCACTATCTGGATCTACAATCCAAGTCAAAATGGCCTGAAACGATATCTTTGGATCAGGACTATTACAAAGATAGGATTTAGATCTGCATTATGGATGGTGCAGTCCCTTAGACTATAAGATCCAACTTGACTATGATATTTAGATACTAATCAGACATACTTCATTTTCCATAATTTATTTTATTATATGACTTTTAAATTACTTATTAATAACGAGACTTGAATAGTAAAATTGACAAGCTTGTTGTTGGAGTTTATGGAGTCAAAAAAAGGGGCAAATTTTGAATTCTCAACCATACATTAAAATCTTATTCTTGTTTCTTGTCTAAGACATTCAAAGTGAAGTAATAATTGAATTGATAGGTAATATATGAATATCATGAATAACCATACACAATGCTTGTGTTGCTAGACATACTCGATATAGGTTTATGTTAAGGGAGACTAGACTTCTTATCATGCATTTAAATCCCATATCCTAGCATCCCAATTGACGCATCTTGCAAGTGCTAGGACAAGGTGGGACGGCGGCACATCCCATTCCATAAAAAAGCCAAGATGGCCTCATCCCACAACATTAAAAACCTTGCTTCTTATATTAATAGCTTTTTATTCTTTATTCATCTACCCCATTTAATTCGTATTTAATTTTTAATTTTTACATTTCTCAAACATTTTAACTTTAAAAAAGAAAAAAAAACTGACAATCCATGATTTAATCTTATCCAACCCACTCTACGGTTTACAACTCGATCCAGATCTTACCAAAATTGCCATCAAGAATTAATATTGGGTGACATGGATTGGCATGATCATAGAAGATGACAAACCATTACACCATGCTATTAAACTACTAGCATGAAATGCATGGTATTGGCGATTGATTTAGCTCAAGAACCCAAAATGACATATCATCAACATAACTAGGTAATAAAAAATCCCTTCATTCATCTTCCGGTTAGAAATGTTTAGTTTTAGTTCCCATTCCATTTACCATTAGAAAGAAGCACAGTAAGCTTTCAGCGCCTTGCAAACCCTCTCTAAGACAATGAAACTAGGACTTTGAATCGCCTCAAGATACAAATCTCTAGCAAAAATGAAAGTGAGCATAGTTCATATTATAGTTCCCCTCAACCACTTCAACTCTTTATGCTAAGGAAAACTCAGGCTTGGGTTCAAAACTTTGTAGAGAAATATCCACAATTATAATTAAAAATTGGGAAACATTTTTTTTTTCTTTTAAAGGTGGTCTATGCACAAACTTGCATTCTAAAGAGATGTATGCAAATATCATAAGGATCGATATGCAAACAAAAACTATATTAGAAAGGTATTTACAATGAAGTGAAGAAATTTTTAATGTTTTTAAAGTATATTCTTAGCATGTGTTGTTAGATATCTTCAACGGAAAATGCCAATGACTAATCATCTCTGCATAGTGGGAATTGGACAGATGATTATGTCCTTCAAGATGGAAAATCAACATGAAAGATTTTTCAAGCATTTTATCTTGGTTGACAAAACAAGATGCAAACCCTAGTTAAAGACACCACCTACTAGAGTTTAGAGTTGAAATTATTTTTATATAATCAATAAAATTTATGTTATCTTCAAGAATTATTGTACATTTAAATCTTCGAAAGTCATATGGGCAGCATTAGGCTTAAACCGTCCAGGATCAATACAAACAACTGAGAAAACAAGCTCAAGAAAAGTAAGGGGAAATCAAAAGAATGCCAAAAGATGATGCAGTGCGCCAAAGCTTAAGGATCATGGTTGTCTTCGGTGTTTCCAATAGGAAAAAGTGCAAATTGAGGCACATTGATGCCATAATATGAGGTTTTAGAGAAGAAAAGAAGCGAACATTAGTTTGAAAAAATAATTGTAGAAAACAAAACCCACGAGACACCATATTAATACAATAACCATCAAGCCCTAACTATTTAGGCCAGCCTTATGATTGCCAAAAAATCCTATGAGTGCTATCCTTGATGTCCTTTTAAGCTTTTCCATATATTCTTCCAGACCTTTGATTGTGGCATTTGAGGTCTTACCGTCCTCATCCAATCATTAGAGTAAAGATCTTTGTTCGTAGAAAGACAACGGATAACATTCACGAATATCATGTTTGGACCCACTGCACAGCTTTCCATAATTTTTGTGCTTGCTTGTCAACCTAACTTCCCCCTCCACCTTATTCATCTAGGATTATGATTGACAACAAAAGTACTCCATGCATCTCAAAAGATTTTTTTCCCCTAATCCATAAAGTTTAATACTTTTCATCAAGATTCGCCATCTTGGTACCAAACATTAGTATAATGTCGGTACCTGATGCAAGGGTCAGTTCAGCATACCGAGACTCAGTATGCACTAATACCGAGTCTTGATTCAATACCGATATGGTATGATATGCTTAGTATGTGATAGTACGCA
The DNA here is from genome assembly GCA_900491605.1 of Calamus simplicifolius. Lineage (NCBI taxonomy): Eukaryota > Viridiplantae > Streptophyta > Magnoliopsida > Arecales > Arecaceae > Calamus > Calamus simplicifolius. The sequence goes on from UESW01004249.1 coordinate 215,961, forward strand.
TTGATATGACATCCCATGCTTTTAGTGAATGGGCATCAAGACGGTACCATGTTGCTATAAAGGAAGAAGATTTCCTTTCCTACACAAACAAAAACCTCAATCATATTAAGATTTAGTAACCAATGCTAAAGGTATATTAATGGCCTAGGTCCTTAGTACTAACTAAATGGCCTTGCTTGGCCAAGAGAAAAAATCCTAGGAGAAATCTGGGAGCATTTGTCCCCTTCATACATCTACACGTGCAATTTTGACTTCAAATGTAAAATTGTTTAGTCCTAGTATCATATAATAAATCTTCAAATAGATTTTTTAACTTCTTCTCTTTTCACAAAACACTAGTTAGCTGCTCATTTCTCCAAAATTTTGAGAAATCGTAGACAAATGATTGCAAGAGCATTTTAATTCAGCATCCAGATACTTCAGTATCCACCCTCCACGAAGAGATGTTTGATTTGGAAAATGGAAATATGAAGACTTTGTTATAAACAACACTAGCAGCTACATGAAGCCGTGAAGCATAAAACTACTGGAATGACCAAATTAGACCCTAACCACTCAACTGGATTTGCAGTGTTATTAACTCCATAAATGCTATATAGAGAAAGAAACAAAATTCAAAATCAAGTGACTACAATAGTTAATCCAATCTATCAAATCTAATACAACTCAAAATTGCTATCTCCAATGTTACATCTGGAACATGACCATCCAACTATGTCAATAAAAGTAAAGCAATCATGCTTGTAATATTAACTCCATTTTTCCCCTAAAGCAAAATGTCTAAAAGCATTTGTAGTGGGACGAAAAATAAGCAGCAGAATTCAACAACAAGAAATATATGATTTAGCTGAACAAACCATGGATGGTATAGCATGCTTTAGGAGAGATGTTAAAACTTTATTATCATATAGAAAACTTGTGTTCTTTCATATTTTGTCTAACCAAGATTTGCAATAACTTCAGCAAGCAATCCACCGTGACAATATAAGCGAAAAAGTATTGGGAGTTGTTTACCTAGCTTCACCTCCGGGGTATAGAACAGGAGTTATAAAGAGTGAAGGAACAGAGGGTTAAAGATTTCTTTCTCCTCGAAGTGTGGAACGTCCCATTTGCCAAATCCTACATCCCCATTTCATCATTGTTGCGTTGTGAAAGATAACTGTAGTCAAAGTCTAGAAAATAGATGAAATTTTCTTGCAACCAGGAAATTCCTCTTGGGAACAGCTTCAAAAACAGTGCCATCTTCCCCAAATCCCTGGTCTCAGCCCACATCCCCGTCTCATTATTCAGCTTATAAACTTCAATTCTGACCGCCATGCACGCGGGATCCCCACGGTCTATCGGAGTAGAGGTCCGGAACCGAGAGACGTACAGAAGGGCTCCGTCGATTTCCACCATGGGTGGAAGCACACGCGATAGTTCTCAGGATGGGGCCAGCGAGGTCGCAGACCACGACGGCGGGATCGGTGGCGGCGCGTAGAAGCGGCCGTTGTAGTGGACGAGATCGAAGTAGGTACCATGGTTGTCAATGATGACGGTCCATCTGGGATCGCCCAGGCGTAGAAGCTGGTTCGTCATCCGCGGAGAGAACAGCCTTGAAGAGGGAGAGGCCGCGGATGCAGTTGGAAGGGTAGACAGGGATCCAGGCGTGGGTGAAGGGGTGGAGGAGAAGCATGCCTCGGAAGCGGTCTAGGGTTCCTGGTTGCAAAAAAAATTTCATCTATTCTCTGGCTTTCGCTTTAGTTGTCTTCCGGCGCGACAATGAATAAATAGGGATTTACGATTTGGCAAATGACGTTCACACTCCGATGAAAATTTTTTTTTTTTAACCCTCTATTTGAACTTCACTCTTTATAACTTGTGTTCTATACCCTCGGAGGTGAAGCTAGGTAAACAACTCCCCATACCTTTTCCCTAATATTGTCAAACAACTCCCCATACCTTTCCCTTATATTGTCACGGTGGATTACTTGCTGAAGTTATTGCAAATTTTGGTTAGATAAAATATGAAAGAACACAAGTTTTCTATATGATAATGTGTTAGTTGTAGATAGTGGCTATCTAATAGATAAGACTGAGTTTAGAATTATACTCTATATCCTTAAGATAATTTCATCCCGCAACGATACTTACGGTCAGTACGACGATTGTCTTCAGAATACAACAGTTTTCTTCTAGTGAAAGTAGCACTACAATTCACCAAAAATATCGAACTAAGAATGCCTCTCTCTTTTTAATGCACTATTACTATACTACCCTTAGGAGAGTATGCAAATGCCTAAAAGAGAAAAAGACTAGGATTGATTCGGATTGAATCAGGAATGAATAAAAATGCAAGTGTCTTGGGTCCTATTTATAGGTTTTAGATGCCCTTTGGAAGTAACCCTATGATTTAATTTGAATTTGATTTAATTGACCGGATTTGATCAAAGGATGCCTTTGATACACCATTCATCCTGTGATCTAATGATCACGTTATCAGATAGGTGGTTGCACGCTTTGATATGTCATTTCAAGATCGGAACTTTATCTTATCACAACGGCCTGATCAGAGGAGCGATGCCTTATCTCGGATGGCGCCTATCACCAACGATCAACAGTTGACCGGTCAGTCGATGGGTGTAAGCCATTGGATTGCGATCGCGATCATAATTTGATCACCGCATCTTGACCCTTCATCCGATCGATCAACGATCAGTTTGATCCTGATCGATGATCAACGGTTAATTGATCTCAGTCCCTTATCTTAATCCAATTAGTCTCCATCGTCGGATCCTTATAATCAAGAAAAAATTTAAAAGCCCCCAAGCTCCTCGCGACGATGCAAAGTGCGCCTACAAAGCGCCCTTCGCACAAAGTGCACCTACAAAGCGCCATTGCATATTACAATCAATAACATAATTTTAAAGAAAACATATAACAAGCATTTAAAATAAAAAATATGACTACGTACCGTGATTTTTATGAACTTTTATCATAACCTTCAAAATTTATGTCGAAATCGTTGAATTGGTATTTCATGTCTTTGTACCATCTCTTCAAGAAGTACTTATCTGGTAAATGAAATACGTCGCTTTGATGAAGAACCAATAAGGCATGCCTACAAAGGTAACTCTTGAACTAAAAGGATCGACACTGGCATTGGACATCATCCAAAACTTTATCGTATGATATGACATAATCTTTTATCATTTCCTTGCCAATTCCATTGACTTCAATCCTTTCATACGACTTTACAGAATATACATCACAGTTGTTAGCTTCCTTGATTAATTTAGAATTTGATGCAGCCATTTCAAGGATCTCATTTTGAAACTTTTTGAACATGCGCCTTGTATACTTTCCTGCTGCTTGCCTCTCAAAAGGTGAGGATGTCTTTAGAAAGCATTCGTTTGCAATGTCCTATTATCTTCCTTATTTTCTACCTCATACCTTTTTCTAAAGCATTTTCGTACTTGTATGAACTCCTTGAGTGTAGTCTTTGAATTAATAAATCCATCAAAGAAGTGATTGATACCCTCGCTCCTTTGTGAAGATGACATCCATGTATGTAATAATGTCAAAAAAAGAAGCATTAAGTATACAGATTTTCTTAGAGTTCTGCAAAACATTAATATAAACTGAACATACTGACCTACAAACCTGTGAAGAATGTATCCTTAAGGTAAACTGAGATCCATTTATCACAACATTCGTAAAGACCATTTAACCAATCTATAGCCTTGCATTCTTCATATTTCTCTATGAGATGTGCTCACTTTTTCTCGAATGACTGGTGAATCATATATTGCCTCATCAAAATCAACCATAAATTTAGGATTTGTTATGCAAATATGACCATCTTTTCATGTATGTTCTTCAATATATGCCAAAGACAAAATTGATGTCGTGTGTTAGGAAAAACCTTCCTAACATCAGCCTCGATTGCCTTATCTTAGTCAGTTTTTATAACATTAGGTGCTTGACCATCATTTGCATCCAGCCATGAATGAAAAACTCATTTATATGTTCCAGTCCTCTCATCAGATAACAATGCGCAACCAAACAATGTGGACTATCCATGATGGTTGACTTCGATGAATGGCCAGTCCAAGCTTAGAACAACACCAAAGTATGTGCATGCCAATCTTGACCTTGGATGAATCCAGAAGATAGACCTTAGCTGACCATTATCATTAAGGTCTAAGGTATAGAAGAAATTGAGATTTCTTACTTGCATTTCGGCGAAATGGATTACTAGTGCGGGCACCAGATCAGGCAGAGGATTCTTAACCCTCTGTGAATATCTGATTAGTTTTGATTCAAGTCTTGAGTTGAAAAATTAGGTTTAGTTTATTTTAATTTGAGTCTCGTCCAGTTCAGTTTATTTTAATTTGAATCTGTCCAGTTCAATTTATTTTAATGTAAGTCATGTAGTAAGTTTATTTAGCTTACAAGAGGAGACACCAATATGCAAGAAGAAGACAAGGCCTACACATGGAAGCAGTGAAGGGATGCCCAAATGCATGCCACCCAGATTTGAATTTTTAGCCCTGAATTGTAGCAGTGAAGGATGCCCATATTGCCGCCCAGTTTTTTTAAAAATTTCAACCATGAATTCAACCAAAGAAGCAAGTGAAGGACGCCTAATATGTTCACCCCAAATTACTGAATTTTGAATTTTCTTTCATGTATTCAAATTCAAAGGCGCCACTTAATCCGCATTTTAGAAAGAAAGTGTGCGCCAATTTTTAAATTATTTTGAATTTTCTTTCATGAAAAGGGGCACCTTTTTTATTTCCATATTTATTTACTTGGGCCCCAAGTCTCTTATCCTATAAAAAGACCCTCTTGTATGAAAAAAAAGTATCAAACCTTTCAATCAATCAATACAATCAATCAGTTATTTTGAGTTATATTTTCCTTGGTGTTCTTGTGTTCTTGCTCTTGTGCATTCCTGCATCCAAGCCGCCCAACCTTAAACCTTAGCCACCTTTTTGCCATCCACCAGTGCACATCCCAAACCCTAGCTACCCCTTGCACCCCTCCAAGCAGCCGCCCAAGAGACCTAGCCACCGCCTTGCCCCATCCAGGGGACGCCCAAGGACCCTCGGCCGCCCCTATCTCCTTCTTCACTTCTTCATCATCTCTTTACCTTTATTCTAATTTTCTCTTTTCTTATTAGCCCTTGTATGGTGATCTTGCAGATCCCTCAGTAGCCACGAATCTAGGATTCAAGGTGATCGTCATCCAGGTCAGCAGATACTTAGCCGCAGATCTGTGGGCTCGAAGCTTGGTCATCTAGGCGCATTCGCCAGGTAGAGCAACCCTTTTAGTACTTTGATCTTCCTCTCATGCCAGGTACACCCTCTCTAATCTACTAGTAACTTTATTGAAAAGAGCAAGCCCTTTCAAGGCTTCTTAGCCGTGGCGGTCTTTCTTCTTTACTTTTATGGAACTGTTTCGCGTGCGGAGTTACTGTGAGTTTTTCTAAATCCCTCTTAGGCTAGTACTTTGGAAGACTAATCAACTGCAATCATTAATCATATAAAATTTACTTGCATACGGTCCTGCATTAGTTTGGTATCAAAGCATGGTTAGGGCTTAATTTTTAATTCATGTTATTATCAGTATATCATCTGTTAATTGAATTGTTTCTATCTGCATACATATCAAAAAATTACAAAATTTATTTCTTTAGATTCATTATAATTAAAAGTATTTTTTATTATTTTATAAGAATTTAATTCAATCTGTGAATTAATTGCATGCCTGATTACTCATAGAAAATATGAAAACTCTAAGATTTTGTTAATCAAATTATTTTTGCCTGCATATACATTAAAAAATTACAAAATTTATTTCTCTGGATTCTATATAATTGAAGGTATTTTTTATTAATTTTTGAGGATTTAATTCGATTTGTAAAAAAAATTCTGAGATTTATTGCTATTTATAGATTTTTGAATTAGGGTTTGTTTTTGCATGTCATTCATTTGCATTAAATTACTCTATAGGGCTCTCATTGATGTCAATAGGGATTGAGACCCCTTCCTTGGCCCAAAACAACCACCCATGTATTCCGATCCCAAGCCTCTAATCTAAAACTAGTAGTAACTTAATTGACATTTGCCCTAGAGGGCTAGGGACACCAACAGTCGCACTACTACAGAAATTTAATTAGACTACGTCTAAAAAACGTAGTCTTTATATATAGACTATGGTTAAAAGTATTTTAAAATACGTAGTTTTTGAGTGTAGTCAAAAAAATATGAGCATAGTTAAAAGTCCCTGGTTTAGACTACATTTTTAGACATAGTTAAAAGTAAAAAAAAAACGTAGTCTTTAAATACATTTAGACTACATTTTTATCAGAAATTGTAGTTAAAAGTCAAAAAAAACGTAGCCTTTATATACATTTAGACTAAATTTTTATCAAAATTGTAGTTTAAGGTGAAAAAATCGTAGTCTTTAAATACATTTAGACTACGTTTTTATCAGAAACTGTAGTTAAAAG
>UESW01004249.1:222529-271264 GCA_900491605.1 Calamus simplicifolius
CTACGTTTTGATATTGAAAATGGTATAATATCCAATCCTGTCATACAAACATATACAATTCCAAAAAAATTCTAAAAATATTGAATTGAAATATCCAATACCGTCATCATACAAACATATTCCAAAAAATCTCAAATACATTGAATTAAAATATCCAATTTTCTTCAATACATTTTCAATATCAAATACATTTAGTGCCAATTTTCTTCAAATGAACCTTGCAAGTACTCGACCCATTCTCCACGCATAATGTCGATCTCTTCTTGTTTATAAGTTTTCTTCTTAGCAAACTGCATATATACACATAAGTTACTCAGAAAAGAGCACTAAATGACACATGACACAAAAATCTAAAACCATAAAAAGTACTACTTATATATGAATCATGTGCAATAATAACCTACCTTTTCATCAGTTGAAATGATATGATTCTCAATGATCTCCTTCATATACATGATGACATAATAGCCACATTCAACACCTGATGGTTGCTTAGGACACTTGAAAGATGAATTTAAAAGTTTTTATAAGACTTAAACAAATAAGATCTAATTTTATAAATTATAAAAAAGAATGTGCAAGTCAATATACCTTAACTGACTCCCAAGTAAATGTTTTTCTTGCAACTCGTTCAGCTTTAGCATTGTATATTTTGAGTGCACTGATATAGCAAAGTATAATAATAGTGTGGAACTCAAATGATATAACCCAGATAAATTACTATAAAATTAAAAAGAAATAAATACTTACGTATTAATAACACCTTTCAATTTTTTTCCAATTGAACATCCAATAGAATCACAAAATGCACTTTGTCCCCATAAGGGTCAATAACCACCAAGGACCAATGATTCCTTTATAAACATAATAACAATAATTAACATAATATCAAAAGTATCAATTTTCATTAAAAAACCACTTACCTAGAGTTATAAGGAGCTAGAAACAATTGATACATATTACAATGCTCTAATCTTTTAGCAATAAAATATGATCATACTTCAACCGATCCAGAGTGTATAGAGATCTGTGCAGGGTCTACGAAGCCATACATGTTGAGTAGTTTTGATTTCTTGAGTTGATTGTACAAATAGCTACACAAATCAAATTATTCAATCCCACGGTTATTATTAGAAACTTGTAACATCTAGTGATTGCATATGAAACGCAAAAAAAATATAAAATATCTTATTACCTCATATATATAGCACAATACAACTACAACTAATCTCCTTCATTGGGCAAAAGTTATCGATATCTTTCCAAATAATATAACAGATCCGTTCATGATCAAAGACACCAACATCCAATACCATAGTTATTGTATTTGTATCTCCTAAACTTTTTGCAACATGATTCTTTAAATATGACAAACTCCATAGACCCTTTTCTTTGCTTTTTATCTATACTTTTGTGGCCGAACAATCTTAGCCTGTTAATAATAATGAAATTCAATTCACAAATGCTATATAGAAAATAGATTATCAATATAAATTAATCACAAATTTATGGATAAGTTAAGAAGTTTCATATATCTGGATCATCAATAACTAATGATTGAGGCCATGCAACGTGAGAACCAACAAAATCTTTAACTTTCACAGGATCATCACAATTGTTATTGGAAGGAGAGCATCATCGTCAAAACAAGCATCAATAGATACACGATAATTATAAATACCCAAAGGAACTCCATATACAGCAGAGTTTGGTGCTACATTCTCAATCAATGTACCATATCCAATTATATTATCAATAGATCCTATTGCCAATTTGCATGGTTTTCCCTTCAAAGCAATAATATTAGAAAATATAAGTACTATGAATTTAAATAAAATGCTACAAATATAAGTAAATATTAACATACCTTTGCATGTTTCTTTGTCCAATGGTAACTAATTCTATACTTGCATCATTTTGTATATCAGAATTAGTAACAGTTTTATTTGGATGCCGTTTTTTAACTGAGCAACAGCTACCTTTCTCTGAAACATATTGATGAGCACTTGCAGCAATTTTTGGAATTTCTCTCAACTTTCTATTTTCTTCATGAAGTTGATGTAGTTGATCAAGTAATGATTTTCTTTCCTCAGCATCTTCTCTTTGTTGTTGATTCATTTTTTTTTGTTCTTCTAACAATTGTTCTAAGATTTTGCTTGTTTTCATTCTTCTCGGAAGATTGAAATAGATTATAGGGGTAACCATATCTCCAACACCCCTTACTCGACCACCACATTCGGGATTTCCCAATGCCATTCCTAGTACGTCTTTTTGTCCCGATTCTTGTATTGATCCATCTTTCACCTTCATTGTATATTCATCCTGATATGTAGACAAAACGAACCATACATTAAGAAGTTATAAAAGAATATATAATTAGCTATTAAATGAACAATAACAGATTTACTTATAATCTTCTGTATGACTTCTTGGATGACTTCACTATCAGAACCATCACCTTTTGAATAAATAGCTTTCCATACAACACTTTGTCCAATGTCTTCATCGATGCCCATCTCTTTTTTCTATAATTAATAGACAATGAATATAAGCTTAAAAAATTAGCTAATAACTACTCAACAACGTAGAACTAAATATTCAAAACTTACTATATTTTCTTCCACATTAACAAATCCATGCCTAGATGAACGATGTCTATACTCATTGCTTTTTGCTCTTTCACTTTGCAACCTACTCCATTCCTAAATTCTGGAGAACTATACCTGCTGACAAAGGCATTCTAAGCATCCTTTTTTATGAATGGATAGTTCTTAGGAGGGTTGTCAAATAAGGGTCGCCTATCCTCCAATAGATTCAAGAATTTTGTCCTCAACTTGAACTTAAATTGTCTCCATTTTGTACAAGCAGATGACAGAATATGTTTCTGTCCTTCAATTGGCACATTATAAGCTTTCTACAAAAACACAGAAATACATAAGAGCATACTAATAAAATCAAAAATTTAATTAATAGTTAATAAAAAACTTACCTTTATTTGCATCCAAATTTTGTTTTTCAATTCTTCAGGAACTAAATGCCAATTTTTAAAATTAATAGGCATAGTGGTTCTGGCTATAACACCTAGATAACTTTGCATTTATGTATTAACCTCCCCTAAAGATTATCCTCTTTTATTGTAAGTCACCTTCTTTACTTCTCCATGAGACATAGCTTTTACTACTCTAGGCATAATTGTTGGACCCCTTTTTCTTTTGACCTTTTCTGCGCTTGATGCAGGTTCTTCGTTCACAGTCAGCAACCTGTACAATAAGAGTAAATTATCATTATTTTAACAAAAACCATAATATATAAAAATAAATATAATAAAATAGTAAAAACAAGCGAATAAATGATTCACAAAGATATTACCATTTCATGTTAATTATTGGCAATCAAAGTACCCTCACTATCATCCCGCACATAAGGTAGATGAGAATCATCCATAATATCAAAAGACTGTATATCAGGCACTGATCTGATAACACAATGTTCTAATACTATATCACCTAACTCATCATCATATGAATAACCATTAAACTTGTGCCTTGAGTTTGGAACTACAATCAACCAAGCTGGATCATTTCCATCATCTACATAAAACACTTGCTGGGCATGAGTAGACAAAATAAAAGAATTTGACTTATGTCCAATTTTGGTAAGATCGACCAATGTGCATCCATCTTCATCTTCTTTAACTCCACTAGAGCTCTCAACCCATTGAAACTTAAAAACTACCACCTTCACTTCAATATAATCAAGTTCCCATATATCATGAAGAACCCCATAAAAGGACATGTTTGAAATTATCGGGTTCTTGTCCTTCGAGCTAGACACTTGCATTGTTTTAGCAGTTAAGGTGACACTATTATTCTGAACACATATGGTACTATCACATTTTTTGGTGTGAAATCGAACTCCATTTATAATATATCCATCATATCTTATCACTTGAGGTTGAGGTCCATGAGATATCCACCTCAGCGTATTAGAAATGACGTTACTGGATTCCTTAATCTCAAACGCAACCTACATTCATTTTTAAGATTCAGCAACATAAATGATAGTTAAGTATAAACAAATCATGATCTCCTAGAAGATGCCAAGAACATAGTCATATACCTTTTCATGCAACCAACTTATGAATGTTCGATTATGCTCATCCTGAAGCCACTTTTGTCTCCTTGTTTTATTTCGATTAGTTGCCTTTAATTCTTCCATGTGTTGCTTGTATGTTAGAACTTATGTAGTTATGACCACATACTTTAAAAATAAGAACATTTAATGAGACTCATATAACATGTGATGGGTCTGACTTACTCTACATAGGCTGCAACTTCTATTGTATTTTCCAACACAAAGATGTGCTTGCTCTAATTCTTTCGCATCAGCTGTAAATACATGAGAACCAAAAAGTGGTTTTTCAATACTGTGTTGACCATCACACTCATTTCTCATTGATGGGATCCCAACAGCTTTCATATTTGACAAGTACTTCGAATAATATTCTACAGCTTCTTCAGCAATATAACATTCTACAATGCAACCTTCTGGCTTATTGTGATTGTGTACATATCCTTTTAAGATCTTCATGAATCTTTCAAAAGGATACTGTTGGTCCAGATAGCAACCCAAGAGGGGGGGTGAATTGGGTTTTTCAAAAATTTAAACTCTTTTGAAAGATAACCCCCAGCAGAAATAAAAACTTAGATTCACCAATTTAAAACTGAACGACTACAAATAGAGAGTTGAAGATAAAGAGACAATCACGGCAAACACAGGAGATTTTATAGTGGTTCGGTGTACCTACACCTACGTCCACTCCCAAGTACCTCTTGGGTCCACACTATAATCAAACTGATAACAGCAGAGTTGTTTTGCAAGCTCACAACTCAAATTTGTTGTTTTCCCGGGTGCACAACGAACCCAGCTGGTTTTCAAGGCTCACCAGCATAAAACCTATAACCACAAGCTAATGCTTGCTCAAGGCTAACAGCCTCAACTGAATCAATCACCAGATTGACCCAGCAAACAGTATTTGTTTTTACAAGAAAAATAGCTCCTTTAATGAGTAAATATACAATAATGAAACAATAATAAGAGATTAGGAATCAAAGCCTGATTCGCAGATCTTGGTGGCTTCTTCCTTCTCTTCCTTTGACTGGATCTTCCTTTGAATGGATCTTCCTTCAAGATGCTCTTGAGACTCAGAAGATCAGAAAAACTAGGGCTTCTTCCTTCTCTTGAGATTTCTTCTAAATAGAACAACAAAGGCTTGGAATCTCTCTCTTCTTTTGGAGAATCAGTATGATCTTTCCTTACAAGTTTTCCTTCTTTTCTTTTCTGATAGATCTCAAAGATTTCTCTATTCTTTTCTTTTTTGCCTCTCTTGTCTTCTTTTGGGGATGCAACAAACCCTCTTCTTATAGATCCCGATTAATCCATAAATAGTTTGAAACTATCCGTTAGAAGCAAGTGTAAGAAGGATTATATCCATAAATAACAATAGCCATTGGGATTAAAATAGATGAAGATAAAGTTTAGAGTCATTCTGATAGTTCTGGAGCCGTGTCTGATATTCTGGAGTCGGCTCTAACTTTTCTGAAGTCGGCTCTAACTCAAAATTCTTTAATCCACTCGATCTGGAGTCGTCTCTGACTTTTCTAGGGTCGACACAAAATTCTTCTGGAGTCGACTCTAACAGTCTGGGAGTCGACTCTAAGTCGTGGCCTGAAAATCCATCGTTCTATTTTTCTGTTGGAGTCGGCTCTAACAGTCCCGGAGTCGACTCTAAGTCTGTGCCATTTTCCAGAGTCAACTCTGCGATTTCATGTGTCGACTCTAATGTATGCAATCTTACCTTGACATTAGATTCGAGCCAGAACTTGATTTGACTCTTGATTTTGATTATCAAGTAGACTTATGATCTGAAAAACTTAATCAAAATAATTAGTAACTTCAAATGTTATACTCAAATAGTTTTGTTAATCATCAAAATCCTCAATTGGGTCAACAATCTCCCCCTTTTTGATGATGATAAAAACTTTGAGTATATGCATTAAAAAATTTATTTGAATTGAGAATTATGGACATTGTTAAAGCTTAGAGACTTCCTAACAGAGAATTTGATGCCAATATTCAAAATGAATAAAAATAAACAAAACTTGACATCAATCAAGATGATTTAACTTTTATATGGAGAAGTTTATTAAGCTCCCCCTGCATTGAATAGCTCCCCCTATGTAGATAAACTGAATTCTTTAAAAATTCTCTCTCTCTTCTATTCTCAGAATTATTCTTCATTTTCTTTCTCTCTCTTTCTTATATGCATATACACTTATCTCTCCCCTTTTTTGTTATCAATAATAAGGTGAGTTTAAGAGCTATAAAGAATGTTATTAGAGCGAGAATGTTGGTTCGAATAATCATAAAGATAGGAAACTTATTCATTGACATTCAATCAAACAGTCATAGATAAATTTGAAATAAAAGTGTAATATTCATTCAAGCACTTGTATTCCAAAGCAAAATTCATTACATGTATTTTAAAATGACAGATTTAAGTATGTAAATTCTAGATACATGCTAAGAAGGCAAGAAAGTAAGAAATCCTAAGATACAACCTAGGATTGGATATCAAAATCAAATATGCTTATACATAATTTTCTTTAAATGTCCAATCATTTCCATAACATCATCTTTTGAGTCTTCTTAAAACTTTCAAGACAAGCTTCAATTTGAGAGACGGCGAGGTCGATATCTTTCTTCAGTTGACTGGTAGCATGAAGATAAGTTCCAGAACCGTCTGCAATGCCTTCCATCCTTTCAAAAATCTTATGAAGATCAGTGCTAAAGGATTCAACAGAATTGCTAATTGAAAAAGAAATCATGTCAAGTCTTGAATTGATCTCATCCTTTAATTGATTGAACTCCTCTCTTAATTTACACATATCATTTGATCTTTGACTGTCATACTCAGCCAGTAAAGCTCTGAGCTGACTTATTTGCTCCTTAGAAAATCTTCCAGATGCCAATGCTGACTAATGTGGAAGGTGAGAGCTAGGTCCAGCCTCTGAGGGTCCAACAGATGGTCCAGCAGAAGAAGGTCCAGCAGATGGTTCAGGAATGTCTTCTCCTCTGACTTCCTCAACTCTAACCTCTTCAGCTCTGGCCTCATGTCCTCTTTTTATCCAATTTTTATTTTCCTTTCTGAAGCCCATCTGGTGAATAGTAGAGACATTGTAGTAATTTGTATGTCTTAATTTTTTTTAGTGGCTCATTGTCCATTATAAGTACACCTTGGCTTCTGAATACCAATGTCAAAACCATACCATATGGCAATGTAGATCTCTTCTTAGTAGCTGCCTCCGCCATATAGCCTATCATCATACCAGCAAGATTGACAGGTCTACCAGTGAGAATGCAGTCCATCAATAAGATGTCTCGCTCTGAGACATATTCAAACCTTCCGATTTTAGGAAATAGAATTCTTCCACATATATTGTGAAGTAATCTGAGTTCCAAATTAAGTTGATTTGCCAAGATTTCTCAAACTCAGAAACTTCTCTCCCTAACATCCTTGATAGTGCACCTCCTCTGTCTTCATGTTGATATTCAACAAGGCCAACGGTAGGCATTTCCAATAGATTACTAAGGGATTCGGCTGTGATGATTACCTTTGTTCCTCTTACAACACTCACTAAACCTCCCTCTCCTCTACATAAATCATTATAAAATTCTCTCACTAGGGCATGGTAAGTAGGGATATTCAAAGAGCAAACCTTCTCCCATCCCATTTCTTTCAACAACCTTCCAATTGCAAAGCCCTCCGAAATAAAAAGTCAAAATCAACTTTTCTTCCGGTAGTAATGGCCTTACCTGCTAATTGGTCGACTCGAGAAGAAGATGGTGAGGGTGGAGAGTCATCTTGAGTGGCAGATGAAGAAGATGACGAAGGTTGCCTCCGATTTGAACGGCGCTTCATCGGAACAGTCGAACCACCAATGACAGCACACCTTTTGGGAGCCATGGGATTCGATTGGAATGAGTTATTGAGAGATTTGGAGGATTTGGAGGGATTGAGCTCGGTTTGGAACGGTTTGGAAAAGGTTTAGGAGACGATAGGTTTCGTTTGGGGTCGACTCCGCCCTTTTTATTTTGACCTAGTTCCACTTAGAGTCGACTCCCAAAAATGAGGTGTCGGCTCTGAACCAGAGAATCTGTCAGCGCCCGAATTAGAGTCGGCTCTACAGAAGCCAGAGTCGGCTCTAATTGCCCAGACAGAACATCAAAATAAGAAGGTGTCGACTCCACAAACTGCAGGTGTCGACTCCACAATAGTTTCAGAGAAAAATTCAAATTTCAAGGATCTGAAACTGATCAAATTAATCATCAAACTCTAGATAAGTGTTCCTTAATAATTGGGGAAACAATGAATCAAATTTCTAGATAGATTTCTTATTGGACAAAGAGGATTTTCAAGAAATTATTGAAGTCTAGATAGTTGTTGTCCTTAAGAGTTTCAGAAAATTATTCTAAAGGATCACAAACTCCTAATTCTCCTCTAAGATAGCAAAATCTTTCCTCACTCAAAGGTTTGGTAAAAATATCAGCTAATTGATCATTAGTATTAACATATTCAAGACAAACATCTTTGTTAGTTACATGTTCTCTAATAAAGTGATGTCTAATTTCAATGTGTTTAGTTCTTGAATGTTGAATTGAATTTTTAGTTAGATTAATAGCACTAGTATTATCACATTTAATAGGTATTTTATCAAGTGTGATACCATAATCTTCAAGTTGTCACTTAATCCAAAGGATTTGAGCACAGCAACTTCCAGCTGCAACATACTCTGCCTCAGCAGTGGATAATGCAACCGAATTTTGCTTCTTGCTAAACCAAGAGATTAAGTTACTTCCTAAAAGTTGGCATACCCCACTTGTACTCTTTCTATCTAATTTACAACCAGCATAGTCAGAATCAGAATAAGCAATCAATTTTAAGGTTGAGTCTCTAGAATACCATAATCCTACATTTTTAGTTCCATTTAAGTATCTAAAGATTCTTTTAACAGCAAGTAAATGTGATTCCTTAGGATTAGATTGATATCTTGCACATAAGCAGACAGAAAACATGATATCTGGCCTACTTGCAGTTAGGTAAAGAAGTGATCCAATCATACCTCTATAATGCTTCTGATCTACTTTCTTACCTATTTCATCCTTGTCCAGCTTGCATGAGGGACTCATTGGCGTACCAAGAGGTTTAGCAGATTCCATACCAAATTTCTTGAGTATTTCCTTTGTGTACTTTGTTTGGTTAATAAAAATTCCCGCTTTCTCTTGTTTGATTTGAAGTCCAAGGAAGAAGTTTAGTTCTCCCATCATGCTCATCTCGAATTCTCCCTGCATTAGCTTAGCAAATTCTTGACAAAGGAGATTGTTAGTAGCACCAAATATAATGTCATCAACATAAATTTGAACAATTAATAAATCCTTTCCTTTTCTTTTCAAAAACAAGGTTTTATCAACATTTCCTCTAGAAAAGTCATTTTCAATTAAAAATTTACTTAATCTATCATACCAAGCTCTAGGTGCTTGCTTTAAACCATAAAGTGCTTTGTGTAGTTTGAAGACATGGTTTGGAAATTCATGATCTTCAAAACCAGGAGGTTGTTCAACATAAACTTCCTCATTTATAAAACCATTTAGAAATGCACTTTTAACATCCATTTGAAATAAGTTGAAATTCATATGACATGCAAATGCAAGTAGTAGCCTAATGGCTTCTAATCTAGCAACAGGTGCAAAAGTTTCATCAAAATCTATACCTTCTTCTTGATTATATCCTTTTGCAACTAGTCTAGCTTTGTTTCTAATTACTATGCCATTTTCATCTAATTTATTTCTAAATACCCATTTAGATCCTATTATAGGGTGGTTTTTAGGTCTTTTAACTAGGGTCCAGACTTGATTTCTAGTGAATTGGTTTAACTCTTCCTGCATTGCTAACATCCAATAACTATCTTTCTCGGCTTCCTCTATAGTTTTAGGTTCTATATGAGATACAAATGCAAGATGATTATTGATATCTCTCATTGATGATCTAGTCCTTACACCTTGAGATGGATCACCTATGATTAGGTCCTTAGGATGACCATAAGCATATCTCCAATCTCTAGGTAGATCTTTATCATTCTGAGCAATATCAATACCATCATCCTTAGGTGAGTCATCATCCTTAACTTCAGGTTCTTGATCTGAAGATACATTTAATTTTTCAATATCTCTTTCAATCAAAGATGTATCTTCCTCATCATCAATTTTATCTGAACTTGATGCTAAAGACTCATCAAACACTATATGAATGGATTCTTCTACAACTAAGCTTTTCTTATTAAATACTCTATATGCTTTGCTAGATGTAGAATATCCTAGGAAGATACCTTCATCAGACTTGCATCAAACTTCCCAAGATTATCCTTACCATTGTTATGAATAAAACATTTACAACCAAATGCATGAAAATAACTTAAATTTGGTTTCCTATTGAGCCATAGTTCATAGGGAGTTTTCTTAAGGATAGGTCTAATTAGGGCTCTATTTAGAATGTAACATGCTGTGTTTATAGCTTCCGTCCAAAAATATTTTGGAAGTTGGCTTTCACATAGCATGGTACGGGCCATGTCTTCTAAAGTCCTATTCTTTCTTTCTACAACTCCATTTTGTTGCGGTGTTCTAGGTGCAGAAAGTTATGATGTATGCCTTTTTCAAAACAGAATTTTTCAAATAAGTGATTTTCAAATTCAGTTCCATGATCACTTCTAATAGACACTATGGTAGTGTTTTTCTCATTAGTGACTTTCTTAACAAATTTCATGAATATTGAGAAAGTCTCATCTTTGTGAGCCAAAAACATTACCCAAGTGAATCTAGAGTAATCATCTACTATCACTAGACCATATTTCTTTCCTCCTAGACTTATGGTTCTAGTAGGTCCAAAAAGGTCCATGTATAGTAGCTCTAGTGGCCTAGTAGTTGAAACAACATTCTTAGATTTGAAAGAAGTTCTTGTCTATTTTCCAAATTGACATGCATCACATATTTGATTATTTTTAAAATTTAGACTAGGAATACCTTTAACTAAATCCATTTTCAATAATTTGGAAATTAGGTGTGTGCTTGCATGACCTAATCTACGATGCCATAGCCAGCCAATTTCATTCATCTTAGCATTATTAGCAACTAAGCAATGTTTACTTGGAGATAAATTACTCAAATCAATTAAGTACACATTGCCATAGCATTTACCAACAAGAATAATGCTGTTATCCATGGGATTAGTAACAGTGCAAACAGAAGCTTCAAAGGAAACCTTGAAACCTTTGTCACACAGTTGGCTAATACTTATTAGATCATGTTTAAGTCCATCAATATAAAACATTATCAATATGAGTAGATGGAGTAATTTGAATCTTACCAATACCCATGATATGGCCTTGACCATTATCACCAAAAGTAACTACTCCACCTCTTTTGATTCAAGGGTTATGAATTGATCTTTGTCACCCGTCATGTGTCTTGAGCAACCACTGTCCAGGTACCATTTTCTTTTTAGTCTGATGGCTGTAAGATACTCCTGCAAAATATTTATGTCTTAATTTTAGGTACCCAAGCCTTCTTGGGTCCTTCATGGTTAGATGCATTAAATATTGTTCCTTTGGGAACCCAAATCATCTTTTTCTTATTATGTGGAGATTTACACATATATGATTTATGTCCTTTGTTTCCATATTTAAAACAAGTAATATTTAATGATTTTTCAGCATGTACAAAAATATTCTTCAAAGATTTTTGCTTTTTAAGTAGATTATATCCTAATCCAGCTTTATCAAAAACAACCTTTTGATTTTTCAAAATCATATTAAGTTTGATAGAGCTTAGAGTAAATTTATCAACTATAGGATTAAGTCTATCAACTTCATTTTTCAAACTTTCTTTTTCTTTTATCAAAAGTTCTTTATCAATAACATGCTTTTCATTTTCTAAGGATAGTTTTTGCATTTGAGTTTTTAAATCTTTGTTCTTTGAACTTAGGTTCGCAAAATCATCCATTAGTTCATAAAAAGCACTATGCAATTCATCAAAGTGAAGTCATCAAGAAAACTCGGACTTACCTCATCATTGTCCGCCATGAAGCATAGATTGGCCATTTCACTCTTTTCTTCTTCTTCGGAACTTGTGCTTTCCGAATCGCTCCATGTGGCCATCATTGCCTTCTTTTTGAACTTTCGGGTGCATTTCTTTAGTTGAGGGCATTCAGATTTAAAGTGACCCGGATTTTTGCATTCAAAGCAAATAACTTCCTTTTCTTTGCCCTTGTCCTCATCTTTTCTTGCAAAGGGCTTTTTCTTTTCAAACTTCTTCTTCTTCATGAATCTTTTAAATTTTCTTGTGATGAGTGCCATGTCCTCATCATCACTTTCATCTTCAGATTCATGAGGCTCTTCATATATTCAAAAATCTTAAGAGCCATAGTTCTCTTCTTCTTTGACTCATCATCATCAACATGTTGCTTAATTTAAAGCTCATGAGTCATCAAGGATCCCAATAGTTCTTCTAGGGATAGGGTACTTAGATCCTTTGCCTCTTGTATTGCAGTCACTTTAGCTTCCCAAGTCCTAGGCAAGGAACGCAAGACCTTTCTCACAAGATCAGAATTATCATAAGATTTACCAAGACTTTTTAAACCATTAACTATGTCAGTAAATCTTGTAAACATATCAGCAATAGATTCACATGCATCCATTTTAAACAATTCATATTTATGAACTAGCATGTTAATCTTTGATTCCTTGACTTGATTTGTTCCCTCATGGGTAACCTCAAGTCTATCCCAGATTTCCTTAGCAGAAATGCAAATAGATATGCGATTGAATTCATTTGCATCTAATGAGCAGTATAAGACATTCATTGCTTTGGCATTGAGTTGTGCCAATTTTCTATCATGTTCATCCCATTCCGTTTCTGGTTTAGGAATCTCCATGCCATTAACTCTAGCAGTGGGTGTGTGTGGTCCATTGACTATAATACTCCATAGATCATAGTCAAGTGCTTGAATGAATATTTTCATTCTAGCCTTCCAATAACCATAATTAGAACCATTAAATAAGGGTGGTCTATTAGTAGATTGGCCTTCGGAAAAAGATGAACTAGCTTGAGTTGCCATGTGGATCTTTGACTCTTGATCGTTAGATCAAATCAAATGAGCACTAGCTCTGATACCAATTGTTGGTCTAGATAGCAACCCAAGAGGGGGGGTAAATTGGGTTTTTCAAAAATTTAAACTCTTTTGAAAGATAACCCCTAGCGAAAATAAAAACTTAGATTCACAAATTTAAAACTGAATGACTACAAATAGAGAGTTGAAGATAAAGAGACAATCACGACAAACACATGAGATTTTATAGTGGTTCGGTGTACCTACACCTACGTCCACTCCCAAGTACCTCTTGGGTCCACACTATAATCAAACTGATTACAGCAGAGTTGTTTTGCAAGCTCACAACTCGAACTTGTTATTTTTCTGGGTGCACAACGAACCCAGCTGGTTTTCAAGGCTCACCAGCACAAAACCTATAACCACAAGCTAATGCTTGCTCAAGGCTAACAGCCTCAACTGAATCAATCACCAGATTGACTCAGCAAACAGTATTTGTTTTTACAAGAAAAATAGCTCCTTTAATGAGCAAATATACAATAATGAAACAATAATAAGAGATTAGGAATCAAAGCCTGATTCGCAGATCTTGGTGGCTTCTTCCTTCTCTTCCTTTGACTGGATCTTCCTTTGAATGAATCTTCCTTCAAGATGCTCTTGAGACTCAGAAGATCAGAAAAACTAGGGCTTCTTCCTTCTCTTGAGATTTCTTCTAAATAGAACAGCAAAGGCTTGGAATCTCTCTCTTCTTTTGGGAAATCAGTATGATCTTTCCTTACAAGTTTTCCCTCTTTTCTTTTCTGATAGATCTCAAAAATTTTCTTTATTATTTTCTTTTTGCCTCTCTTGTCTTCTTTTGGGGATGCAACAAACCCTCTTCTTATAGATCCCGATTAATCCATAAATAGTTTGAAACTATCTGTTAGAAGCAAGTGTAAGAAGGATTAGATCCATAAATAACAATAGCTGTTAGGATTAAAATAGATAAAGATAAAGTTTAGAGTCGTTCTGACAGTTCTGGAGCCGTGTCTGACATTCTGGAGTCGGCTCTAACTTTTCTGGAGTCAGCTCTAACTCAAAATTCTTTAATCCGCTTGATCTGGAGTTGTCTCTGACTTTTCTGGGGTCGACACAAAATTCTTCTGGAGTCGACTCTAACAGTCTGGGAGTCAACTCTAAGTCGTGGCCTGAAAATCCATCATTCTGTCTTTTCTGTTGGAGTCAGCTCTAACAGTCCCGGAGTCGACTCTAAGTCTGTGCCTTTTTCCAGAGTCGACTCTGCGATTTCATGTGTCGACTCTAATGTCTGCAATCTTACCTTGACATTAGATTCAAGCCAGAACTTGATTTGACTCTTGATTTTGATTATCAAGTAGACTTATGATCTGAAAAACTTAATCAAAATCATTAGTAACTTCAAATGTTATACTCAAATAGTTTTGTTAATCATCAAAATCCTCAATTGGGTCAACAGATACATCCATCTTAAATAGACTGGTCCGCATAACTAGACTTCGCATACAAGGTGTACTGTTAAATGAACCATTATATCAAAAAATTAAGGAGGATAATTCTTTTCCATCAGACATAAAGTCTTCGTAAGTTCTTCTGGTAGTAAACTGATATTGCAAGTATCCACAACTTTGTTGCAAAGTGCATTGAAGAACAAACTTAGTCTAGTTATTGTGGATCTCATGTTCTTATTCAACAATCCTCGTAACGCCAATGGAAGAATTTGTTGGATCAAAGTGTGGTAGTTGTTGGGGGTAAAATTGCTGTGTATCAATAATCATGCACATGGCTAGGGCTAGCCCTGATTCCTACTCGCTGTGCAACACCTGCCAGAGATAAGTTAGCATCGGTAAGTTGGGGTGCCTTAGCCCCTCGCCGAGCCAAGGATTCCCAAGGCACGGATCACATCTCTCGGCTCCAGCCGAGCTGTATCGTCTCTCGGCCCCAGCCGAGCAATCGCATCTCTCGGCCCCAGCCGAGCTGCATCGTCTCTCGGACCCAACCGAGCTGTATTATCTCTCGGCCACTCTAGCCAATCTCTTCCATCGCTCGGCCTAGCCCGAGCGATATCTATACCTCTACGAAATTCGGTGCGGAAGAGCTCGAATTCGTAAGATTCAAAACAGAAATTATATCCGGAAGTGGCTTAGGACCTGTGAGAGTGGCCTAAAGCCCTGGAGCCTATGTCCTCGTCAAATCTCGAGACATCAACAAGCTCTCCTAGCCGTCAATCATCTAATCAACAAGATACGAATCTTACTGACCTCATAACAAACTGGATTCAGATCCTAACGACTTTCGAACCCACGATGCCCCCAGAGAATTAGGTGATCCTCTATAAATAGAGTCATCTACCGGCTCCTCAAGTATGCACACTTGCTCATTGGAACCCTCTCTCCTTCTGCCTTACCTTCCGCCATTAGCGCTCTGCTCAGAGTCTTGGAGGGACTCTTCAGTGAGAGCCTTCTCATTTTTGTTGATTGTCAATCCCCACTGACTCGCGCGAGGACTGTTTTGCAGGTTTGCCCAGGAGGAAGCCCATCTCGAAGCCCGATTGTGCCCGAGTCGGAGGACAGATTTCGGCAGCAACAGAATGGCGCTAGAGGAAGGGCCCTCAAGTCCCATAAACTTGTGATCCAGGAGATAAGGATCTCAATCTGAAAGAGAACTCCTCCCATGGCCAACCAAAGAAAGGCTACCTCCGAAGCCCGAGATCAGGTCACCTCCCAAAGGCCTGATCCGGTGAGCAGTGTTGAGCCGCCACCACCGCCAGTTGAGACTCCATCACCACTGGCGGCCCCGGTGACCCAGGACCAATTTGCCTCACTGGTCCAGCAAGTCCAGGCTCTGGCCCACCTGATTCAGGGGCACTCCAAAGCCCCCCGTCCAGCTGCTCCTGCCCCTCACCTCTCTGAGGAGGATGCAGCCCCCGCTCATCCAGCGATCTTTTCTTTCAGTTCGCATGGGGTTGCGGACCCCCCTCACCATCCCAGGGAAGCTGAGCCAGCTCCCCAAGGAGTCCGCGGCAAGGATCTCCCTAGATCTTAGCAAGCTCGATCCCTCTCCCCGATGTTCTCTCGCCATGATTCAACACCGTCTCAGTATCCCCCTCGTCCTACCCCTTCTGCTTTTCCTGATAGGGATATTCGCTGCCAACTCCAAGAAATGCGTCAAGAGCTAGATGCCGCCAAGCAGGCCCATCCGCTTCAGGATAAGGCAGAGCAGGGAATCCCCTTCTCTAAGAAGATCATGGAGGAAGTGATTCCCTCCCATGTCAAGCTGCCCGCCATCAAGCCTTATCATGGCTCCTCCGACCTCGATGACCATCTCAGCAGCTTCCGATCGATCATGATGTTCCATAGGGCATCAAATGCGATCCTCTACCGCGCTTTTCCTTTCACCCTCAGGGGATCTGCTCGAACCTGGTTCAATGCTTTGAAACCAGGTTCCGTTAATTCCTTCGACGAGCTGAGCTGCCTCTTCATCAGCCAGTTCGTCAGTAGCCACCATCACAGATGGAGATCCGACTCCCTCTCTGAGGTTAAGCAGAGAGAGGGGGAGTCCTTGAAGAAGTATCTCGGCCGTTTCAACACGGCCATGCTAGAGGTGGACCACCTTAATCATGAGGTGGCCATGTCCGCCCTGTTAGGCAGAGTATTGAAGGAGAGTGACTTTTACCTGGCGCTGGAGGTCAGCTACCCTCCAAACCTCTCCAACATGATGGCTTTGGCAGACAAATGCCAGAGTCAAAGAATCGCGGAGAGCTGCCCGAGCCAAGCTTACGAAGAAGAAGGAGCCCAAGGGCTCAGATAAGCACTGACCTGCCCGTCAGCCAAGCCCGCCTCACCGCCAAAGGATTCCCCAGCCGCCGCCAAGGAACCGCACTCGGAGCCCACCGAGGAGGTTCAATCGATTCACTCCGCTTACTGCCCCAAGAGCGGAGATCCTTATGGAAATCGAGCGCCAACTCCCTCGACCTCCTCCTCTTCGAGGAAATGCGGCCCGGAAGGACCCCGCCAAGTATTGCCGCTACCACCGTGACCATGGCCACGACACTGAAGAGTGATAGCAACTGAAGAATGAGATCGAAAGGCTCATCCAGCGGGGTAGACTGGATCAATTCAGGAAAGCCCCCGAGCCAAGAAACGGGGGTGATCGCCGGCCTGAGCCCCAGCCGCAACCTCTTCCTCCTCCAAATCTTCCGGTCGTTGGCCACATTAATGTGATTGAGGCGGTCGGTGGTCCTTCAGTCAGGAGGGACGATGAAGAAGGTTCGGCACCAAAGAAAGTGCGAACTGACGAGCTCTCTTTCTCCAATGACGACTTCCAAGGGATACAGTTCCCGCACGATGATGCTTTAGTTGTATCTCTTAATTTGAACAACTATGATGTAAGCCGAATTCTCATTGATAGTGGAAGTTCCGTCAATGTTTTGTACCTCGATGTGTTTGTGAAGATGAAACTTCTCATGGAGAATTTCCGAGCGGTGGACTCCACCCTAATGGGGTTCACCGGTGATGTTATTACCCCAGAGGGGGTCGTGACCCTGACGGTCCGAGCAGGAACCTGGCCTTTCGTTGCCACTGTGTATGCAGATTTCCTGGTAACCAAGCTCTGGTCGCCTTACAATGCGTTCTTGGGAAGACCCAGCTTGATGTCCCTCAGAGCTGCCATCTCCATCCCACATCTTGTTATGAAGTTCCCGACCGACTGAGGGATTGGTGTAGTTTGAGGGAGCCAAACTATAGCTCAGCAGTGCTTTGTCACCAGCCTGCAATACAGATTGCCCGAGGTCGATGGACTGGACGCTCAGGAGGATTTTGCCGAGCAACGAGGAGAACCAGCCGAAGAGTTGGAGGAGGTACCGTTGGACGAAGCTCAGCCCGATCGAACCATAAAGATCAGGTCGCTACTGAAGGGGAAGCCCCGACTGGAGCTGATCGACTTTCTCCGAGGAAACGCTGATGTCTTCGCTTGGTCAGCTTCTGACATGCCTGGGATCAGCCCGGACATCCTCGTCCACCGTCTCAATGCAGATGAGATATCCCGACCCGTGAAGCAAAAGAAAAGAAGCTTCGCCCCTGACCGGCAGAGAGCAATCGAAGAAGAGGTGGACAAGCTCATCAAGGAAAACTTCATTCGGGAGGTGAATTATCCTAGCTGGATGTCCAATATTGTTATGGTGAAAAAGCCGAATGGTAAATGACGAATCTGCATCGACTTCACTGACCTTAACAAAGCATGCCCAAAGGATAGCTTCCCTCTCCTCCGGATCGACTAGCTCGTGGATGCCACTTCCGGTCATCAGATGCTGACCTTCATGGACACCTATTCAGGTTACAAAATACTAGTAACTACTTAATTAAATCAAACTTAATTAAATCAACAAATATAATTAATTTTATCTAACAAACTAAAAAATTTGAAAGATGACAAGTAAATTAAAAAGATAAATAATAACTTACGGTGGTTCAGCTTTCTTTACTTTGTCATCAATCTCTTTGGACCTACTTTTCATCCCGATGAATCCACCATCTCTGTTCCTAAAATGGAAAAGATATTATGTTCAAAAACATATAAAATATCTTTATTATTCTTTTAAAAGAAAAATCAACAATCACCTTATTTTCAAAAAAAATAAAAAAAAGAAAAGAAAATTAGGCTATAACATTAGAATTGAAATGATAAAGTATTCCCTAATTGCTACCCAAATCTATTCATGGGCCCAACTTTGGGCTTGAATATCTTTCCGAATAACAGTCCAAATGGGGAAATAAAAATACCCCCAGAATCTAGGATCAATGCTAATCTGGGCCATATATTCCTTTTTCTAACCACGACCCATTATAGGGCTCAAAAACTCAGCCCAACTAGGCTCACAGACCGGCCCAACCCGGCCCAACCCGGCCCAAAATGCCCAAACAGGGCTCCCCTGTTCCCTCTCCCCTGCTTCACCCGAAACAGGGGAGAGCCGTGCCGGCGGCCAGGGCCGCTGCCAGCCAATTGCTGGGCAGACCGGCCATCGGCGACCGATCGCGGCCTCCCCCTCTCTCTCCCTCTTTCTCTCTCTTTCTCTCTCTTTCCTCTCTTTTCCCTTACGCGGCTCCTCACTAAGCCGGTGGCACAGCGGGCCATCACCGGCCGACCGGACCCTCACCGGACGCTCTCCCGGCACCGATGGGGGTCTCCGATCAACCCTCAAGCTCGGCGAGGCGGCAAGCATGCCGCCGGGCCTGAACCAACATGGGAGCCGGTTTGGCTCCCGCACAGGAGAAGGACCGCAGCCCTCTCCTTCGCTCTCTGCCGCTCAGGCCCAGCGTCCCTCACCGGACTCCGCTCCAGGTTCAGTGGGGATGCCGGCCATGGCTCAGGCCCGACGCTGTGAACACGGGAGCTGGTTTGGCTCCTGCACAGGAAAGGGCCGCAGCCCTCTCCTCCGCTCTTCGCCCACCGGATGCCGCTCAGGCCCGGCGTCCCCCACCGGACGCCACTCCAGGTCCGGTGGGGCTGTCGGCCGTAGCTCCCGTCGGGCCCGAGCCAAACCCCACGTCAGCATCCCTCTTGCCCTCTCTCTCGTCGTTAGATTAAAGAAAAAAAAATTTACCTGCAGTTGAATCTCAGCCTGGTGAAGAACAAAACCCTATTCCTGCCTAGTGATGGAGTCCTTGTAAACAAAATCCTGATCGATGATGATGGAGTCTCCTCAACCTTAATCCCGCGTGGTGGGTGGTGGAGTCTCCACAAACGAAAACCTAGAAGAAAACTACGGATGGAAGAAAGAAATTTGATTTTGGGTATCGCAAGGGTTTCGTTTAGGAAAAGGAGGGAAGTGAATTAGAAGGAAAATTATATTAGACTACGTCTTAATTAAAAAAATACTAGATTTTATCTTAATTAAAATGTAGTCTTTTATATTATAAAATATTAAAAACATAGTCTTTTTATATTATCAGATAATATAAGACTACGTCTTAATTAAAAATGTAGTCTTTTATATTATAAGATATTAAAAACGTAGTCTTTTTATATTATCAGAAATATAAGACTACGTCTTCATTAAAAATGTAGTCTAAAATTTATTATCAGATAATATAAGACTACGTCTTATTTAAAAACGTAGTCTTTTTATATATAAGACAACGTCTTATTTAAAAATGTAGTCTTTTTATATAAGACTGCGTCTTATTTAAAAACGTAGTCTTTTTATATTTTTAGATAATTTAAGACTACGTTTTAAATAAAAGATATAGTCTTTTAATTTATGAAAATATAAGACTACATTTTTTATGAAAAATGTAGTCTTTTTTCTAAAACCTACTGTAGACTATTTAACTTTTTGTAGTACGGTCTAATATGCTGAAGGAGACTAGTACATATCAATCTGGCATGTGCTCTAAAATTGATGTCTAGAAGGAAGGCCAAATGTCAAACGACTTAAGCAAAGTATTGGGGTTATTCTAATTAGGCACCTGCAATTGCGGAATGAGCCTCCTCCCTCCCACCTGTCCCAACTGGCCAATTGAAGAGTTACTATTAGATTGGCTTGCATTAAGCCAAATCATTTACTCTGGATGACTAGATATAGCATACCGTAATTCGAGTCAGTCTGAGTCTTGTGTGCTTGATTGTGCTTGCATATGTGCTAGATTAGGAGCATCTTTCCACCCATCACCACCTCCATTATAGGCTGAACCCATGGCTAATCAAAACATTAAGGATCACTTAAGGATCATCACTGAACAACTAGCCTGAATGAACCAAGACATCAAGCAATCTGAGGCTAGATTAGGGTCCAAGTTTGATCAAGTTGAAACTAGGTTAGGCATCCTAGAAGAAGCCCGTGAGGCCCACGCTGAATCTGATCATGAGACCCCACCTCATCCTACAAGAGCCTAACAGCCTGACCTCTACATAAGGCCAAACCCTAGGGGACCTCCACATCATGATCCTCACTTTGGGGATGGGCCTAGGAGACCACCTCGATCTGATCTAGTCCTAGATGTCCTCCCTAGGAGACCCAATCATGAGGCAGTAGACCAAAAAGAAAGAGCCCTTAGAAGTGTCAGACTTGAAGCACCTACTTTCGATGGCTCTATGGATCCTAAGGACTACCTTGATTGGAAGGATGAGATGGACCAGTACTTTGACTGATACGATATGTCTGAGAAGCATAAGTTTAGATTTTCCAAGCTTAAGTTAGTACGACAGGCTAGGTTATACTGGGCCACTATAGAGCAAAGGCAAGCACTAGAGGGTAGGGACCCCATAGTCACCTGGCATGCCATGAAGGCTAGACTTCAATCCAATTATGTCCCCACATCGTATGACCAGAGCCTATTGGACCAGTGGCAGTGATTAATTCAGGGTAGCAAAACTGTGAATAAATACATTACTACATTCCAAGAGTATACCATAAGGTGTAATATCGTTCAGTCTGAGGAAGTCATCCTATCCAAATTTAGGTATGGCCTGAGAGCAGATATTCAAAGAGAACTCTACCTGAGAAGGGTACACAATTTAGAAGAAGCTTACCAAGTTGCTAGGGATTATAAACATTTTCAGAGAGGGCTACCCTATCGTAGATCAGATGGTAACAAGAGCCCTAGCCCATATCCAGGATTTAGCCCGGCCTATCGTAGCCGTCCCAGACCTACCCAGTAATCAGACCCCCGCCAGACTTACCCGAGTCGATCCAACACTAGCCGACCCAGTACAAGCCAAGCCAAGTTGAGTCAACCCCAAAATAGTACCCCTATACTCCAGAGAGAGAATAAGGGTAAATCTGTAGAGGTCCAAAGAAATTTCAACCCCCAGATCAAATGCTTTAGATGCAACAAATCAGCCTGCCCCATGGCTTGCCCGTGCCCGTGCCATCCCTCACACGCGCACTGGCCTTGGCTCCGAGCCTTGGCCTTCTGGTCGGGTCGTGATAGAGTCTCCCCTTCAATATACTTGCGCGGCCTCCTGTCTCTGGCCACACCGGGGGTTCCTGCAGTCGCCTCTATCGATGAGGACTTATGGACATTGTAGCTAAACTGTGCTACATCCAAAAGCTCCAACCAATTCCTCTGCGTCGTCGATGCATAGTGGCGTAAGTACTCCTCGAGCATAGCATTGATACGATCGGTCTGGCCGTCCGTCTGAGGATGGTATGCAGTGGAAAATTTCAGCTCGAAACCCATGAGCCGAAATAATGTTGTCCAGAATTTGCTAGTGAAGCGCACATCTCGGTGATTAGCCAGTGCCCAGTCAGATCCCTTCATATAGATGAGTTACCTGAGACTAAGTCCGAGCCCCTAGTTGAGCCTGAGGGAGAGGTCTATAAGGCTGATACCCATCTGATAGATGAGTACGATGGGGAGGAGGAAACATTTGATTCTGAAGATCTACTAGGAGTGGTTAGATGTATCTTGACCCAGACTCAAACTAAGGACCAGAAAGATTGGAGTAAGACTAACATCCTAAAGACTTTTGTTAAGATAAGGGATAAGGTGCTCAAGACAATAGTTGATAGTGGGAGTTGTGTCAATATCGTTTCTATCAATACAGTTAAATCATTAGGATTGACCACAGCTCCTCATCCTAGTCCCTATAAGGTCTCGTGAGTAGATTCCACCTTTATCCTAATCAAGTCTAGATGCCAAATACTAATCAAATTGCAAAATTATGAAGAAAAGATCATGTGCGATGTAATTTCTATGGGTGTTAGTAGATATTAGGTCGACCTTGGCTTTACAATCACGATGCTACCTTGTTTGGTTGATCCAACATCTGCTCTTTTAAACACAATGGAAACAAGTATGTAATACATCCAGTTCCACGTAAGACCCAATCAATAAAGGATCTAGTAGCCTTAAGGATAGCAAGTCAAGAGTTAATCTGATTAAAGCTAAGGAATTAAAAAATGACATCACTAAGGATAACTCTATGTGGATTTTGACCACTAAAGAGATCTATGAATTAGTTCAAAAGGAATGACCCATTGAAGTAATTGAGACCCTAGAGGAATTTAAGGATGTCTTTCCTGAAGAGTTGCCTGATCAGTTACCATCCCTGAGAGACATCCAACACGCCATTGACCTGATCCCAGGATCCACCCTTCCAAACCTTTTCCATTATAGGATGAACCCCACTAAGCATCAAGAACTACAGAAACAAGTGGAAGAATTACTTAGGAAAGGATTCATTAGGAAGAGCTTAAGCCCTTGTACAGTTCCTGCACTCTTAACCCCTAAGAAGGATGGTACGTAAAGAATGTGCGTGGATAGCAGGGCCATCAACAAAATCACTATCAAATATAGGTTCCCTATCCCCAGATTAGATGACATGTTAGATATGATGGCGGGTGCCACCATCTTTTCCAAGATAGACCTTAAGAGTGGTTACCATCATGTTAGAATTAGACTAGGGGATGAGTGGAAGACTGCATTTAAGACTAGAGATGGTTTGTTTAAATGAGTCGTGATGCCTTTTGGGCTTTCAAACACACCTAGAACATTCATGAGAATCATGACCCAGGTCCTGAAAGAGTACACGAAAAAATTCTTGATGGTCTATTTTAACAATATATTAATTTATAGCAAGACCAAAGAGGACCATCTTAACCATCTCAGATTAATATGTGAGACCCTTAGAGAGAATAGCCTTTATGCAAACCTTATGAAGTGTGATTTCATGACGCATAGGATTATCTTTCTAGATTTTGTTGTAACCCCAGAAGATGTCTCGGTGGATCTTGAAAAGGTTAGGTCGATCGTAGAGTGGCCAGTACTCATGAATTTCCATGATGTCCGTAGCTTCCATGGCCTAGCAACCTTTTATAGAAGATTCATTAGAGGATTTAGCACCATCGTCGCACGCATCACTGATTGTATTAGGAAGGATAATTTCGAATGGACTAAGTCAGCTAATAAGGCCTTCCTAAAGCTTAAGGATAGGATGACTCATGCACCCATACTTAGAATTCCAGACTTTTCTAAGGTGTTTGAGGTTGCGTGCGATGCATCGGGAGTAAGCATAGGTGGAGTGTTAAGCCAAGAAAACTATCCCATAGCTTTCTTTAGTGAAAAACTAAATGAAGCTAAACTTAGATATTCCACCTATGATAAGAAATTCTATGCGGTAGTACAGGCCCTTAAGTATTGAAGACATTACTTATTACCGCAGGAGTTTATTTTATTTTCTGATCATGAGGCACCTCAATTTTTGAACTCCCAAAAGAAGCTCAATTCTAGGTATAGCAAGTGGGTTGAATACATTCAGGCATACACTTTTATCCTAAAAACCGTGCCGGGGTAGAAAATAAGGTAGCAGACGTCCTAAGCCGTAAGTCTTTGTTGTTGAGTACTGTTAGTACCGAAGTTATAGGGTTCAATCAGATAAAAGATGAGTATGAGACCTGCCCTGACTTTGGTAAAATTTATAAGATCCTTCGGCTAGGACCATCCAGTACCAGTGGAGATTATACCATCCAGGATAGTTACCTTTTTAGGGGCAATAGACTTTGTATCTCTAGGACGTCACTTAGAGAGTTTCTAGTCTAGAAAACACATGTTAGGGGATTAGCTGGTCATTTTGGAAGAGATAAGACTATCCTAGCAATAGAGGACCAATTTTACTGGCCAGGATTAAAAAGGCTCGTTGCCCTGATAGTAGCCCGATGTCGAACTTGTGTCATTACAAAACAGCAGAAGCAAAACACCTGTCTATATACTCCTTTGCGAGTGCCTGATTATCCTTGGCAAGACCTCAGTATGGACTTCATTCTAGGATTACCTAAGACCCAGAAGAAGCATTACTCTATCTTTTTAGTGGTCGATAGGTTCTCTAAGATGGCACACTTCATTCCTTGTTCGCAAACCTTTGATGCATCTAGGGTAGCCCAACTTTTCTTAGACAGTGCGGTCAAGCTCCATGGCCTACCCAAGACCATTGTTTCTGATAGGGATGTTAGGTTCACCAGCTACTTTTGGAAAATGCTATGGCATCTGTTAGGGACCAAACTTAATTTTTCTACAGTCTTTCACCCCCAAACGGATGGACAAGTTGAAGTGGTGAACCATAGTCTAGGAAACCTTCTTAGGTGCCTTGTAGGTGAACACCTAGGGACGTGTGATCTATTACTACCTCATGCAGATCGCCTATAACAGCTCAGTAAATAGATCTACTGGCAAGAGTCTATTTGAGATAGTCACGGGTACAAGCCTAATCGTCCACTTGATTTAATTCCTTTATCCCTCCACACACGAGTCTCAGAGTCCGCATAAGCATTTGCACAGCATATCAGAGACCTCCATAAGAACATTAGCTATAAAATAAATCTAAGTAATGAACTTATAAAAGACCGGCTAACTTCCGAAGAAGAGCCAAAGAGTTCGATGTAGAAGATTATATCGTGGTTAGGCTTAAGCCTGAACGGTTCCCGCCAGGGACTGTTAAGAAACTTCACGCTCGCGGAGCTGGCCCCTTTAAAGTGATAGAGAAGGTAGGACCCAATGCATATTAGATCTACCCTCATATTGGGGCATTAGCTCAACCTTCAATATTGCAGACCTAGTAGAGTATAGGGAACCAGCAGCGATTCATAGTGATTACTTTGGACCTAACCCTCCTTTCATGAGCGAACCTACCCAAGAGTGTCAACCACCAATTTAGCCTGAGCGGAGAGCGGATCGAGCGTATCCTAGATAATCAAGCCATTACGATCTAGAACCGCGGTTATCGATGCTATCTGGTCCGATGGCAGGGTCGCCCCAAATATGATGATTCATAGATTACTCGAGAGGACATATAGCGCCTCGACCCAGACCTACTAGACAGATATCAGAGCCAGAATGACCCATACTCAATGGGATCGAGTTCTTTCCACCCCGAAAGAATTGGTGCGGACACCAGGATCAGGCAGAGGATTCTTAACCCTCTATGAATATATGATTAGTTTTGATTCAAGTCTTGAGTTGAAAAATTAGGTTTAGTTTATTTTAATTTGAGTCCCGTCCAATTCAGTTTATTTTAATTTGAATCATGTTCAGTTCAATTTATTTTAATGTGAGTCCTGTAGTAAGTTTATTTAGCTTACAAGAGAAGACACCAGTATGGTAGAAGAAGACAAGGCCTACAGATAGAAGCAGTGAAGGGACACCCAAATGCATGTTGCCTAGATTTGAATTTTTATCCCTAAATTGCAGCAGTGAAGGATGCTCATATTACGGCTTAGTTCTTTTGGAAATTTTAACCCTGAATTCAGCCCAAAGAAGCAAGTGAAGGATGCCCAATATGGTCACCCCAAATTACTAAATTTTGAATTTTCTTTCATGTATTCAAATTCAAAGGGCGCCGCTTAATCCATATTTTAGGAAGAAAGTGGGAGCCAATTTTAGAATTATTTTGAATTTTCTTTCATGAAAAGAAGCGCCTCTTTTTATTTCCATATTTGTATTTACTTGGGCCCCAAGTCTCTTATCCTATAAAAGAGACCCTCTTGTATGAAAAAAAAAGTATCGAATGATATGCTATGCACTAATACCGAGTATGCACTAATACCAAGTATGCACTAATACCGAGTCTTGATTCAATACCGATATGGTATGATATGCTTAGTATGTGATAGTACGCATTGATATGGCATCCCATGCTTTTAGTGAATGGGCATCAAGACGGTACCATGTTGTTGTAAAGGAAGAAGATTTCCTTTCCTACACAAACAAAAACCTCAATCATATTAAGATTTAGTAACCAATGCTAAAGGTATATTAATGGCTTAGGTCCTTAGTACTAACTAAATCACCTTGCTTGGCCAAGCTTGTCCATCTATGAATATTAAAATCCATGAACTAAGTATCACGCTAAAGCCTTATCAGCAATTGGACCACAATGCTGATTGCATGTCACTGCTTGGCAACACCCTAGTGCATGCAACACAAGCACAATATTGTACATACCATGCTAGTACTGAACCAGCACTGGCACAAGATAAATTAATCGACTCCATGTTGAGCGTCCAAGATCCAAGATCAATCAAAGCAATTCTTAATGTTACATGACGGTGTACTCACAAATACAACTTTCCCATCTTATTTTTATGATATGGAACTCATACATCTATACATTCATATGTTTATGTATAGTTTCTATGGTTTTCACACAAAGTTGCTAAATATGGAAGCACCGTGATTATATAAATTACAAAAAAATAGAAGCAAGAGAGGAGACATCCTAATTTTCTATCCCTTCTTATTTATTTCTCATATTGTTGCCCAATCATATCATAACTTTTTGGAAGTATACACAAAATCTCAAAACTGAATTTCAAGGGAAACAATTTTTCTGCAATAGGGAGTCTTATCTACTCCCAAGTTGATGTCCTGATGATCCCCTCTTATGCAAATATATATCAAAAAATTTTGCTTTATGCTCCATATTTGGTTGTTTTTGCTTATCTTGATAAATATGATATATAAGAACCAAGATGTAATTAGGGATGTCAGCAGCCTTGAGCTGGCTGAAGGCCTGCCACCTTGGACCTCATCTAGGTTGGCTTTGAATCGATAAAATCCGTATGCAATCTAAAAGCCCTGTTTAAAGCTGTTGTTGGACCCCTCCAACAGCTGCTGTTGTGTACCTAATGGCCAGCGGTTTCCCCAAGCAGGTCCTAAGGCAGGCTGGATTTGTAATCCTATGGTTATTTTGGCCATGTACATGCCACCTTCATCACAACCTAGGCCCTTTTTTACTTGGATAAGTGTACCGATTCAATTAAGATAAATGCCTAATTCTGAAACCTCTCCTACAAAAATATTTATCCACAAGTCTCAATCCTCACCACCTCATTCATTCAACTTGTCATATTTGTCCTTTGTCTCTATCAAGCATGGTGATGTTGGTTGCTTGACCACTCATTTAAACCCCCATCAATAGATCAGCATGCTTATCCACTTGTTTGCCTCACTAGCTGTCTATTGCTATCCTATTCACCAATCAATCTCTTCTGTGCTTTGGCTACAACACATTTGCCAGTGAGGGCAATGAATGCTCACAGCCTCACAATCCCATCTCAAGCATAGAAAGGGTTCTCTATATCTCCTTTTTTGCTTGCTAGAATGGATCAGGTTCATAGCTCAAGCCTTGAAGACCATATATAAGCCCAGCTTAAGCAAATCCCAGAATTAACACTTAATTTGAGGCTAGATTAGACAAAAGAATAGGTAGTTTAACTAGGTTCCACAATAATTCAAGAGAAAAAATCCTAGGAGAAATCTAGGGGCATTTGTCCCCTTCGTACATCTACATGTGCAATTTTGACTTCAAATGTAAAATTGTTTAGTCCTAGTATCATATAATAAATCTTCAAATAGATTTTCTTAACTTTTTCTCTTTTCACAAAACACTAGTTAGCTGCTCATTTCTCCAAAATTTTGAGAAATAGTAGGCAAATGATTGCAAGAGCATTTTAATTCAGCATCAAGATACTTCGGTATCCACCCTCCACCAGCTAAATAGCAATTGTATATGCTAGCAATTATTATCAGTTATACCCACAAAAGTATATCTTCTCCCGCATTATTTCTCCAAGTGCCACATCTGACCCAAAACAAGGTGGTGATGAAAGAGAGCAATGGTAGCATATAACTGAGGGAAGTCAAGATCTTGGAAACATGTTCAGGGCAAGCATCAATGTTTATAGATTAACCTCAACGGGCCAAGTCGATCTTTCAATAAACTACCTCATGAAAACATATCAGACCACCTAACCACCAGCAGAAGATTGGGCAAGCAGCTAATTCATAGACCAGTTAAGAACAAAGAGAGAAGAGAAATATAAAACCTGTAAGATAGCAAGGGATTGGTTTCCAACTGCATCTGACATGTTATCAGAGGAAACCTTTAAGTGTGACTACTTATCAAATACAACAAGATAAAGATATGGATTTCACATCCCCTAAATTATGATATATATAACACCACTGAACTTATCAAACATTGTGTTATACAACTTTATTTAGCATGCCAGTTTGACCCAAACACCTCCCAAGGGAACCAGAACAGAGAAGCAATGATGCTTCTAGTTTTGTGCTAGTGAGCTTTTGCTCAGAGCAGAACTAGAAGAGAGGTTGTCACACAGATTGCAGCAACTTGATAACACATGTAAAGGAAGGAAATCAATACTTTATACGAATGCATGCCAGAGTAAGACTGCAAAGAGCATTAAATTAAAATTTAATCATTACACAAAGGCAACAAGGTCTCTCCAGCATCTCATTATCCACATTAAGATAAGTAGCATATAATGTGATGCAACATGACCATAGTTTGGAGGGTTTTATTTACCACCAGTTTGCTCAAACTATAAGCGAAAGCACATCACATACGCACTTCACACACTACAGGATTAACACCTTACATGCAACAGGAAGACACCTGAGCCCAGCAACTATGTCAGCAAGCCCTTCTATAAATGCTTTCTATCATCCATGAATGGGTTGTGCCACCTGCACATCCACCTACTTCATGCATGAGCCAGAACTATAAGCAAAAGTAGATATATGAATCTTCAGATGTATTGAGCCTAAAATTCATTGGGAAGAAAATTTTGAAATTTATATTGCAAAAAAGGTGAGGAAAAGAATGCAATCAGAACATTCAAGGATGAGAAACGCATAACCTATGTAGAAGCATCCTTTGTTTGAGATGGTCCAGCAACATTTGCAAGAGCCCTGCAATTAATAAAAAGCTTGTAAGATATTAGCTCTTTTATGCAGTTGGTGATTTATAAAGAAATAGAATGATAAAATATCTGCTAGCGAAATCTGCAGCATACCTCTAAAAGATTGAAGAATAAATAACACACAAAAAATAATAATTAGTGTTCCACCTAGGGAAAAAAGAGATATTAAAATACCTGGTTCTGATAGAAGCTCCCCTGCAAAAAAATATTTTGTTATCTGAAGATTGACAACTTCCACATCTCATTTAACCAGATGAAAATTGCAGAGATCTTAAGTTGTTCCCTTCCCAAGCAGTTTTGGCTGCCGATGTTTACCAAAAAGGATTTCTAGTTGAAGAATGTGAAAGAGGAAGAGGGAAGAGATGTTTGATTTGGAAA
This sequence comes from Calamus simplicifolius, assembly GCA_900491605.1. NCBI lineage: Eukaryota > Viridiplantae > Streptophyta > Magnoliopsida > Arecales > Arecaceae > Calamus > Calamus simplicifolius. Next base: position 252,862 of record UESW01004249.1, read on the forward strand.
ATGGAAATATGAAGACTTTGTTATAAACAACACTAGCAGCTACATGAAGCCGTGAAGCATAAACCTACTGGAATGACCAAATTAGACCCTAACCACTCAACTGGACTTGCAGTGTTATTAACTCCATCAATGCTATATAGAGAAAGAAACAAAATTCAAAATCAAGTGACTACAAGAGTTAATCCAATCTATCAAATATAATACAACTCAAAATTGCTATCTCCAATGTTAGATCTGGAAGATGCCCATCCAACTATGTCAATGTTGTAATGTAACTTAGCTGCTAACATAGTGATCTTTTGTGAAACCTCTTTAGACCCTTATTAGTATTGATGGCTATCGAAATTTCCAACGGTGATTTACTGATTTTATCATTTATACTTCAGTATGTGAGGAATTAGGAGATGATGAAGAGATAAATGGAATATTAATGAAGTATATGAAAGGGAAGGTTTGGAAATAAAACATTTATGTGCACGATTGGAAAGCATTGAGTGGTAAAAAAACATGAATTATTTATGTTATTTTAAATGGCCAGTTTTTGAACATTCAATTCATAGACTAGGAGCCTCCAAATTACATGATTTTAGCTGTGTAAGCAGTTTTCACCTCCAATTATTTGAATAATTGATGTTGGACCTCATCATGATGAAGACTGGCCAGATCTAAGTTGAAATCCGGTTGACTGGATTTTCTAGTCCACCTCATGCATGACCTTTTGGTCAAGAAAACTCTCATTTTTAATATTTTATTGAATATCTTGTTTTCACTTAATTAAAGAATTTATTAGTTTTATTTTGTCCAATAATAAAAGACAAAGCAATTCTTTATGCTGGCTAGTGCAGCAATTGAATTATTCTTTTCTTTAACCTTGCACCACCTAAATCAAAGAAATTTGTAATGTAGTAGCGATCTGAATGTTGGCTAGATTTAACATACCTTTTTGCGAAGATATTTAATTTCAATCATCATGGTTTTTGTTGGAAAGTCATTTTTGGTATCTACATTAATATTTCATGGACCTTGGCCAAATACCAATGTTTGAAGGTCAAAAACTGGTCAGTTGCAATTTCGTGATGACTATACTCAGATTTTTAATATTTCAAGTAGGATTCATTTTTGTTAGATCTAAAGTCTGATAAGAAGTTCTCTGTAGTTAGTATTGTTGGTGATCTATTTATGTAACTAGAAGAGAGGTTGTAAGCATATTGGTTTTGAAACATGTGAATTATGGTATATTGACCCTTTCTTGGGGAACGTCAACATTCCTCATCTCCTCTTAACTTTCTCGGTCCCCTTCTATCTTGATATTTTCTTCTTCTATCTAGTATTAGCTGTGTTGTTGATATTCAGTGCAATTATGGTAGCACAGAGCAAATCCTAAATTATGTAGTTTTATGTTAATTGTCAAAGGAAAATGACGTTTTGCATTCTCCTAGCTGCTGTTGGAACATTTATCAACATAGTATCTTATGAAATATTAATTTTAGCACATTAAAGAAGATACTGATGCAGGCTGTTATTTGTCTGATGACCTAATTGATTGGTTGTTAGATCTTTGATCCTTGAGGCAATAATTATTAAGGGCCCATTTGGTGTTGCTTTTGTTTTCTATTTTTGTTTTCAAAAATCTGAAAAGAAAAATGAACTAGCTTTCAGAAGAGATTGAAAATCGAATAACAGTTCCTTACAAACACTATCTTCAATATCAATTGCATTCTGGTATTTCAGCTATTTATAGAGAAATACAAGCGCAAAAACAACAACAATGCCAAACTGACCCTAAATTACTGATTTTTTTAAAAAAGATGTCAATGTTTTAATCTTTTAATATTTATGCATACAGGAGCCTTTGCTAAAGATGGAACTTGTTGAGGGGTAAAATCGCCATTACGTTGATAACCATGCGAAGGGGCTAAGATTAGCCCCATCCCTCCGCCCGCTACATTACACCCATGAAGAACAAGCTAACTAATGTGGTCCAATGGGCCGAGCAACCTGTAGCCCGACTTCCCCGAGCTTCCATAGCTCAGCTTTCCCGAGCAACCCATAGCTCAGTTTCCCCGAGCTTCCATAGCTCGGCTCCCCCGAGCAACCCATAGCTCGGTTCTCCCGAGCTACCCATAGCTCGGTTCTCTCCAAGCTTCCATAGCCCGGCTTCCCCGAGCCACCCATAGCTCGGTTCTCCCCGAGCTTCCATAGCTCGGCTTCCCCGAGCTACCCATAGCTCGGCTTCCCCGAGCTGCTCATAGCTCGATTTTCCCGAGCTACCCATAGGTCGGCTTCCTCGAGCTACTCATAGCTCGATTTTCCCGAGCTACCCATATCTCAGCTCCCCCGAGCTACCCATGATTCGGCCGAGCTGCTCATAGCTCGGCTTCCCCGAGCTGCTCATAGCTCGATTTCCCTGAGCTACCCATAGCTCGGCTTCCCCGAGCTACTCATAGCTCGATTTTACCAAACTATTCCCCGAGCTACCGATAGCTCGGCGTCCCCGAGCCACCGATAGCTCGGTCCCCCCGAGCTACCCATAGCTCAGTTCTCCCGAGCAACCCTCGAGCCATCCATGGCTCGACACACACCCCCGTGGAACCCGACGCGGGAGAGCCCAGGCCTAACATAACAGAATCCCAAACAAAGAATCATATCGAGGAATGGTCTAGGGTCTACAATAACGGCCTAGGACCTATGCACTCATCAGATCCCAGGCCATTAGAGAGCCCTCCTAGCCATCGATCCTTCAACGAACGAGATACGGATCCCACTGGCCTTACAACAGCTTGATTCAAATCATCTTCGTATCCTAACAACCTTCAAACCTTCTAGAAGGCGCTCAAGATCCAGGTGATTGCCTATAAATATGATACTCCTAGATTCTCTCAGGTATGCACTCACAGCTCCTGGCCTACTCTCACTCTCACTCATTCTCTCTCTCCTTTACTGCTCATCGGCGCTCCCCCAGAGCTCCCGATTGGCCACCCCTGAAGGGACTCCCCAGAGAGATCCTTCTCCTCATTTCTGTTGATCATCGATCCCCACTGACTTGAGCATCAGAGGGTCTTCTGCGGAGGGCCACCCCCAATACCTCTCGCGTGAGGACTTCTGTGCAGGTTTGCCCAGGAGAAAGCCCAGATCAGGAGACTGACTGCGCTCGAGTCGGAGGACAGATCCTAGCGGCAACAGATTGGTGCTAGAGGAAGGGCCCTCAAGTCCCATTAAAACTTGAAGAAAGGAGACAAAGATCTCGATCCAAAAGAGAACCTCTCCAATGGCTAATCAGAGAAGGGCAACTTCTGAAGCCTAGGACCAGGTCGCTTCCCAGAGACCTGATCCGATGAGCAGCGTGGCACCGCAGCTGCCACCCATCAAGACCCCGTCGCCGCCAGCCATCCCAGTGACCCAGGACCAATTTGCCACACTGGTCCAGCAGGTCCAAGCCCTGACCCATCTGGTTCAGGAGCGCCTTGCAACTGCCCCTGCTCCACACCTCCCTGAAGAAGACGCTGCCCCTTTCTCTCCGGCAACCTCCTCTTCTGGTCCGCATGGAGCCACAGGCCCTCCGCACCGACCCAAGGGGGACAAACCAGTCCCACGAGGTGGCCACAACAGGGATCCTCCCAAATCTCGGCGGGCCCGATCTGGCCCTCTCCCCGGTATCCTCCCGCCATGATTCGATGTCGTCCCCGCGCTCTTCTCGCCCAGCTCCTCCTCTTACATCTGAAGAGGAGATCCATCGACAAATCTGGAAGATGCGTCAGGAGCTAGACGCCGCCAAGCAGGCCCATCCGCCTCAGCCCAAGGCAGAGCAGGGCATCTCTTTCTCCAAAGGGATCATGGAGGAAGTGATTCCCTCCCATGTTAAGCAACCCGCCATCGAGCCCTACCATGGCTCTTCTGATCTGGACGATCATCTCAGTAGCTTCCAGTCAATAATGATGTTCCACGGAGCATCAGATGTGATCCTCTGCCGCGCCTTCCCTTCCACCCTCAGAGGATCTGCCCGAACCTGGTTCAACGCCTTGAAACCAGGTTCCATTGATTCATTCGATGAGCTGAGCCATCTTTTTATTGGCGTGCTGCCATTTTTATGCATTTTGAAATTGGCATGAAATGGTGTCATAGAAGCCGTAATGCTGCAGTTATTTATTCCAGATGAAACCTGCATATTTTAAGTTTCATGATTGTGTATTTATCTATATTCTTTTTTTGCTTAATGATTGATGTTTGAATATTCAGTGGGGTGCTTTTCTTTGCACATTCTTATGCTTCTGAGTTGGGATAGCAAATTATCTTTCAAAATGGTTTTGATGTGGAACTTAATATCTATTAAGTCGCACTGTGTACTTATCTTAGAATATTATGCCCCATTACTTATTGGCCTCCTTGTGACTCTCTTAGACTGCTTTTTTAGAACCATTCTGTTTACCCATCTCCCATGTGTCCTGTTTAAAATGGTAGCTTTAAAACAATGCAAGCGTAAACTAGAAAAAAAAGGAAAGAAATTAATATATCAGAGCTAGCAAGTCTCAAATCAAAATGGTGGGTCAAGCTCATTGAAATTGGAATTTGATTTGAGCTAGCCTTGGATCCTATTCTGCGGTGACGAGTGGAAATTTTTATTTGCAAGCTCCATCTCCCTGCTTGTAAGGAATGACTCTAATAAATTATCTGCATTAAAGTTCATTGAACCTAAGTATCGGTGCCATGGCTGCAAGCTTCCTGAATATGTTATAGTGCATTCTTGTATCGGCACATTTGCTTTTCTTAATATCTTTTATTGATAGATACTAACCCTTCCTAATTGTTTCTTTTTTATGCAGATCTCAAGGAACATAACAACAAATGAAATGGCAAATGCTATGCAGTATAGCTATCTCAAAGGACCAGGTGGTCGGTTCAGAAACCCATATGATCACGGCGTTCGCAACAACTGTTCAAACTTTCTGATAAATGGTTACAATGAAGATGTTGAGTGTTCGGAACAAACGCCACCTTCTGAGGAAGCGGGGATGATTCAAATGACAAGGAGTACAAATTTGCAGAATGGAGATGGCCATTCTCAACATGGAAACAGCAATGGCCATGTTTGCATCGATATGCATCCGAAAAATGCTAGACCTCACGGGCATGGGCATGTAAATTCTTCACAGTGCAACCATAACAGTAAGACTGATGGGGTTCCTGTGGGGTTAGGGTTGGGCCTTGGTCGAAACAATGTTCGCCACAATGCAAGGTTGGTTCTTGCATCATGATTCAGCTTTCCACGAGACTCTGCTTTGTTGCTGTAGCAGTTGAAATGTCTACCATAGCTTCTGTTTGCTGCTTATAAGTTAATTTTATACTAGATGCCGTTCTTTGAGGGCGGTGATGATGCCAAGTCACCTTCTTCAAACGTCGGGGAAGACGGACATCCTTCTCTCCAGACCCCTTCAAGAAAAGTCCCGAAGACCGGATGTTCCTGGGGACCCTCCGACGCTCAAGTTAGTTACTTGGGATCAGACAAGAACTGCTCAGCAGAAGGGAGCTGATACAGTTAGGGTTTCAGCTAGTAGGAAGAAAACTAGAAAACCAGAGTTCAAGATCCTACTTACAATGTGGGTGCGTACTTTTATACCTGTTCGAATGTCCCATCCTTCTGTTTCAGAAGATTGCTGTCGTACCATTACTGTACGCACCGGAGGCGCCCTGCGTTACATGTCAATATAGCTTTACAGGTGTCTAGTAGCCGTGGTTGCATTTGGTGCGCACCGTTGCTCGACATGACCGCGCACAGTTGCAAGTAGTAGTGAATCGTACTCCATAACGGGGCATGGTCATGCACAGTGACACATGCAATGCACCATACGCCGTTATGAGGTATGGCCGCAAGAGCCATGAGGCACGGCAGGTCACGTGGGTGTGCCAGGTGGCCCGAAGTTATCATTTGGTTCGAAGGCCGGTTCACGCACTGAATGTTGATGATGCTTGCGCACCCCGAGACCGGAGGGGGTCTTGAGGTTGAGATGTAGTGACCTCACCCCGAGACCGGAGGGGGTCTCGGGGGTGAGGTGATGCTTGTGCACCCCGAGACCAGGGGGGGTCTCGAGGTTGAGATGTGTGACCTCACCCGAGACCGGAGGGGGTCTCGGGGGTGAGGTGATGCTTGTGCACCCGAGACCGGAGGGGAGTCTCGGGGTTGAGATGAGGTGACCTCACCCCGAGACCAGAGGGGGTCTCGGGGGTGAGACGATGCTTGTGCACCCCGAGACCGGAGGGGGGTCTCGGGGTTGAGATGCAGTGACCTCACCCTGAGATCGGGGGTCTCGGGGGTGAGATGATGCTTGTGCACTCCGAGACCGGAGGGGGTTCTCGGGGTAGGGATGCAGTGACCTCACCTGAGACGGAGGTGGTCTCGGGGGTGAGATGATGCTTGTGCACCCGAGACCGGAGGGGGTTCTCGGGGTCGGGATGCAATGACCTCACCCCGACCGGAGGGGTCTCGGGGGTGAGGTGATGCTTATGCACCCCAAGACCGGAGGGGGGTCTCGGGTTGAGATGCAGTGACCTCACCCCGAGACCGGAGGGGGTCTGGGGGTGAGACGATGCTTGTGCACCCCGAGACCGGAGGGGGGTCTCGGGGTTGAGATACAGTGACCTCACCCTGAGACCGGAGGGGGTCTCAGGGGTGAGATGATGCTTGTGCACCCCGAGACCGAGGGGGTTCTCGGGGTCGGGATGCAGTGACCTCACCCCGAGACGGAGGGGTCTCGGGGGTGAGATGATGCTTGTGCACCCCGAGACCGAAGGGGGTTCTCGGGTCGGGATGCAGTGACCTCACCCGAGACGGAGGGGGTCTCGGGGTGAGATGATGCTTGTGCACCCCAGGACCGGAGGGGGGTCTCGGTTAGGGGAGGACCTCCGTTAGCTGCTGTTACCATTTATTCTAACGGCGCTGGATCAGCCACATCAGATGCCCCCTCACCCCTGAGGCAAAGCGGGCCCCACTGGCAAGGCGAAAGGGGTGCTACCTCCCATATGGCTGATCCCTGTCCACATCTCTATGCGGACGCATGGAGAATGTGAAAAGGCGGCCGCTTCCGTACACTGAGCCCGCCATGATCGTCCTCGAGGCGAGGTTAACTCTTCGAAGTCCGCATGGAAAGCTGCATCATCATTACCTCTCATAGCGGCGACGTTAGCGAAGTCCCATCATTGGCCGGAGGCGTATCGTATCACGCGCTGGGCAACCATCGAGGCGAGCCAGCCTATGGTAGGGATCCATATGGCTGATGAGACAAGGCGGGACAATTTGAAAACCCAATAAAACTTGAATGGGGGGTTGAATCTGGCCACACCAATGCTGCCATCGTCGTCTTCCTCTGAGCCTCTACGTCTTGGTCTCCCCTGCAACCCGAGAGCCTGCGCTTAGCTTTCCTTCCTTCAGGTCAGTTTTTTGTCCATTCTAGACTCCTCCATCCCTTCTTTTATCCATGAGTTCCCCATCTCAGACCTCGGAGGATGATTTGGAGAATCGTTCTTCTTCTGAGAGGCACTATGCCTCTCCTGTTCCTTCCCCCTCTCCTTGCTTGAGTGGTCCACCGATTCGGAGGATCGCGTCCCTTTGGCCCAGCGGCGGGTCACTGGAGGCCTCCATCGAGGGGCGCCGGTCAGGGGCCGGCACCTCCTCGAGGTGGAGGAGTCCCCAGGGGGGACCGCCTTCACGGTAACAGGCTAAGATTTGATAAAAATCCGGCCCATTACCAGATTCCTCGGGACGTTGGGCTTTTCCTGCCGACTCTCGATGATAGAGTCATCTCTTCCCGACCCGGCCGAGTGGCCCTTTACGAGATTTGCTTGAAGGCGGGTCTCCGTCCACCCTTTCCTCCTTTTTCATCAACCTTCTTGAATACTACTCCTTGACTCCTTCCCAGCTGGTCCCAAATTCCTATCGGGTCATTAGTGCCTTTGTTATTCTCTGTCATCGTCTTGGCATCACCCCCCGAATCTCCCTTTTCGGTCTTTTTGTATCCTTCAGTCCCAGAAGGGTTGGTGGCTGTTCCAGCCCCGACCCAACCGGGTCCTCAAGCTTTTCCTTCCTTCTTGATCAAGGGATGGAAATCCCGGTTCTTTTTTGTTGGCCTAGACCAAGTCAGGCCCTGGTGGGGAGACCCGACCTTTGAGCAACGCGAACTCCGCCGTCCACCCTAGAGATCGGGAAGCATTGGGTAAATTGTTGGCTACCGAGATCCCTCGGTACACCCTGCTCCTGATGGAAGATAGCCTCCAGTCGTCGGTCTTATCTCCCACCGGGTAAGCCATTTCCACACTTAGCCAAAGTTTTGCTTGCTTCTTTTTTTTTTTAACCTTGACCGATATTATGCAGCCATGAAGATCTTGACACATAGACTCCTAAAGGCTGTCACCAAGAAGAGGGCCCAGGAAGGGCCAAGTGAAGGCCAGCAAGCTCCGGCCCAAAAACGCCCGACAGCTCGGGTCCCCCGACCGTCAGCACCGCAAGACCCCCCGGTCACCCTGGAGATTGACCTCACAGCCGACACCCCACCAGAGAGGGCGGCGACTGTGGGGATACCAATGGAGGAGCTAGCTGCAGAGGAGCCGGTAGTGGTGGAGGAGCCCACAGTGGCGGAGGAGCTCCCTGCCCCTGGTGAACCGACTCCACCCGAGGTAGTCAGGAGTTGGGGCGAGGGGCCATCAGGGATAGCGAGCCCGCCCCTCGAGAGGATGCCTAGGAGCAGCCAACATGCCGAGCCGGAGAATGCTGAGGCAGCCGAACGGAGCAGGGCCAGACCAGGGCCGTCCCGAGACTCCATCATGAATGACGGACATTGGGCAGAATGGGTCCTTTCTCCAATTTTCATGCCCGAGGTCCTGGAAGAGCTCAGCCACCTGAAGGCGGGTACATTATTCCGGGAGTCCTATGCAACCCTTGTCAGAGTAAGTGGTCCTACCACCCTTTGCTTTTATTTTTTCCCTCTTTTTTTTATTGACCTGGAACTTGCATGCAGCTTGCGCACTCCCTAAAGGCCACGAGGGAGGTGATCCATTGTGGGAAGGCCCTTCTACGCGAGGCACAGAAGGAGGCCGAAGATGCCTGGAACTGCGCGGAGGAGGCTGAGGGGGCGTTAGAGTTGGCCAGAACCACCTGGGCCAATGAAATAAGGGCCGCCAAGAGCCGAGCGGAGGCCGAGGCCAACCGTCTGCGGGCAGCGCTCCACCAAATGATGGAGGATGAAAATGCCATATGGCCAGACACCTGCACATCTCTGAGCTGACCATGGCCATCCAAGAAACCGAGGGTCGGGCGACCGCGGCTAAGGAGAGAGTAGGGTCTGCAGAGGAAAGGCAGCGGCAGCGAAAGAAAAAGCAAGGGCCGTAGAGGAAAAGGCACGGGCAGTGGAGGAGAAGGCAACCAAGCCAGGGAGGAGGTGAGCCATGCCCAAGAGGCCGAGAGGGCTAGCGTCAGCCCTCGCAGCGGAGGAAAGAGCTCGGGCCGTTGAGGTGGAAGCCGCCATCGTGGCCAGGACCGCCGGAATCATAGAAGAGTACAAAGCGTTCGAGCGCTTTGCAAATGACCTGGCAGAAGCCTCGACGGTGGTGTTTCTTCAAGGGTTCCAGCACGGGAAGGAGAAAATTGCCAGGACTTGAACATTCCCCAAGCCCTGGAAGTCGAACCAATCACTTCTCGGATTTGGCCCCCTCCGATGATGAGCCCGCGCTAGCTGAACTGTGAGCTTCCTTGTATTTTTTGTTTTTGCAAGTCGACAATGTCGGCGTTTTGTAATCACTTCAAATTAATAAAATATCTTTTTTCTCCAAGATAAATTGCCTATCTGCGACTCTTATCCCAAATTCATTGGTTGATGATGCGCGACCTCTCGGTTTTATTAGTGCCAGGGGGTAACTCAATTCATGCGTGAATTACTCCATCTTAGCCATCTAGGACCGAAACTCGGGGTTAGGAAGGATAGACTTCCTAGGGTTGAAGCACTGGACTTTGGAAGTTGAAGTAGGTGGGTTCCTTAGGACTGATGGCACACCGCCTTGCCAGGGGTATGGCGGGCCTTGTGCCTGGCAGGCACATGGCTTTAGGTTCTGACGGGGGTTGGACTTTATGCCTGGCTGATCCAAGGCTTTAGGTGCCGACGGATGTCGGGCTTCATGCCTGGCTGGCCCAGGGCTTTAGGTGCCGACGGGTGTCGGCTTCATGCCTGGCTGGCCTAGGGCTTTAGGTGCCGATGGGTGTCGGGCTTCATGCCTGGCTGGCCCAGGGCTTTACGTGCCGACGGGTGTCGGGCTTCATGCCTGGCTGGCCCAGGGCTTTAGGTGCCGACGGGTGTCGGGCTTCATGCCTGGCTGGCCCAGGGCTTTAGGCAAAGAAACTCAGGAGCTAAAATCAAAATTCATTAATATAGAATGAGGGCCGAAGGCCCAAAAGAATACAGGCATGATATTTAATGTGAGAGAAGAAATGCGCTACTGATAATACCGACGAAGGATATCTGCATTCCATGTCCTAGGAAGTGGCTTCCATCGAGCTCTTCAATCTTGTAAGCTCCGTGATGGAGTGTCTCGGCGATCTGATAGGGTCCTTCCTAATTCGGGGCTAGCTTGCCCCCCTCCGTCGGCTTTGAGATTTCGGCCCGTCGAAGGACCAGATCTCCCGGCAAGAAAGTCTTGGGGCATACACGGGCGTTGTAGTATCTGGCAGCTCATTGTCGATAGACCGCCATCCGCAACTGCGATCGGTCCCGCACTTCCTCCACCAGGTCAAGGTTGGCCTGCAGCCGGTCCGAGTTATCTTTCTCTCCATACAACTCCACCCGAGGACTCGAGGAGCCTATCTCCACTGGGATAATAGCTTCAGACCCGAAAACTAGACTAAACGGAGTCTCTCCGGTAGGAGCTCGTGGCGTTGTATGGTAGGCCCATAGCACATTGTGAAGCTCTTCCATCCATCGCCCTTTGCAATCATCCAGTCGGGTTCTCAATCCTTGGAGAATGATGCGATTGGTCACCTCGGCCGCACCATTAGTCTGGGGGTGTCCGACGGAAGTGAACCTCTGATGGATGCCAAGTTCGGTGCAGAACTCCTAGAAAGGCGCATTATCAAACTGCCGACCATTGTCGTGACTAAGGTATGGGGTAGCCCGAACCGGCATATGATGGACTTCCAAAAGAAGGATCTCACCTTGTTCTCAATAATTTTAGCAAGGGCTTCGCTTCAATCCACTTGGTGAAGTGATCAACGGCAACCAGGAGGAACTTGCGCTGTCCGGAGGCCGGAGGGAATGGTCCTAATATATCCATACCCCACTGAGCAAATGGCCAAGGTGCCACCAAAGAGTCAGCTGAGACGCCGGCTGTCGCTGAATATTAGCGTGGTGCTGGCAGCTGTCACATTTCTTGACAAGCTCGGCCGCATCTTCCTTCATGGTGAGCCAGTAATATCCCTGTCGCAGGGCCTTGTAGGCTAGGGCTCTGCCCCCCAGATGACTTCCACAGATGCCTTCGTGGATCTCCCGCAAGATGTAGTCTGCTTTAGCTGGCCCTATGCACTTGAGGATAGGGTATGAAAATGACCTTCGATAAAGCCTCCCGTCCATTATCAGGAACCTTGGAGCCCGCCGCTTGAGTAATCTAGCTTCTGCGGGGTCTTCAGGGAGAGTGCCATCGGTCAAATATCATACATAGATGTCCATCCAAGTGGGCCCCTGCTTAACTGGCAATGCTTCTTCCGCCACTTCAATGCTTGGGGCCTGTAGGTGCTCCACATACGTTCTTCCCAGGGTCCCGTCGGCCAAGGTGGCCAGTCGGGACAATGCATCAACCCTAGCATTCTCCGCCCGGGGAATGTAGCTGACGTGAAAGTAGGAGAACCGAGAGGCCTAGGACCGCACCTCGCTTAAGTAGCGTGACATGGTTGGGTCTCTAGCCTCATATTCCCTAGCAACCTGCCCGGAGACGAGTTGGGAATCTGTGAAGGCTCTCAGATGCTCCGTTCCAAGCTCCTTGGCCAGTTTCATCCCCGCCAGCAGGGCTTCATACTCCGCCTGGTTATTGGTAGTTGAGAACAGAAACCAGAGGGCAAACTCTACTACCTCCCCCTCGGGCTTGCAGGATAAGTCCCGCTCCGCTTCCTTGTGAGTTAGCTGCTCCATCCACATATAGGATCCACTCTTCTCCTTCTGCTTCCCCCGCCGAGGGTGGCTCCATGCGCACCTCCGGATGTGACTCTTCATAGCCCTCCTCAGTCCAGGTACACTCGACCAAAAAATTAGCTAATACTTGGGACTTCATGGCAGACCTTGGCCGGATGGACAGATCAAACTCGCTCAGCTTAATGGCCCACTTGGCTAACCATCCTGAGGTGTTAGGACGAGATAGAATAGTTCGGAGAGGTTGGTTCGTGAGCACCACGATGGGGTGAGTTGGAAATAGGGTCGGAAGCGATGTGCGGAGACCACCAAGGCGAAGATGATCTTCTCAGTTCTGATGTATCTGTCTCGGCATCATGAAGCACCTTACTGGTGTAATAGACTGGCCTCTACATTACATCAGCATCCATACGTATGAGCACAGAGCTGACAGCCTCGGGGGAGGCTACCAGATATAGAAGAAGCTCCTCCCCGCTCCTTGGCTTGGACAGTAACGGGGGAGTCGATAGAAATTGCTTCAACTCCTCGAAGGCATCCTGGCACTCCTTTATCCATTCGAAACCGTTAACCTTGCGCAACGCCTTAAAGAAGGGCAAGCACCTCACCGCTGATCTTGACATGAAGCGACTCAAGGCTACCACCCTTCCGGTCAAGTGCTGCACCTTTTTTTGTTAGTCGGGGGCCTCATATCCAGGATGGCCCGGATCTTGTCAGGATTGGCTTCGATCCCGCGCTGAGTCACCATGAAGCCCAGGAACTTGCCCACTGCAACCCCAAAGGCACACTTGTGGGGTTTAGCCTCATCCGGTATTGGCGCAGGTTACTGAAGGTTTCCATAAGATCAACAACGTGGTCAGCCGCATGGGCGCTCTTGGTCAACATATCGTCTACATACACCTCTATGTTGCGCCCAATCTGGCCCTCAAAGACCTTATTCATCAACCTCTGATAAGTCGCTCTGGTATTCTTCAATCCAAACGGCATCACTTTGTAGCAGTAAATTCCTTTTTCGGTGACAAAGGAAGTGGCCTTTTCATCAGCTGGGTCCATCTTTATTTGGTTGTACCCCGAAAATGCATCCATGAAGCTAAGAGCCTTGTGCCCGGACGTAGCATCCACTAGCTGATCAATCTGGGGTAGCGAGAAGCTATCCTTGGGCATGCCTTGTTGAGATCGGTGAAGTCCACACACATCTTCCAGCTACCACTGGCCTTACGCACCATCACAACATTTGCTAGCCAGTTGGGGTAGTGCACTTCACGAATATGACCGGTTGCCAAGAGCTTTCGTACCTCTTCGTCCACAGCTTTCTATCTATCTGAGGCAAAACTTCTCTTCTTTTGTCGAATGGGTTGGCACTCAGGCTTGATGTTGAGCCGGTGGGTGATCTCCTCTTTAGGGATGCCTGGCATATCCGACGCCGACCAGGCAAAGATGTCATCATTGGCTCGTAGGAAAGCGAGGAGCCAATCACAAGCCTCCTCCGGGAGCGAAGCTCTGATGAGAATCATTCTTGCCGGGTCCTCCCTGAGAGGAAAGGTCAGTAGACGCTCAACCGGTTCTCCTCTCCTCTCCAGGTCCCGGGGTCCAACACCTCTAGCGCGGATGCAGGCATCACCTCCTGTGGACCTGGAGACATGTGGCAGCAAAGTGGGGGCGGGTTCCGCTCCCCCACATCTCCCCGACCCCTCCTTTGCGGGAAACCTCATGAGGAGCCTCTTAGTAGAGATGACGGCGTCAAGAGGTTGAGCCCGGGCCTTCCGAGGATAGTGTTGTAGGCAAGGGGCACCCGACCACTAGGAAGCTCATAAGGACCGTGCTTTGGTGCGGGGCCGTGCCAGCTATAACAGGAAGGGTGATCTCCGTCTCAACTTGCACGGAGTCTCCTGTGAACCCCATCAAGGGTGCGGCGATAGGTCGGAGCAGGTCAGATGATAAAATCATGCGAACAAAAGCATCATAATTCAAAACATTCACCGAGCTCCCGCTATCGACTAAAATTCTTTTTACATGGTGTTTGGCTATCGTCATGGACACGACGATGCTATCATTATTTTCATTAACCACCCCTCTAAGTCCTTTTTAGAAAAAAAAGGGATTACAGAGTCTAACTCCCCCTCCTCTCTCGGCCTCTTGGGCGGTCCACCTGCCCCCCAGGAAATCATCGCCACCGTCTTCTCAGTTGGAGCATTGTCGATCTTCGGCGGCGGGGGCGCTGACGGGCCAGGAGCTCCCGGGTTGTTCCTCTGGACGAACTTTCCCAGTGGCCTCGTTGGATAAGGTCTTCTATGGCCTTTTTTAGCTGGCGACAGTTGTCAGTGTCGTGGCCATGATCCCGGTGATAACGACAGTAGAGGTTCTTGTTGCGGGGATCTTCGGGTTTATTGGAGGAGGGCACTGAAGATAAGGCTCCCCTTCAATCTTGAGCAAGATCTGCGATATCGGGGCGAGCAATGGGTGTAGGATCCATCTCTTGGTGGTGCAGGGGCTTGGGGATGGTTGTCTGGCCGTGAGGAGGCTCAGGTCTTCTGGGTGAGCTTCGACAGGTTCCGGTCGGGTCGATTTCTTGGAGACGCTCCCACTAGCCTCGCGTCGGGAGGAGTCGGCCTCGTCAGCCCGATGTATTTCTGGGCCCGGGTCAAGAGCTCGGTGTAGGAACCGGGTGGCTTCTTATCAAGGCAGTACGCAAAGTGAGACGGGTGAAGCCCTCGCTTCAAGGCCAAAGTGGCCACTAGTCTTCAAGATTGTAAACTTCAGGGAAGCCTCCTTGAACCGTGCAACGTAGTCCCGAAGGGACTCGCCACCCTTTTGCTGGACGGAGAAGAGGCTATCGGCTACCCTTGGAATCTTCCTGTAGGCATCAAAGTGGGCCAGGAAGGCCCTCTCCAGCTGATGGAAGGAATCAATACTTCGCGGCGGCAGGCGGGAATACCAGGCTCAGGCAGCTTTCTTCAAGGTGGAAGGGAAGGCGATGCACATGAGCGAATCGGTTGCCCCCTGGACTTGCATAAGGACCTTGTAACTCTCCAGGTGGTCCAGGGGTCCGTGGTTCCGTCATAAGGGTCCAATTGAGGGAGACAAAACTGAGTGGAGATAGGCTCCTCCATGATGCAGCGAGACAGTTGTGGGCGGCTGTCATAGTCCGTCTCTAGAGGGTTGGTAATCCGGCGGCTGAGCTCTTCCAACCGCTGGTTGTACTCATCAAGTCTTCCCTCCGCCGGTGGGCTACCCCGCCATCGAAGGACCCCTCCCTCGAAGAGTCTGAGGAAGAGGAGAGGCGACGGGGAGGCCGACGGGGATGCTCCACCTCCTTCTCACGTCGTCGCTTGGGAGACGCGCCAACACGGCGAGAGGGTGAGCTGGGCTGCTTTGAGGCCTCGCGGCGGTGAGGCTTAGGTGAAGCGCGGTGAGGGCAAGCTTTCGAGCTGGAGACCTCCTCCGAATTGAGTGCTAACTGGGCTGAGGGACTCCTGGCACCGACGGAAGGGGTTCTGGTTGCCGTGCAATCACCGCCTGATGTTGCAGGCTTGGACCATTGTGGCCAAGGATTGAACTTGCGCGGCAAGAGCAGCAAACCGATCTTCCTAAAACTACTGTACTGGTGCTGGTGCTGGTGCAGGTGCATCGGTTGGAGGGGCTGAGGGCCAGCTGCGGGCTGATCAGCCCTTTGACGCTGCCCCCCAGCGTCACTGACGGTGGCTCTCGTGCACGAGTCGTCACCATTGTTTAAGAGCTTAAGGAGGGAGAAGTCAGTAACAGGTTCGAGGTTATACTTTTCTTCAATCCCCCTACATGAAGTGCCAATCTGATGACGCCAAGTCACCTTCTTCAAATGTCGGGAAGACGGATGTCCTTCTCTCGGACCCTGCAAGAAAAGTCCCCGGAGACCGGATGTTCCGGTGGGGACCCTCCGATGCTCAAGTTAGTTACTTGGGATCAGACAAGAACTGCTCAGCAGAAGGGAGCTGATACAGTTAGGGTTTCAGCTAGTAGGAAGAAAACTAGAAAACCAGAGTTCAAGATCCTACTTACAACGTGGCGTGCTTTTATACCTGTTCGAATGTCCCATCCTTCTGTTTCAAAGATTGATGTCGTACCATCACTGTACGCATCGGAGGCCCCTGCGTTACCTGTCAATATGGCTTTACAGGTGTCTAGTAGCCGCGGTTGCATTTGGTGTGCGCCGTTGCTTGACATGACCGCACAGTTGCAAGTGGTAGTGAATCGTACCCTTAACGGGGCATGGTCATGCACAGTGACACATGCAATGCACCATATACGCCATTATGAGGTATGGCCGCAAGCAGCCACGAGCGCACGATGGGTCATGTGGGTGCGCCAGGTGGCCCAAAGTTGTCGTTTGGTTCGAAGGCCGGTTCACGCACTGAATGTTGATGATGCTTGCGCACCCCGAGACCGAAGGGGGTCTCGAGGTTGAGATGTAGTGACCTCACCCCGAGACCGGAGGGGTCTCAGGGGTGAGGTGATGCTGTACCACGAGACCGGAGGGGGGTCTCGGGGTTGAGATGTAGTGACCTCACCCCGAGACCGGAGGGGGTCTCGGGGGTGAGGTGATGCTTGTGCACCCTGAGACCGAAGGGGGGTCTCGGGGTTGAGATGGACCTCACCCCGAGACCGGAGGGGGTCTCGGGGTGAGACGATGCTTGTGCACCCTGAGACCGGAGGGGGATCTCTGAAAAATAAAACTCCCTCCTGGCCATAGATACATGGTGCCAATCGTAGCCACTGGGATCAGCACGGCTCTGAAATATAGAGCTGATCCGGCTCGATACAGTATGCTGCTCAATAAAGCTGTTAAAAAAACTAATTAAAATAAGTAATTAACTTAAAAACATAAACATATAGTTACAATTAGTATATACTTACATCCATCGGCATCCAATCGAAGTACGGTGCGACCGACCATAGAAGAACTCTCAGAGGTCTGCGCCGATCGGGTAGAGGAAAATACAGGGTGAGCGTCGACGCCTGGAGAGGCGGAAGTCCGTGCGTCAGGCCTGGTAGTGGGATGTGACGCAGCAGGGCTATGTCCGTCAGGGGTAGATCTACCTCGGTCCGTCATACTGTAAATACTAAAGATTAATGCAATGCAATATAATTATGAATAATTAATAAACATACAAAAATTAAACACTTATAAAAATAAATCAAATTGAATGAACCTATATCTTTAATCAGTGTCATTTGTTTCGTGAAATGTTGGTTCAACATCCGATGCTGTATCGGACTGTGATTCAGTTTCATTATCATCGGAAGGAAACCGAACGTTTGCATCCTCAATTTCTTGGACATCACCATTTGGATCTCTAAGTGATGTTTCAGGAGCCCTTGTGTCATCCTCAATTGCATGCATTTCCATCTCATCATCTTGAAATGCGGGGCACTCAGTTGATTGACTTGATGAACTCTCATCTAATATGATTGTTGAACGTGGAACGATTTTAGAAACAGCCCACCAATCTCGCTTGTCGTTGCGCAAACTTGGATATCCGCAGTAAAACACTTGCTGAGCTTGGGATGCAAGAATGAATGGTTCATATTTCTGCAATCTTCGTCGATGGTTTACTTCAACTAGATTGTAGTCGTTATGAACCCTTTTACCGATAGGAATTGTCGGATCAAACCAAATATTGTGCCTCTTTAATTATACCGATAAAATGGCTATCCTTCGGCTAGCGAATCCTTCCATTCATATAGTTCCCTCATTCAAGATTAGTGTGGCATATTTATAAATGCCAATTCACTTATATGGAGAACGTATGAGGATATACAAACTGCAATCTCAACTAACGATGACGAATAGCAGACAAACATATCACAAAAAATAATCTCAAATTTAATATTCTTACATTAAATTTAATATTCTGCATGTACATTCTAAATGAGTTCTAAATGAGCTATATCATTTTTTTTCATGATATCAATTTATTTTGATTGGTTGGTTTAGAATTTGAGGAATTATATCAAATTATGGTATGCTATATCAAATTTCTTTCAATTGAAGAACATGAATAATCTAAATTTTTTTCTATTTGCTAAGAAATGATTGTGACAATATTTAAAAACTAAATATTTAAAATTTGCTAAGCCAAAATATAACAGGTAATAAAGAAATAAAATTCATTAAAAATTTAATCATCTAAACTATCAAAACCATATAAATTGCATGATAAGCATTCTAATAATAATATATCATGAACAATATTTCAAAAAATAAACAGATTTGA